>JARHVA010002712.1:970000-1570000 GCA_037957365.1 Torreya grandis | reverse complement strand
TTATATCTGATAATGGTGGATCCTTTGTAAATACAAATGTAAAATACCTTTGTGAAAAATTCAAAATAAAGCACAAGAAATCCATGTCATATAACTTGAAAGGTAATAGAGAAGCCAAGGAATCAAACAAAACCATTATATCCATTTTAAAGAAGATTACCAATAATGTTGGCTGTAATTGGCACTTTTAATTTTTTCTTGCCCTCAAGCATTATAGAACCATCATCAAACCCCCAAAGGAGCCACTCCATACTCCCTTGTTTATGGAATATAAGCCATTATCTTGATTGAGCTTGAGTTGCCCTCATTATGAGTATCTTTGGAGCATATTGATGATGATGAAGAGTATAGAGTCTTAAGGTTGTAAGAGATAGAATTTCTTGATGGTAAGCATTTGGTTACCCTAGAAAACTTTCAATCCTATTAAAATAGATTGCAGAGAAGATATAATAAGTACATTTTCCCTTGGGAGTTTTAGATTGGTGATTTAGTCCTGAAATAGAACTAAAAGAGCAAAAACACTGAATGTAAGAAAAAAAGGTAAGTTCCAACCTATTTGATTAGGACCATTTGTTATCACAATAATATATGGATCAAAGGCATATTGACTGGCTAAACCAAATGGTGAATAAATTTCAAAGCCCATGAACATTATGCAACTAAAGAGGTTATATGCTTGAAAAACTTTAAACCATTGTCTACAACACCCCTTACTTGGGGGCAGCTTGTGTTGAAGTATTTTACCATTTTATCCTAAATCATCTATCTCATGGACCATATTATTTTTCACCTACCTTAAACTATTATTTTTTAGAACCTTATTACTTTCACAACTTTGGATAGTGAAGGTTTTTGGACCATTGGTATGTTGAAGTATTTTCTCCCACCCTAGACTATTCTCTTTGAGAACCGTATTCACCCTATACCATCCTTTGGATTGCATTCATTCTAGACCATTCTCTTTGAGAACCACATTCTTTATTATGTCTTAAGCTTTTTTTAACCTAAACACTTTCCTCCCTTGACCAATTATGATCCCAATTACAAATCATCAGCATTATGATCACATTTGACACTATTTCTATAAAGCAAATTAGTATGGATAGTCTTTTGTAACTTCTTTTATAGATGAGTGAATGTGAATTCATCTTCAGCTCAGGATCTTTGTCTACTAGATGGTTCTTCAAATTTTCACTAATACTACACTATTCTATTATTTTCTTGCTACTTTATAGGCATTATTACCTTATCAGGATCCTCCCTCTCACTGATTTATGAGCATATTCCATTACAACCAGCATTAACTATTATTAGAGCTCCTTATTAGTTATTTGGTCCATTATTTATATTCATGATCACTGTTGCAATTGACTTAGTTATTTATTAGAACTTATACTCTTGGATGAGCATTTCCTAAATTATTTGGTTCCCTCTTGTACATATTTTATTCCAAAAATACCAAAAACATTAGAAAATGATCCACAAAAGAACAAAAATAATGTCTTACACTTTTGTACATTTTGATCCTCATGCTCTTGCCATTTTATAAGTATCTTATCTCATGTTTTTACCATTTTTCAAGTATCTTATCTCATGCTCTTACTATTTTATAATTAATTATCCCACACACTTGCCATTTTATTAGACCATTCTAATTTGTACTCTCACCATTTTACACGTCCATCATCTTCCATTTTCTTATATAACATTAATCATGTTTCTTGGTCATCAATATTTTATTTTACCCACTTCCTAGGAGAAATACATTTGGCCTGAGGTTCATGTTAGAACATGTGTCCATAGAACTATGTAGGTAGTGTCTACTTATCTTATACATCTAGAGTCAGCTCAGCCAACCCCTTCCTTTTCTTCTCTTCATCTATTTATTTTTCATTGTTCCTTTTTAATTAAAGAACAACTTTGTGTCATTATTATTGTTACATTGTTGTATAAAGTAATGCCTCTACTACATGTGCATGAAAAAGTATTTTTAAACCGTGTTAACTTGGTTTTTGTTTATGTGTGTTTATTTGAGTTTTATTTTTGTTTTGTTTTTTTTTTTAGTGTTTTTTTGTGCTTTCTTGACCCTTCATTTATTTGTTCTCCTTTTCATTACTTCTTATCTCTTTTGGTCTTGTGTTTTCCTGTATGATCTTTATTTTCTTTTGTTTAGTTTTTCTAAGTACATCTTGATGGTCCACATATATCTTAATTATTTATATCTTGATCTCATGTTATTTAGTTGTTTTTATTTTATTTTAAAAAATTCTTATTCCTACTTAAGTCTTGATTATTCATATTTTTATTTTAAGTTAGGTTCATTTATGTTTTCTTTATATTTTCTTTTTTAGTTTAAATGTAAATAGTTGTAACTCTAGTTTTGGTCATTTTTTACCATTATCTTAGTTATAGGTATTCATATTTAAACTGACTCCACAAAAATAAAATGTCATGTCCTCATAATTTATTTATACTTATGATGCCTAATTTATTTTGGTATAACTATCACGTTATGCTTTGGATTCAAGTCAAAACATCAACACAACTTTGAGAAATAGTTCTCAAGATCGCCATGCATAAACTAGGCTCAATAGGTTTAGCACTTTGACTCTATGCTTAGACATGTATCTCTTTGCATACATCATGAGTCTAATCAAATGTTAGTCAATTTTATTCATCCTCATTCTATTTTCTCCCATATTCTAGGTGAACTACATTGGCCTGAGGTCCATTTGGATTATGTAAGCAATGCTTAGATATATGATGTAACTTGGGCTAGCTCGGTCACCTTCATCTTTTATTTTCATTTATTTCATCTCTTTTTGCATTCTTATATGCATGGTTCTTTGTGTATTTCATAAACATTACAACATTACATCTATTTTTGCACCCACTCATCTTTAATCTATGGAACAGGTTATATCCTTGAGCTTTTAGTTTACCAATTTACCCATGTTGGGGCATAACATTTGTATCTATTTACAAATCTAAATCAGCCCTAAGGGGGCAATCCAACTATTATTTATTAGTTTGTTTCACTAAATTTTGTCTATTTTAAGTCTAAAGGAAAATAGAAAGAAGGATGGGGATAAGTGATTAGAATGAACCTGGATTTGGTTTGTGTGCCATATCTAAACATTGTGAGCACTCCTCTTTATCTAGGGAGGACTACCTATAGGTAAGAAAATACTACCACAAGATGTTTGTTAGCAGATAATGAGTGGGATGCCAAGCTACGTGCTTGTTCTAGGAAGTGTGAAACTTTCCTAGAGATGACATTTGACTTTTGAGAGGTAAAAGAATAATAAATAACTAAAAGAGAGGTAAAGAGAGTGAAAGAGAGATAAGATTACCATTATTAACAACTTATACATAGTAGAGAGTGATAAGGTACATGTGAGGTACTCTATTTATGTTTTATAAGTTATCTAGGTAGGTTTTAAAGAGGCTAGGGAATTCACAGTCACTGACATTGATAAGGGAGTGACCGATATCAGTTATACTACTAAGGCCGGTAGTGAGGTGATTGATGTTAGTTAGGCTACCAAGGTTGGTAGGGTAAATAATTCTCTAAGATCTTGTAGAAGGTTTTCTCGAGTCTAGGAAATGGTTTGGATCAGGTCAGAGAGGTTTGGAGAGTTATGAGAGGGAGCTCATGGCATGGTTAAGTCTGGTCAAAGATTTGGTATGTTAGGTGAAAGGGAAATAAGCAAGGAAGTTTTGTAACTCCCTCATGGAGGTACAGTCAGAAGTATGTAAAGTAATGCAAGGTAGATATAAAGAAATATAATTATAAATATTTAAACAACCTATAGTAACAATGATGTACTTAGCTATGGTGGTTGTTGAACAATAAGTGCCAAGTTGATGGTTCTTATCAGGGAGTCTGAACCTGAGTTCTTGAATAGAAATAACAAATGGGTGTTATTGGTCCTCAAGAGATGAATTGTTGATTATGATTGACTTACATAAGGTAATTGTAAGCCTAGATGTCAAACAATAGAATGCTAAGAGCCTGAATGAGAGTAAGAATTGATTTTATTAATTTTTACTGTCATGAACTATAGGTTGGAGTTTGGCTTATATTGCTAACATCAATGATCCCATCAATTTCATTCATGGGTTGATCGATGTTGATGGCCCTATAATAGGTAAACCTTTCTATTTTTGGCTTGTTTTTTATTGTTGTGCATGCCAATTGTGACACTTATTATAAAATGGTAAAAATAAGATGTTAAGAAGCAAGTAGTTGTTTAGGAATTTAGTTTGGAAGTGGGAATAAATCTTGGGTAGTTAGGATGAGAGGACCAAGTCTTGAGGTGCCTCATAAGGAGAGAATTAGTCATAAGGTGAGGTGTCTAGGTAAGGTGGCAATAGGAGTTTTTAATTAGCTTAATTAAGTATTTTAAATTAATTAATGTGTAAGGGGTAAAAGTATGAGTTAAGGAGATTAATTGTTATTATTAAAATGGGTTTAGGGGGGTTTTGACATAGGGAGTTATGCACATATGTGTGACATAATTTTATTTTCTAAATTTTCCCCTTTTGTCTTTTAATTTATACTGACATGTTGTAAGACAAAAATAGGAGTTAGATGCTCTAAGTATTCGATGAGGTATCCCCCCTCAAAATAGGAATCGATGGAGGAAAAGCTAGAATCGGGTACCAATTTGATAAAATGTAATTGGGTGACTAGTAGAGAATTAACCATTACTTCATATGTGTAGGCCATAATGAGATATAGTTGACAAAATTAACAATAGATAAAGTTAAATAGGACTCAGATAGAAGTAACCAAAATGCATCTTGTAAGTTATAGTTGATAGGTTAGGATTTAGGGTTTAGTGTTCAATAGTCAATGTGTCCCAGGTATTTGAGGTAAGAAGTGCCCCTAAGAAACACAAAATAATTGAAGGTGATAGTATGGGCTTGGTTGTCATCCACAACACCTAAAATACATGTGTATGCATAATAGCCAACTATAGTGGAATAGCTTAAGCGATCAGGATAAATAATGCAAGGGTGGTGTAAAATGGTCAATGAGCAAGAAAATATTTATGATCTCCAAGCAAAGTCATTGAGGGTGAATATTTAAGTGATATTTAATGTTATTTTGTCATGGTTGGGGGAGATATATATGATCTCCAATTGCCCTAGTGTATGGGTAAGGTTAGAAAAGTTAGGGATTTTATATTGGAAAATAGTATTAGAATGGTGTTGATGTTGGTGAGATGTGTCAATATCAATAATATAAAGTGTTAATGTTGGTACAACTAGGGAAACATTGCTAATGTCAGTAGGTGTAAGCACCAATGTCAGTAGGTTAGGTCAAGAAAATTGACGTTGGGAGCTAACCAAACTTGACAAAAGGGGTTTTGGTGGCTGACCAAAATCATTTACAAATTTGTGATTAGAGAGAATAAATAGATCTTGAGAGAGCTTTGAGATGGTATCTCAAAGAGGGGACTCAATGGGAGGTGCACGACCATAAGATCCAATGGTGCCAAACAGGAGGAGATGGAGAGATAAGGTAAGAGCCTACACTAGTTTGATTTGGTAATTGTACTTTTTAGGCTAAATGAGAGGTGGGGTTATAGAAAATATGAGTAGAGGGGTAGAGAATAGGTTAGGGTAGGTGTAGGATAATTTAGGGGGATTTGTGGGTAGGTTTTTAGGGGAAATGGGTAAGTTTGGGTTTGGATTATTCAACCCTAGGGCTGAACCAGTCACTAATGTCGATGAGGTCCATTGACATCAGTCGATATAGCATCAAGGTCCATAGTTTCCTATCAACATCAACCATTGCATAGATCGATGAAGTGCCAATGTCAGTGATTATAGAAAAGTAGCAAAATAAGAGAAAGGGTGAGGTTTAGATCTCCAGTTGAAGTAGTCAACTAACCTAATGGCCGAGTTAACCTTAGAAGACCCCTCATCACCTGAGTGCTACCTACATAACCTATTTTAGGGCCTCAAGCCAATGTAGTTATCCCAAAACTTAGGAAAAAGATCTAAAAAGGTATGTTTTAGGGAAAAAGGTAAGTTGAGATAGTTGGAGAGGTCTAGGGCTTAAAAGATAGGTCATAGTATCAAGAGTCAATAATATAGATGGTGAGGTCTAGAGTTGGAATAGGTAGGTAGGACTAGGGTAGAGAGAGAAGTAGTGAAGTGTAGGGTAGAGAGAGAGGTAATGAAGCCTAGGGTAGAGAGAGAGAGGTAATGAAACTTAGGGTGGTTAGTAAGGTGGGTATATGGCTGAGCTAATTTTAGAAGACCCCATGTTGACTAAGTGCTACCTACATAACCTGGTGTAGGGCCTCAGGCCAATGTATTTCTCTTAGTGAGAAGAAAAAAAGGTGGTGATAGAGTAGATTAAAAGGGATGTGACCTGATTTATTTATGTACAGATGTAGGCAAGGATGGAGCTTACACTATAAGATCATCTATCAAGGTTATTCACACACATGAGGAGAGATGTTACTCCAGATGAGTGGCAACATATAGTGGCCATGGGTTTAAGAGGAGTACGATGGTATTTTCATGTCATATGAGATGTGTCTCTGATGATAGCTTTGATTGAGAGGTGGGATCATATCACCAATACCTTCCATCTGTCGATTGAGGAGTTGATAGTGATGTAAGAGGATGTGTATAAGATTATGTGGCTACCACTCCAAGGTGAGGAGCTTTTCACATGCTCAAGAGAGGAACATGATATACACATGGCCACTTTATATGGGTAGCATGTTAGTGAGGTGACTTACCACTATGTGAGTTTTGCATACCAGCCACTCTATATGGTTGATAAGGAGGAACATCATTTTAACATCCTGATGATGATCAGGATCATGTTGTATACATTACTAGATGTAAATGGAGGGAGATTTTTTATTTGTTTGATAGGCTTACTTACATAGATGATTGAGTAGTAGACCATTATTTTTTGGGGTCTATATTTTTGGCACATTTATATAGAGAGCTATAGGGTATGAGGTTGCATCAGTGATACAGTTTATGTGTCAGCCATCTACTATATTATTGTGCATATGAGCATATCATGGTGATACAACCAGTAGGTTTACCTACCACTATCTTGGTCAGCTTTAGAGTTGGTTTTAGATGGTGGAGAGAGGGGATGGAAAAGACCTAAGTAGATAGCTTCATGTGAGACATTACCTCTTATAGGTGCATGATCAAGGGCTTGATCCTTGCAGGTATCTTATGGAGACCATATCTGACATACCTAGTTTTTAGAGGGCAGGTAGAGTAGCTTATTAGGTTGCAAAGCTCATAATGGTTTAGGAGGAGATGGGCTGGTGAGTTAGAGATGGTTCCCATGGCATGGGTTAAGAGGTAGTTTGGTCTACTAGAGGATATTCTACCTACCTTCCCTCGATATAGGAGGGATGACATAGAGGCACCCTTACCATTACCCCATAAGATCAATGGGCTATATTTTGAGGAGCTACCAATAGGGCTAGGTGTTGGGGATCTAGGGTGTATAGTGGCCTATATAGCTTGGTGGGTAGGGTTACATCCAATGGTGGGGGTTAAGAGGCTACCACTAGATTTATAGGGGTTAGTTAGAGAGAGGGATACAATGCTACAATCTTAAGATATAATAGTACAGGCTTGAGATGTATTAGTACAGGCTTGACAGATAGTGTAGGCATAGGTATTATCCTTACATGGGTATGTGGTTATGTTACAGGGTTAGATTGGGGCTATATAGGGTCAAGTTGTAGTAATACAAGGCTAGGTGATTATTTTATAGGGTCAGGTAATTGTATTGATAGTAGAGAGATAGTCTGAGAGCAGTAGGCCAAGCCACTCCTCTTCCTCCACCACCATAGAGACTAGTATAGGCTAGGCCATCATCAGGTGCTATGCATCTTCCATAAATTGTATCTATAATGAGATATTTGACTACCCTAGTTGAGATTGTTTACTATGAGAGGGTGATTAGAGAGTTCCCATAGATACAGAGATATTCAAATTTCAAAGAGTAGGAGAGGTTGATGTCACATGTGATGGCTTCAATCTCACGTTGACGTAGATATATGGAGAGTGGTGATGACACTACCTCCTCATGACCACATGGAGAGCCTCGAGGACCTTGACTATTAAAGTTTGCCAATTTTTGTTTATATATGTTACATGTATACTGACCTATGAGCTAAAGATGTGAGATGTACATTTTTAGAGAGATTTATGTTATGATGATGTAGATGATGAACATGTACTTTGATCACATATTATATATATGAGATGTTCATTTATTATCATGTGTGTATTTGAGATACATTGCTTGTGATTATGATGATGATATGGATGATGTTTATTTTATGCTAAGTTAATTTGGATGTTAATGTTGATCATGTTATTTGAGTTAGAATAGCCTTTCCCATTGATGTGATGGTATATGCATAGTTGATTGCTTAGTTTCATCTTAGAATTTTTCCATATTTATGATGGTGTATGCTTAAAATGAATAGATTTATTAGGTTAATTTATTTTAGCATTTTTCCATATTTATGATGGTGTATGCATAAAATAAATAGGTTGGTTGTGTTAGTGTTATTATGACATTGTTTCTTCATCTCAAATAGAGATATTGGCATGTGATTCGGATGGGAAAATAAAGAGGAAAAATGTTCATGTATTGGCAAAGATCATAATTTAGAACATAAATAAGCTCAGGAAAATGAGCCTCTTTCATTCCTTATATCTTTGAACCATTGTGTTTGTTAGAATTTTACCTTATGTTAAGTGAGCTTCATAGTCCCTTGAAAGAGTATGAGGGGAAAAAGGGTAGAATGAGGAAAAATGTTTAGATAGCATAACCTACCAAGTATAAATGATATGTCCATTTTGTGGGTGACCCAAGAGTTAATATAGGCAAGTCCATGACTTAAAGCTTTTTTTTTGTAAGCTAATCAATGTGAAAATCCTACAATGGGGTTTGGTATAAGTTAAGGTTATGTAAAGAGGTGAGGATCCCTTTGCATTTATTTTTCCCTTTGAGAACAAATCTTGGCTTAGCCATCCTTCAAGGGAGTGGTCTAAGAATTTATTTTTAATCTTAAATAGTTGTTCTTCAAGGGAGCAATATATTGATAGTAGAAAAGGGAAGTTATGCAACTGTCCTTCAAGAGAACAATCTACGTTGAAAAGCATGACCTGAGATTTTATAACTTTTTCAAATATCCCATTTTTGTTTTTTGCTTTTAATCATATACTGATAAAACCATACCACTATGTAAGTTATCTAAGTTTATAGGATTAAGGGTGAAGAGGAAGGGAAATGAATGTAATAGGGATGCTTAAGGGATGAGCTAAATTTAAACATGAAGTAAAGAGACATTGGTTTGACAAAAGAATGGTCTTAAGTGTAAGGCATTTAAAGGCTCTGGTTCTGGCCTTCTTTCAAGAGAAGACAAGTGATAAGTTCCTAAACCATACTTGTGAGTTATGATATAAGGTCCAATCTAATTAGGAGTAAACTTACCCCGTTTGCTTTTATCCATGTTCATCACATGTTGATTTTATTTTAAGATGAGATATTCTATATTGAAATCTCACTCTTTGAGGTTTTTTTTATAATCACTTTGATATGCTCTTGATAGATTTGGAGGTGGTTGAAGGCTATGAGATGACATTCATCAAGAAATTCAAGTTAGGCCAAATGTTCTTGGTGAAAATCATCATCAGTAAGTATGTCATGTAGAGAAATGTGAAGAGAAGGAATCTAGACCTCAAGAGGCAAAACAACCTCCATCACATATACCAATGAAAAAGGTGTAGCACCCGTAGGGGTTCAAATGCTAGTGCAGTAAGCCTATAAAGCAAAAGGGATGTGTGTGTACCAATCCTTGCCCATGTCATTAACTATCTTCATGAGAATTTTGGTCAAAGTTTTGTTATAAGCTTCTATCTATCCATTAACTTGGGGATAATATGGTGATAAGAAGCTTAATTTGATTTCAAATGCATCACAAAGACCTTGAACAGTCTTGTTTTTAAAAGACTTGTCATTATCGATTATAATTTTGTGAAGTATACAAAAATGATAGATGATGTGATCATTAATGAAGTCAACAATTTTATCAGCTTTAATGGAGATGAGAGGGATGGCCTCAACCCACTTGGTGAAGTATTCAGTGGTAGTAATGATAGAATGATGATAGAGTGATGAATGAGGGTTAATCTCTCTGATTAGATCTAAGCCTCATTAGGAGAAGGGCCAAAAGTCTTTGGCAACTTACAATGCATGACTAGGAACAAGAAGGAGGTTAGCATGCTGTTGACACTTGATGCAATGTTGAATGTAATTAGCATAGTCTTGATGAATTATGGGCTAATAATAGGCAAGTTGAAGGATACGTTTAGCAATTATGCAACCATTGAAATGTCCACCATAAATCCCATCATGGACTTCCTTAATAGAAAAGGGAGTCTCAGTACTAGCTAGGCATTTAAGGAGAATACCATCAAAACTTTTCTTAAAGATAAGTCCCACTAGTATAGTGTAATGAGTGGCACATTTTATGAAGGCCCATTTCCCATTATTAAAAAGATCAAGAGGGATAATAGAGAAGAAAAGATAATCTATGAGTTATTTATACCATAAGTATTGTGGGCTAGTTATTACATTTCCAACAAAGAGGATGTTAGCTAAGACATAGGAGGGAAATGTAAAGCGATGCACGGTGACATAGATTCTTGAAGAAGAGTATGAAGAGGGTATGTGTGAAGCAAATGAAGCCATCATGTCAAAAATTTTGTTTGTAGATTGAGGAATAGTTTGCAAGAGATAAAAGTCAAATAATCCCAAGAGTGTATCTACATGATGTTTATACCACTGTAGAATTTCATTTTTACATAGGTAGGAACCATTAACTTGGTTAACTACTAGCTGAGAATCACCAAAAATGGTTATGGATTTGATACCTAAGAAAAGAGTTGTTTGAAGTCCTAGAATCAAAGCCTCATATTTAGCTATATTGTTACTGCATTTAAAATCTATTTTAAATGACAAAGGCATAGGCTCACCATCTAGAGGAATAAGAATGACCTCAGCAACCCCACCATGTTGGCATTTAGATCTGTCAAAAAACATCATCATTTGATAATAGATGTCATTGGTGGATAGTATTTCAATAGATTCATCAGGGAATTCAAGATTTGAAGGTTGATTGTTAGGTAAAGGGGTAGCAGCTAATTGGTCATCAATTGTTTGCCCTTTAATAGATTTTTGTCGAATAAACTCTAAGTCAAATTTAGAAATAAGCATGAGCCATCAAGCTACACATTGGTTGTGATATGGTTTGGAATGCATGTATTTGAGAGGATCAATATGGGTGACCACATAGGTTTTGTGATTTAGGAGATAATGGCGAAGCTTAGAGGCAAAAAAGACCAATGTAAGGCAAAGTTTTTTATTATGGGTATATTGAGTATTATAATCAATAAGTGTGTATATTATGTGATAAACTTCTTGCTCTCGATGTTGGTCATCTCGATGTGCAATCATAACACCTAGAGAATGGTCTGTTACAGAGATGTATAGGTAAAAAGGTTTATTTTTATTAGGTGGAATAAGAACTGGTGGGGAAATGAGGTATTTTTAAGTGCATCAAAGGCTTCTTGGAAATATATATTCTATTGGAAGGAGACATCCTTTTTTAGAAGATGGTGAAAGGGTTGGCAACAATCTAACAACTAGGAAATGAAGCGTTGAATTGACTGAAGTTTTCCTTGTAGGTTGTGGAGTTATTTGATATTAGTAGGTGGAGGTATTTCTAGAATTACTCTAACCTTATCAAGATCAACCTTGATACCATGGAGAGAAATGATAAAACCTAAGAGTTTATCAGAAATAACACCAAAGACACATTTTTTTGGATTTAGTCAAATGTTATATTGGAGGAGATGAGTGAATATGGTTTTTAGAATTGTCAATTGTTCTTGATGAAGTTTATATTTTTTGAGTAAGTCATCCATATAATCCTCCATAATGTAGGAGATCATGGAAAATATAGGTCATGGCACGTTGGTAAGTTGCACCAGCATTCTTCAGGTCAAAAGGCATGACCTGATAAAAAAAAACCCCCCATGTAGTAATAAAGGTTGTCTTATGTTGATCATCAGGAGTGAATAGGATTTGATTATATCTAGAGAATCCATCCATAAATGATAACATCTCATGGCTGACTGTTATATCAATAATTTAGTCGATATTAGGTAATGGGAAATCATCTTTTAGACAAGTGAGGTTTAAATCATGATGGTCAGTGCAAATATGGATTCCCTCAGTAGCTTTTGTGACAAGAACAATATTGGAAATCCATTATGGGTAGTTGATGGGTTGAATAAAGTTAACATAAAGGAGGCATTGGAGCTCTTTTTTGACAAGGTGAGTGATATGAGGATGCATTTTGCAAAGCTTCTTCTTAACAAGTTTAACATCTCAATTGATGATAATGTTATGGATGATGATATAGGGGTCAATACCAGGCATGTCATTATAAGACCAAGTGAAGGCTTTGCTATGGTTATTAAGAAATGTGGCATAATTAGCTTGCTCAAAGGAATCTAAAGATTTGCCAATCTTGAGGATGTGAGGGTTATCATGGAAGGGCAAGTTGATTTCAATGGTTGATTCATTTAACATAGCTTGCATTTTAAATGGGAGTGATCATTGGATATAACAATCATCTATACCCATGTAGGTAATAATTGCATCATCATCTTGACATTAGATAGTCTTAAATAGTGGGTTAATCTTCATCAATTATTTTAGGATGAACAAGAGGAAAGGACCTTGTTTCCTTACCCTAACAATAGGAGAAAGGCTCCAAATGGATGGCATTTATGGAAAAAAAATTAGGAGGTATAGATACCTTCGATTTGATAGGTGATGGTGGAGAATAAGGTGGATAAGGAGAGATTAGTTATTTGACAATTAGTTTATGGGAGATTTTAGTGAGTTTATTTGGTTCATCATATCCCACCCCATGCCTCTTTTTGGTATTTTCAATGGTATTGCTAGTAATATATTTAATAGGCATATGGACACCTTGTTCATAATGACCCAAACCAAATCCTTTCTAGGCACACCTATAGAGATAGGTGTGAGAGAATATAGGGTTACTTAGGAAAGAGAAGTCATAGGTAAATGGTTGTGGTGAAGAAGACAAATTACTGACAATTGGAGCTTGATCAATTCCCCCATTTGTGAAATTGGTTTGAAGGTTAGGGGGCCCATAAGGGATGACCATCCTAATACAAGGATCATAATTTGGGTACATGTTAATTCTTCCATAATCTTGTGGAGTATAGAACATGTCAAACATCAACAAAAGATATTCATCAAGTGACAAACATTGAAAGGTCTCCTCCATGGAATCTTTGTCAGGAATTTATGTTGCTAGTATCTGTGTAACCACAGGAGTGGATCTTGTGGAAGATTCAAAATTATCATTCAAGGAAGATGATGTTTTTAATTGGATGAGAAAATCATTGAGACTATAGATTATATTATATGTTTTAAATGGAGGTGATCTAGCAGGTATAACATGTACTTGTCTATCATGTTCAAACTTGAAATAACAGTGCAAAGTTGAGGGTACACATGTCATAGAATGTATCTAAGGTCAGCCAAGTAGTATGTTATATTGGAACTCTCCTTCCACAACATAGAAGAGCTCAAGAATTATGCGAGGACCTATATGAATATGTAAGAAAATAGTGCCCACCGTAATAGCTATAGTATCATTAAAAGAATGGAGTATCACATCAATTTGAGACATACAATTGTCAAGAAGGGCTAGATGTTTATAGGCATGGGTGGAAATTATATTAATACTATATCACCCATCTATCATAACTCTCTTGATATGAGTTTGATCAATATATGTGATAATAAAAAAGGGCAAAATCTTGATCTTCAAGGTGTTGAAGTGGAATTTCTGAATCACTGAAAGAAATTAGGGAAAAAATTTAAGAGAGTTGACCAAAGATGCAAGAGTTTGGGGATCATTATATTGTACATAAATTACTTACAAATCACTAGTCAAAGTTTGACGGTGTTGGAATGAGCTTTGGATTAACTCATAAAAAGACATTTTCATAGGAGTTTAGTGAAGTTATTTCACCATTGAGCTTTGAATAACATCTGAAGATGTTTTAAGAACACCCAAGATGGAAATATTATGATTAGTAGGGGGAGTGTCTTTGGTGAAGGGATGGGTCCAAGGAGTAGTGATCTTTTCCTTAGCTTTATCTTTTTGGTTTTGTGATCGTGCGGCCACATTAATTGTGTTGATTTAACAAGTTGGTGAAGGAGGTGGTAAAGGGGTTATAATGACATCTTTGGGTTTAAATCTAGGTGGAATAGTAGGAGGCACTATAGATTTTAAAGGTGGAATAATATGAAGGTTAATAGGAGTATCATTGAAGAGAGTGTCAACATCGAAGTGTTGTTGAATAACCATTGTGAGTGCTTTACAATTCTTAGTATCATGTCTAGGTGAATGATGATATAAACATACTTGTGTATCATCAAAGAAAGATGGATTCATTCCAAGAGGACTATAGGGCTTAATGGGAGGAAGATTTATTATCTAAAATTTCAATAACTAACGTAAGAAAAATCTTTAAGAGCCTGCAAGTGGGCTTGTGCTTGTTATGTTAATAGGAGTAGACACCTTCTTTTATTTCATTGTTGAAAAGGCAATTTTACATGGCATCTTGTTTGGAGATGGTAGAGTTACATGTTTTATTTTCACTTTATTAGTTTTGGATGTGAGAGGCCTACTAGATGGTAAAGGTAGGAGTGGAGGTAGCTTAACCTTTTATTTGGCTTGGTTAGATGATATTCCAACTAAAGTAGAAGGGTGTGGCCCCAAAATAGATGATAAAGTTGAGGGTTGAAGAAGGGATCAGTGAGATCTAGGAGGTTTAACATTATTGTATATTTTAGGGTGAAAAAATCCAATTTATGGTTGAGGATTTAAATCTAATTTCACCTATGGATGAATCAAATTAAAAATAGGGCATACACCTAAAGGCTTGATCTAGTTTAATGTGATAGATTCTTATGAGGATGAGGGTTCTGACATAGATGGCTAAACTTTAGTTGCTTTTGGTGAATAAGTTATAGCTTTGTCAAAGACCTTAGGGTAAAGGGTAATAGGGGATTTGTAGTAAAGGCCAACATTTGTTGTGTTGGATACATAGTTTTAAGTTGGTCCCAAAATGTCACACGGTCAATCTTCATGGAGTCAAGAAATTATAGAATTTTCACCAAATGTGAGAAGGGTTTTTACGAAGTTGATGTATGCCTTATGATTGTGTCTTTAGAAAGCTATGATGCTTGGGAAAGAGGGAAATTTTTGGTTTCTACTAATTTAGGCCAAAAATGAGAAAGAACTACAACAAGGTCTTATTCAATAGAGACGAGAGAAGAGATTTAGTCTGCCATTAGTGGAGGGGAGGTAGGTGAAGTAGGTTCCTCAAGAGGGTAAAGCATAATTATTATGACTCCCTCAACATGTGGGTGAGGCATGGGTAAAGTATGATCCTCCATAGGTAAAATAAGGGGTAAGAGTGGTGCAATTGGAGTAGGCACAATAGGTCTCTCATCTATGATGGAAGTAGATGATATGGACTATTTTAGGTGCAAAGGTGAAGTGGGTGGGGTACTATTGTCTATAGGTGGAGAAGTATGGGAATAATGTTCCTCAAGAGGGTATAATGTAGGAATGATGTTACCTTTAACATGTGGTTGAGGAATAGGTAGGGTGTGGTATTCAAGTGGTAACAAGATAGGTAATGTTGGCATAAATAGAATTAGGATTACAGGTTCTTCAAATGGAAAATGGAGTGGTAAAGGAGTCTCTTCCTCTCAAGGGAGTAGAATGGGTGAAATATGCTCTTCTACTTGAGGAGGAAGAATGGGAAAAATAGATGTTGTAGAGTAAAGAATACTCTACATTTCAGTAGCATGATCCAAATTTTGTTCCCCCATACTTTGGTTTGAGATGGAAAAATTTTGAAACAGAGAGCAGGATCTAATTTCCTTTTGATTCATTTTTCACTTAAGTGTTGAACTCAAGTGGAAGCTTCAAAGTGTTATTTTTTGAGGCACTTTTCATAATTTTCAATAAGGCTTTGGAACGTACCACATGTCCCATAGCAACTCAATAGAACATGACAAGTGTCAGCATCCACGTTTCATATCGGCACCTACATTTCATCTCTTTTTAGTGCAAAGTTTCAATAAGATAAGTATTAGGATCAGGCAGAAAGCACCAAGTGGTAATCACAGAAGGTTTCAATTTGCTTTTCTAAAAGTGACAGAAGATGCCATGTATCCCAACTAAAGAGAACGGAAGCCACCACGTGTTGAGATTTGAATTATCTTCATTTTACTTCACTGATATAACAAAGACTGTGGTGGGTCTCAAGTTTTGTTTCTGAAGCAAATGGAAGCCGCCAGGTGTTGTTGTCTATGTAAATATGAAATGAGACCTGATTGTTTCTATGATATAAATAGATTAAAGTAGAGACCACCATGTGTCACCTTCCATAGGTTTCTAAAAAGGTAGCTAAAAGAATTGGAGACCACTACATAACCCCAGTTAAGTAAAGTAAAGATTGCCACATGTATTTTGTTGATGGAAGCAAAAATTGACACCTGTCCCTATGCTCCTTTTAAGGTTGCTTGGGCAAGAAAGGCTATGGGTCTTATTTTATTTTAAGCTATTAAAGTTTTGAGGAAGAAGATTGTGATAGGTGTCAGGGGTGGAACACTCATAAGCAAAGACACAAAAGGTGTATAAATTACATGAAAAGGGCCATGTGTCCTTAGTAAGGTTGAAAAACCTACCAAGTGTTGTCCTCTGGTGTCTCCTAAATTAATAAGAAGGTTTTCAAGGAATTGGCTAAGTATCTCTTCTATTTAAGAGAAGGGAGCGTCCTGCAATTTGTTCCAGCCAATGAACTGCTGGAAGACAGAGCATTTCAAAATCTAAGCAATATCTTCTGTTAGACACTTCTAGTTCAGTTAGATTTCAGTTGGGCCATTAGATTGGGAACAAGTAGACAATCTACAGTGAATCCAAGGCTATAAATAAGGGTGTAGAGATCACCAAAGAATCATTAAATACTAGAGAGAATTTTTTGAGAGAATTATTGTCAAGAGTTTAGACTTTCCAGAGCTGTGACTAGGAATATCATTTGCCTTTGTTCTATTTTCTTAAGTTGGAAAGTTTATGTAACTGTGCATGTTTCTGTGCCTCTTATGTGACTAGAGAATTAATAAGAAGATTGAATCATGTGCCTTTGTTGATACTTTCTATGTCATTGCAAAAGTAGTCTAGGCTGTGTTGTCAAGAGTTTTAGACTTTCTAGAGCTGTGATTAGTAATATCATTTGCCTTTGTTCTATTTTCTTGAGTTGGAAATTTTATGTAACTATGTGTGTTTCTATGCCTCTTATGTTACTAGAGAATTCAAATAATAAGATTGAATCTTGTGCCTTTGTTGATATTTTTTGTATTGCTGCAAAAGTAGTCTAAGCTGTGAGCCTCTGTTTCTATTGTTTTCATCTTTTACATTGATCATGCTCTTGTTTGCTCTTAAATGTAATTGAATCTTACATATAGTCTCATTGTGCTCAGGATTAAGGTTGAATTACATTCAGGCACATCGCCATAGTTAGATTTCCTTTCTTGCATTTGTGTTTCTGTTAAAATTCCTATCCCTTTTCCCAGTATACACTTGATATAAAGAAGAGACCAGCTTCTTAAAAATCTAGAGGTTGTTTCAACTCGCAAGTCCCACATCTTGAAACTTCCCATTATTGGTGTTAGAAACAAGCACAATTTTAAACATCAACATTTTTTGGCAAGCTCAGTGGGATCAATCTTGAAGTTTCTTTCAAGATCGTATGAACCAAAGAGCTACAAGGAGTCAGAGCTATGGACTAGTAACCAGATCACAATATGATATAAATCCAGGTATTCTTTTGCCACCTTTGGTAACTAGTCCAAGAAGAAGAGTCAACTAGTTCATACCAATACCAAGATTAAATATGGGAGCCCCATACCCCCAAGAAATTATGCAAGTTGGAACACTGGTAGTCCATTGATTCTCCCAATACCACCAGCCACTTGGGACCCTATCCCAATGAATGCCCTAAAAGCTCTACCCAAATTCAATGGGTAAGACTTTAAAACACCTGAAGAACATCTACAGGATGTATCAAATGTCTATGTTATACATGTTGTCACACAGCAAAATGTAGCCATAAGACTATTAGCAGCTTCTTTTAAAGGGAAGGCTCTAGAATGGTATCGATATTTAACCCCAAATACCATATCTACATGGGATCAGCTCAGAGATCTTTTCTTTGAAAGATTTGAAGAGAAGGGTGATAAGTCTTCTTTATTACAAAAATTGATTACCATCCAAAGGGCTCCATAAGAAGCCATAACTGACTTCAATTCCAGATTTTAGAAAACTTGGGAAAGAATCCCTACTACAGCTAGACCATTAACAGCTATGGATATAGTTTTCTATCTTAAAGCTTTAAATTTAGATATATCTATTATGATTCAGTCACTTGGAGGACACACTTTGCCAGAGGCTTATGACTATGCGGTCAGAGTGGAGAATAATTTAATAGATGCTGGAAAGTTGCCTCCAAGGCCTTCCATGCCCATGTTCCTAGAAATTTCCTTACCATTACCTGAAGAAGCCCCTAAATCTATAACCCCACCTATGTCTATGTACACATATCCTCAACCACCTACTAAAGAAATTATTCCTGCTCAATCATCTGAGTTTGATGATATCAAGAATATTTTGAGGACATTTTCTAATGAGCTGATTAATATAAAAAGACAACAGAATACTTTCTCTAGGCCTCCATATCAAGGCTATCAAGGAAATATATTTTCATCTCAGCCAAACCAATACCAGGGTCCTCCAAGGCAAAATAACCCTCAGCCAACAAACCAATTAGTTGTAGTCCCTACACCCTCATAGACTATTCCTCCCAAATCAAATAGGGAGATTGTTCCAGGGCAAAATAACTATGAAAATAACACTAATGCCTAATGTTTTCCTTGGAACAATGCTCATACACCTAGAGATTGTCCTATAGGTAATCTACAATAAAAGGTGGTAGAGGAAATAAGAATGGATGGTCAGTTTGCAATTTCTAGTGACAATCAAGCCTACCAGTCATCTGGTATGCAAAATTCAATCCTAGTGGATTAGATGCAAGGGATGTCATTGAAACAAGAGGAAGAAATAGCTCCAAAATATGGTTTGTTCTCATGGGTTGAAGATGAAGAATCAGTATTCTTAAATGAAGTTTCTGCTTCCAAGAAACCAGTGGTGCCATCAGACTACTATACTAGATCAAAGAGAAGAATGTTGGAATAGCCTGAAGTTGTAAATAATGAAGTTATGGAGATTACTCTATTTCAAGGTCATTAAAACACAGCAGTTAGACAAGAAGTGTTTCAGCCAGTGCAGAACCAAGTAATTCCTGGACAAATTCAAGAAAGGGAAAGGTATCCTTATTTTCCAAGAATTCAAACTTTAGGACAAATGAATGTGGCGGATCAACTAAAGATGACCCCAACACAATTATCAATTTGGGACATATTAGCTATTCCTGAACAAAGGACACTGTTACAAGAAGCTCTTCAAAATCAAGCAATGCCCAAATGTACTGAAGGACCTACTGATAAAATAAAGCTCAAAGACACAATTCATCTATAGACAACAACCTTAGTGAACAATGCATCAGAGGTAAGCAAAACCAAACAGGATTCCTTCTATTTAACTAAGATAGGTGACTGGACTAAGCATAATCAGGAAAAAGAAAATAACCAGTTGTTAGTTATGACGCATAGTGATCCATATGAAAATTATAACTCTACTAGTCTGGGCACTTATGTTATTTTTGATGAGGACCATGAAATCCCAAATGTTTTAAGAAAATAAATGCCAACTACTCAAGGATCTGAAAAGGATTCAAAAATCAAGACTTTAAATTTTGATGGGGCTAGAAGTAAAAATGGTGTTGGAGCAGGAATTTGTCTTACTGCTCCAAATGGTGAAAAAAATTTAAGGGCTATCCATTTTCAATTTACTTGTACTAATAATGATGCCGAGTATGAATCTTTAGTACATGGGCTCCTATTACCCAAGAAAAAGGGAATAAAGAATCTAATAGTAAAAGGAGATTCAGAATTAGTAGTAAAGCAAATTAGAGAAAAGGCAATAGCAAAGAATCTTAGGATGAAATCCTATAAGCATAGAATTTAGGACTTAATAGAAGATTTTGAAGCTTTTAATATTGAAGTGGTTCCCAGGATTCAAAATTTTGAAGTGAATAGGATGGCACAAATTGGTTCGCAATTTGATCCAACAACTAGCCTATTAGTTAACAATGAGTCAGTAAAGGTTATAGTAAGGCCAACTATCCCAGATATTGAGGAGAATTGGCAAGTATTTGAAAATGATTTTCAAGTACTCTCATTCTTGCAACAATAAAGGGAATTCACCGATTAATTTCAACCAAAGATTGAAGAGGCATATGGGGATCAAATTATACAATTAAAGAATAATAAGCTTCCCAAAGTTTTAATCACTTTAGAGAACCTTTTTGATCTAGAAGATGTAAGCCTAGAGAAGAAAAGGTTCCAAGCAAACAAAGTAGATTATTCTGAAATAGAGGTAAGTGAAGGATAAAAATTAAAAGTTGGAAATTCTACAACTCAATTACAAAAGAAAAGGCTAATTGAATTATGCAAAAAATATGATAGAGTCATAGCCTAGAGCTATGAAGACCTTCATGGATATAATAGAGACATCATTCAGCACACAATAGAACTAACTGAAGGATCTAAACCTATCAAATAGAAATACAGGCCAGTGAATCTAAGGATTGAGCCTCTAATGGTGGATGAGTTGCAAAAACTTTTAGATTCTAAAATAATTTTTCCAATCAAACACTCAACCTAGGTATCAAATCTGGTACCAATTAGAAAAAATAATGGTGATATAAGACTTTGTGTAGATTTTAGAGATCTAAACAAAGCATATTTGAAGGATCACTATCCCTTGCCCTCCATGAAACAAATTCTACAAACTGTGGCTAGATCAGAGAGATTCTCTTTGCTAGATGGTTTCTTTAGATACAATCAGATTTGGTTGGCTAAAAAAGACCAATACAAGACTACTTTTACTACCAAATGGGGAACATTTGCATATGCTACGATACCATTTGGCCTATCAAATGTTGAAGCCACTTTTCAGAGAGCTATGGATGTTGTATTTAGGGAACTGATAAATAAAATCATCATGATTTATCTTGATGATCTTACTATTTTTTCAAAGAATGCTGCTGATCATTTTGATCATTTAGAAGTTGTGTTTAAAAATGTCAAGAATTTGGAATATCCTTGAATCCTAAGAAATGTATCTTTGATGTCCCTCAAGGAAAATTATTGGGACATATCGTATCTAAAGAAGGAGTCTCCATAGACCCAGAAAGAGTGGTAGCTATAATGAACTTACCTCTTCTAGTAAATAAGAAAGCAATTCAATCTTTCTTGGGAAAGATTAATTTTGTTAGTTTGTTCATATCTGACTTTACAGGCTTATTAAGACCAGTGACACTCTTTCTAAAAAAAGACCTAATTTTCAAGTGGACTATAGAAGGAAGGCAAGCCTTTGAAGAGGTCAATAAAGCTATCTCAACAGCTCCAATACTTAGAAACCCAGACTTTTCTAAGCCTTTTGTAATGTATGCATATGGAGGAGAGCTTAGTATTGTTGCTGTCCTAACATAGAAGGATGATAAATAAGAGGGAGAGCATCCATTAGATTTTTTCTTGAGGAATCTTAGGGAATATGAAACTAGATATAACTTTGTGGAAAAACAAGCATATACTATGGCAAAAGCTCTCAAAAATTTTAGGCATATAGTGTCAGGAAGTAAAATTTTGATACTTGTAGCACATCCAAGTGTCAGAGAATACATTATGGAGGGTGAAATTACTAAAAAAAGAGCAAACTAAATAACTAAGATCCTTGAATATGATTTAGAAGTCAAACCCACTAAATTAGTTATAGGTAGGGGTTTGTGCCAATATATGACTCAAGAGCTTGAAAAGATGATACCTGAAGAGATAAATTTAGGAACAGAAGAAGAAATTGTATTGAGAATACAAGAAGTTGATCAGGAATCTTGGGTTACAAGTAGGATTCATTTTATAAAAAATGGGATTTACCCAAGAGAACTTCCTCAAAATAAGAGAAGATACTATAGGATGCAAGGAATTCATTTTGTTTTAGTTGAACAGGTTCTTTTCAGAATAAATTTTGATGGCAAATTGTTAAGATGTGTAGAAAAGGATGAGGCTTATAAAATACTACATGAAATGCATCATGGAGTATCAGGTGGACATTTTTCTACAATGACCATAGCTATAAAGATAAGTGAAGTAGGTTATTTTTGGCCTACTTTATTTATAGATTGTTATCAGCTGGTTAAAAAATGTCAATCTTGTCAATATTATGTGGGGATGAGAAGGAATGCAGCAATGCCTCTTAGTCCTATAATTATAGATGAAACTTTTATTCAATGGGGTATTGAATTCATTGGAATGATAAATCCAGTATCTAGTATGGGTCACAAATGGATCTTAATAGCCACAGATTATTTCACCAGATGGACCGAGGTAGTGCCCCTCAAGGAAGCAACAGAAAATGTGACCCTAGATTTTCTAGGGAGTATCACTACTCATTTTGGGGCTCCTCGCACCATAATTTTAGATAATGCTAAAGCATTTTTAGGGTCCAAAGTATTTGAATTTACATTAAAGCATGGAATATATCTCAAAACTTCTTCTAATTATTACCCTCAGGGTAATGGTTTGGTAGAATCAACTAATAAGAACCTGATTAGACTCATTAAGAGAATAGGGGCTGATCATCACAAGGAGTGGCATAAAGTACTTAATTTAGCACTGTGGGCTAATAGAATTACACATAAATAGGTGATCAAAATGTCCCCATATGAATTGGTATATGGGAAACCTGTTGTAATTCCCCTAAGCTTGGAGATTCCTGCTCTCTAGCTGATCAAATAGATTGAAATTGAAGAAAATGGTCCCATGCAGGTCAGACTCATGAAACTTCTAGAACTTCAAGAAAAGAGGGATGCAGCACATGATTCATTGATAAAGCATCAAAAAATAATTAAAGACTCTTTTTATAAAAGAACTTCCAATCCTTAGTTTAAAATAGGCTCAATTATTTTGAAATGGGATGTAAGAGCCGCCAAGTTGGGTCAACACACTAAGTTTGAAGCATTATGGACTGGCCCTTATAGAATTCGTATGTGTAAACAACAAAATTATTTTGAGCTAGAAACAATAGAAGGTGAACCTAAAGAGATTCCTATGAATGGAATATATTTGAAAAAATTTATTTAAGCTATGTTTTTGGCAATTTTTGATCATGCAAGAGTTGTAGGTTCTTTTTTAACAGGCTCAAAAGTCCTTGGGGTTGCCAATAACTATAGAGTAAAGAATACTCTACATTTCAATAGCATGATCCAAATTTTGTTCCTGCATACTTTGGTTCAAGATGGAAAAATTTTGAAATAGAGAGCAGGATCTAATTTCTTTTTGATTCATTTTTCTCTTAAGTGTTAAACTCAAGTGGAAGCTGCCAAGTGTCATTTTCTGAGGCACTTTTCATAATTTTCAATAAGGCTACAGAACATGCCACCTATCCCATATCAACTCAACAAAATGTGAAAAGTGTCGGCATCTATTTTTCATATCAGCACCTGTGTTTCATCTCTTTTTAGTGAAAGGTTTGAACAAGCTAAGTATTAGGATCAGGCAGAAAGTGCCAAGTGGCAATCGTGGAAGGTTTCAATTTGCTTTTCTAAAAGTGATGGAAGATGCCACGTATCCTAGTTGAAGAGAGTGGAAGCCACCATGTGTCAAGATTTGATTTATCTTCATTTTGCTTCACTGATATAGTAAAGACTATGGTGGGTCTCAAGTTTTGTTTCTGAAGCAAATGGAAGCCGCCAAGTGTAGCTATCTATGTAAATATGAAATGAGACCCAATTATTTCTATGATATAAATAGAGTAAAGTGGAGACCACCATGTGTCACCTTCTGCATGTTTCTAAAAAGGTAGATAAAATAAGCGGAGACCACCACATAACCCTAGTTAAGTAAAGTAGAGATTGCCACATGTCTTTTGTTGAGGGAAGCGGAAATTGCCACCTGTCCCTATGCTCCTTTTCAAGTTTCTTGGGCAAGAAAGGCTGTGGTCTTATTTTATTTTAAGCTATTAAAGTCTCA
This sequence comes from Torreya grandis, assembly GCA_037957365.1. Taxonomy (NCBI): domain Eukaryota; kingdom Viridiplantae; phylum Streptophyta; class Pinopsida; order Cupressales; family Taxaceae; genus Torreya; species Torreya grandis. The sequence continues at coordinate 1,545,591 of JARHVA010002712.1, read as the reverse complement.
AGGAAGCAGATTGTGATAGGTGTCAAAAGTGGAACACTCATAATAAAAGACACAAAAGGAGTATAAATTACATGGAAAGGGCCATGTGTCCTTAGAAAGGTTGCAGAACCCGCCAAGTGTCGTCCTCTGGTGTCTCCTAAAATAATAAGAAGCTTTTCAAGAAATTGGATAAGTGTCTCTTCCATTTAAGAGAAGGGATCATCCTACGATCTGTTTTAGCCAATGAACTGCTGGAAGACAGAGCATTTCAAAATCTAAGCAATATCTTCTGTTAGACACTTCCAATTCAGTTAGATTTTAGTTGGGCCATTAGATTGGAAACAAGCAGACAATCTAGAGTGAATCCAAGGCTATAAATAAGGGTGCAGAGATCACCAAAGAATCATCAGATACCAGAGAGAATTTTTTGAGAGAATTATTATCAAGAGTTTAGACTTTCTAGAGCTGTGACTAGGAATATCATTTGCCTTTGTTTATTTTCTTAAGTTGGAAAGTTTATGTAACAGTGCATGTTTTTGTGCCTCTTATGTGACTGAAGAATTAATAAGAATATTGAATCATGTGCCTTTGTTGATACTTTTTGTTTCATTGCAAAAGTAGTCTAGGCTGTGTTGTTAAGAGTTTTAGACTTTCTAGAGCTGTGATTAGTAATATCATTTGCCTTTGTTATATTTTCTTGAGTTGGAAGGTTTATGTAACTGTGCATGTTTTTATGCCTCTTATGTGACTAGATAATTCAAATAAGAAGATTGAATCTTGTGCCTTTGTTGATATTTTTTGTATTGCTGCAAAAGTAGTCTAAGATGTGAGCCTCTATTTCTATTGTTTTCATTTTTTACATTGATCATGCACTTGTTTGCTCTTAAATGTAATTGAATCTTACATATAGTCTCATTTTGCTCAGGATTAAGGTCGAATTACATTTAGACACATTGCCATAGTTATATTTCCTTTCTTGCATTTGCGTTTTTGTTAAAATTCATATCCCTTTTTCCAGTATACACTTGATATAAAGAAGAGACCAGCTTCTTAAAAATCTAGAGGTTGTTTCAACTCAGAAGTCCCACATCTTGAAAATTCTCATTGTTGGTGTTAGAAACACGCATAATTTTAAACATCAATAGATACCACTAAATATGGGGGAGGATTCGATGAAATAGGTGTCTCCTGTTGAGGGGCAAGTTGAACTGAACATAAAAGAAAAACAATATTAATCATATGAATATTATGATCACTTGAGTTAGTTATGGACTGGATAATATTTTGATTTGGTGATTGGTTAGGAAAAGGGTGTTTGAACACATCCATACTTAATTAGGAGGTGCATTAGGATTATCCAAGATGAGATCACCTCTATCAATCATATCTTGAATAATGTTCTTGAGTGTCTTGCAATTATTAGATTTGTGGCCTTTAACTCGATGGTAACTACAAAACTTACCTTCCTTATACTAGGTTGGGATAGGACATGAAGGTTTGAACTGTATATGAGGTTTAATTTGAGGAAGGGTTATGACACCTTGTTGCAATAGTTTCTCCAAGATGGATGTATATGATTCCCCAATGGGAGTGTATTATAATTGTTCATACCATTGTTGGAATTTTTTGGTCAAATTTTAAGAAGTTGAAGAATTCAATTGGTTTATGGTTATATAAAAGGTTGACTTAATGACCACAACAGTGGTAGAGCCTTTAGCCTTTTGATTAGATGGATAATTTTTAGATGATGAGTCATTTGGCTTGGTATTAGGATTCTTACTACACAACTTGACTTTACCTTCATCAATAGTACAAACCTCAAGTTTTTGTGCCATTGTAAAAGCTTCATCAAATGTACAAAAAGTTTGTACCCAAAGTGTGGATGAGATGTGCTTAACACATGCCATTGAGAAAAGCTAAATAAGCTCAGATTGAGGTAAGGAGAAGGAGAGTTGATTGATCAAGCTTCTCCAACGAGTGACAAAATCTACAATAGACTCATCGTCAAATTATCTGATAGATTAAAGGTCTATTATAGAAACCTTTTTATAAATATTAATAGAGAAATGGTCTAAGCATATTTATGCAAGTTGGGTAAATGAGAAAAGGGAGTGTTGAGATATAGAGCTATACCAATCCAAGGAAACATTTGAAAGAGACAAGGAAAGTGCAAGTTGTAATGCATCATCATGTCTTATTAAATAACATGCATGTCTAAATGCTCACAAGTACTATTATGGGTCTTCTTTACTCTGGAAACAAGTAAATTTAGGTAGCTCCCTTTGGCTAGGATAAGGGTGAATATGCACAAAAATATGGATTTGTTCATTTCATATCTTATCATAAGATAATACATTTATTTGAACCAAAAATGGATGTCTCTAGATTAGACATTTTATCCACTAGCATCTTAATGAGGTCTGGAGGGGGAATCCTCCTAAGTTATAGGAAAGCTGATAAGAAGTAGAGGGAGTGTATGACATAGATTTTTGAGGTTGTGTCAAAGTAACATAAGGATAATGAGTCATAGGTTGAGGTGCAAAAAGAAAAGGGACTTGTCTCAATAGGTTGGAGACTATGCCTTGGTTGGTTGTTATTACTATAGGTTGAATTACTGACATGGTTAGACTGGATGAAGGGTGAGTCATAACTCAAGTAATTATAGGCATTAAGGTGGATGGAATAGTACCAATAAATTATAGAATGGGATGTGATTTGGTTGAACTATTTATGGTTGTGAAAGTAAGGTAAGTTACACCAGTTTAGGTGGGATTGAGCAGTTGGAGATGCCACATTTTGGACATTGTTTATAGTTGGGTTACTCATTAAAGTGGTGGTTTGGGTAACCATGGGAAAAATAGTGGAGGCAATTGAAATTGAGGTTGTCACCACTAAAAAGGTTGGCATACCATAGATTGGGTCACTCAAATAATTACGAGTTCGGCTCATAGCAAGGTAATGTTGAAGGGCTGCCACATTATGATCAAAAAATTTAGCAAAATCTTGATCTTTCTTAGCCATAATGGGAATTCGGTTAGGGTCTAGAGTATGCTCTATATTTGAAGTATGCTCCATGAAAAAATTAAAAGTGAGAGGGGAAGGTGGAAGTGGTTGTCAGCTTGCATAATCGGCAAGAATTTTGGCCTAAGCTTGTGTCAATACCATGCAAGAGGTGGTTTAAATAGTCTTACTACCTTGTATTTGAAATAAAATAAATAAAAACTAGGTTTGAGTGTAGGTAAATGGGTTATTTTAGCTTATTATTTTGAGTAGATGAAACTACACAATCATCACGTCAATAAGGATGACCGATATCGGTAGGAATAGTTCACCAAAATCGATGGAAAAACTGATGTCAGTAGGTAAAGTCTACTGATACTAGTAGGGTTAACCAATGTCGATCACTATGAAATCCTAGAAAATGGAAAATATAATGTTTTAAGAAATTAGAGGCTAAAAATAGGTAAAATAGTGGATGTAAAAGGTCTGTGTAAGAAGGAATAATACTCAGAAAACCTAAGATAACAGGTTATACAAACTAAGCATTTGAAATAGTATTTATTTTGTGAATCAATAGAAAATCATCCTTACCAACTCAAAAATATAAAAGGTAATTAAAAATTAAAAAAATAAAAATAAAATTCAACCAGTAATTATTAAGTCCCAGAGATTAATTTTTAGTCTCATGTTGTCTTATGCCATAAGCAGATAGTGAGAAGAGAATTTGGTTATCAAAGGTACTAGAAAGCAATTTAAATCTTATTTCAAATTAGTTTAAGTGTTTAAGAGGAAATCTATGTTAGACTAGGTACATGGCTTGTTATAGGAGCTTACTCTCTGTACTTCACAAACTTGGAGCTGAGCCAAGCTGCTTAGCCAAAATATGCCTTTTGTCTAGAGATTATAATCCATCGTAGAATGGAGTGGGTTCTCCCCTTGGTGGTGAAATCCAAGTAGGATAGCCAGGTAGGGTAAGGTGATCTACCAAGTTATGAAATACTAATGGACATTTTTTTAGGTGAGTTTAGATGTTTGTTTATGTGAATGTGATTTGGTTATGTAACATAGGTGTACAATGATTTATTCAAAATGCTTTTAATTAACTAGGTGAGTTAATATGCAACAAGAAAACTATGAAATTCAGTAAGTTTTAAACCCAAATCTAAAATGTTTAGTTTCAAATGAAAAAAGAGAGAAAACAGGAATAGAGTATGAATTTGACTATCCTAATGTGCATGCAAGAGAAAGTAAAGAAGGGATTCTTTTTTTTTGTGAAAGGAAATGACAAATTGCTTTAAAAGGCAAGGAGAAAAGAAAGAAAATTTTAGTTTTAATGCCTTTTAAATAGAGAAATAAGATATTGATTTTTTCATTTTTAAGAGAAAAGAGAAGAAGGAAGTGCAAAAAATTAAATTTTCACTATAATGCACCTATATGAATATTTAAAACAAGAAATGAACCCAAGGAAAACTCTAGGGTCCCACCGGAGATGCTAGAAATATTTCACTAAATTTTGTTTATTTTAAGTCTAAAGGAAAATAGAAAGAAGGATGGGGATAAGTGATTATAATGAACTTAGATTTGGTTTACACATCGTATCTAGACATTGTGAAAACTCCTCTTTGGTTTGGGAGGACTACCTACAAGTAATAAAATACTACCACAAGATATTTGTTAACAAATAAATGAGTGGGTTTTCAAGCTACGTGCTTGTTTTAGGAAGTGTGAAACTTTCCTAGAGATGACAGTCCACTTTTGAGAGGCAAAAAAATATAAATAACTAAAAGAGAAGTAAAAAGAGAGTGAAAGAGAGATAAGATTACCATTATTAACAACCTATACGTAGTAGAGAGTGACAAGGTGTAGGTGGTGTACTCTATTTATATTTTAGAAGTTGTATGGGTAGGTTTTGAAGAGGCTAAGGAATTCATAGTCACTGATGTTGGTAGGAGAGTGACCAATATCAGTTATACTACCAAGGTCAGTAGTGAAGTGACTGATATCAGTTAGGCTATCGAGGTTGGTAGGGGCAATATTGTTTAGGAGCTTGTAGAAAGCTTTCTTAAGTCTAGAAAATAGTTTGGATCAGATCAGGGAGGTTGGAAGAGTTATAAGAGGGAGCTCATAGCTTGGTTACATTTGGTCAGAGATTTGGTATGTCAAGTTAAGGGGAAATAAGTAAAGAATCTTTGTAACTCCCTCACAGGGGTATGATCAGAAGTGCATAAAGCAATTCAGGGTGGATATAAATAAATAGGAGAATAAATATTTAAACAACTTATAGTATCAATGATGTACTTAGCTATGGTGGTCACTGAATAATAATTTCTAGGTTGATGTTCCCTATTAGGGAGTCTAAACTTGAGTGCCTAAATAGAGAAAACAAGCAGGTGTTATTGGTCCTTAAGAGCTCAGTTATTGATTGTGATTGACTTACGTAGGGTGATTGTAAGCTTGAATGTCAAAAAATAGAATGTTGAGAGCTTGAATGAGAGTGAAAATTGATTTTCTTAATTTTTGTTGACCTAAACTATAGGTAGAAGTTTGGCTTATATTGCTAACAACAGTGATCCTATTAATGTCGATCATGGGTTGATCGACGTTGATAGCTCTAGAATAGGTAAACCTTTATATTTTTTGCTTGTTTTCTATTGTTGTGCATGCCAAGTGTGACACCCATTATAAAATGGTAAAAATAAAAGGTTAGGAAAGAAGTAGTTATTTAAGAATTTAGTTTGAAAGTAGGAATAAGTCTCAGGTAGTTAGGATGAGGGGACCAGGTCTTGAGATAACTCATCAGGGGAGAATTAGTCATAGGGTAAGGTGGCCAAGTAAGGTGGTAATAGGAGTTTTTAATTAACTTAATTAAGTATTTTAAATTAATTGTGTAAGGGGTAAAAATATGGGTCAAGGAGATTAATTGTTATTATTAAAATGGGTTTAGAGGGGTTTCAACATAGGGAGTTACGCACGTGTATGTGACAGAATTTTGGTGTCTACATAGTGATCAAAATAATCCCTACTAAATAAAAATTATTTTATCACAATCATGTTTGCTCTAATTGAGCATATTATTATTTCATCTATCTTTGGAGATAATTTTCTCCTTTTCTTATAATTCCTAGCTCTCTATGCTTTTGTCCACAATGGAAATATTTTAGTGTGCAACTTGTCTCAAGATTGATCATTTTTGAAGTGCACATCTTGAAACTTAGCTTTGGGTGTGTTAAAAGTGTGTCACTTCTATTTTTGGATTGTATCTCTCCCATTCCCCCCATATTTGGGGCCCATTATATTCTAATTATATTTTGATCACTAGTCGAATCAACATGTGCAAGCATTAGCTTGTCTAGCTTTAATATATTGCATGGGTTAATCTAACTTTCTCTCTCTTTTCAAGAGTCCATTCTTCTCTTTCATCCTCATATGTCCTCTCAAGGGGGAATCATGGGTCAATTCTAATTTATTTTTGACAACGCTTTTATTTGAAAAGATGTTGATTCACTTGAATGTCCTAGTACACCTTCTCAAATAAGAGCAAAATGTAGACATTTAATTCTTAACACCATTGTGTTTTGAAATTGTCAATCTTACTCAAATTTCACTTAAATGCACAATTTAGGCCAAAATCACTTAAACATGTTAAATGGTTTGATCTTGTCATATACAAGTATTGATTTAGGCCAATGTATCCCTAAATAGGGAAAATCATTTTATTTGATTCCTATTTTTTTTTAAATCATTTAGAGTCAAAAAAATGATTTCGTATTTTGGTGCTCTAGATCACTCTTTTATTCTAATTCATTAATATACATCATGTACCTTTATTATTATATGTTGGTAACATCTTAAATAGGATAACAGTTCATATGTATCTAACATCACCTTCCAATTCTTTCTAAGTCAAATTATGACCCAGTAATATGATTTTTTGATCATTTTTATTAGTTATGCACCATTTTCCAAAGAATTGCACTAAAATTGATTAATCTCACTTAGGAAAATTAACTCAAATTAAGATCTTAAATAATAATTTTATGGATCAAATTTAATATTTATTTATTGTAAAATTATTTTGAATATCTGCATCACCTAATGACATGATCAATGGGGTGGAATCCATAAGCCATAAATATAATAAATATCAAATTTATGGGAACCCATGCCTCATTAATGCCCCTTCCTCTTAAATCACTATGAGGATATTTATGGATTTAATTATAAATATTATATTAATTCATGGCCACACATCTCAATCTTGAGATGGATGGTCATAGTTGATCCTAATCCCTTTGAAAAATCTATAAATAGAAGGGCATAGAACATCATTTTTAATCTTAAATTCTATAAACTTATAATGTAGGATTGTCTCTACAAGTCATTTGTGTAGTTTGATTATCATTATTTATTTGAAATAGGATAGCTTCATTTATTAGACATAGATTATATTTCTTATCTTGAGCCTATATTATGCATGGTGATCTTGAGATTATGGAGATCTTGGCATCTATTGGTGATAAATACAAGAACACCAAATCAAGGGTAAAAACATGCTTGGAGCTACTTTTGAATGGTGGAATCACTTGGGAAGGTAATATTCATATGTGATTTCTTTTAATTGCTTCTTATTGTCATTTTCAAACCCCATATAATAGGTTCACTTAGATTTTTAGTTCTTATGCATTCTTTTGTGTTTTTCATGACTAATGTTTGAACTAATCCTCTTTGTAATCCAATACTACAAGTGCAACCTCCTCAAGGTGGTTGACATCTATGAGAAACATGTTTAAAGTCTCTAAATGGGTGAGTTATGTCAATGTAAGACCTAAATTGTTATAAGATATTTAGAAAAGAATCCAAGCATGGAGAACAAGACAAGTATTACTAGCTTCTCTCCAACCATCACATGTTCAAAAGAAAAGTGGAAAGTTCATAGATTTTCTAGGAGTATCTCAAGCAAGAAGACTAGGTCATTAGTCAAAGAGAATCAAAGTCAACTATTCTAAGATATAAATGGAGTGAAAATAAGATGTTTTACCTTCCACTATGCCAAGCAACCAACCAAGTCTACAAGGAACAACTCCAAGGCATTAAAGGAGTTTAATACCTTCAACCTCTTGGTCGCCTTCACTTACACATCCCTGATCAAATGGAGGTGGTTAAGGAATTTAATGTCCCTTATTCTCCCAATTGATTTTAATTTATATATAACACAATAAAAATATTGACAAAGAAACCTTATACTTTGGTGTAACAATATTCTACTCATTTGAAGACTATACACAGGCTTTAGCATTGACATTAATAAAGAACTGATATTGCCTTTCTTCAAATTTCTTGTATGTTTCATATGACATTAGAGTTATTGATATTTTATTTTAAATTTCACTTTTACTTTTCAGTGTTATCCAATCCTTATTACCTTCATGCATACGTATATCACTTTACTTTACAGGTTGTATGTTTTGTATAATCTGTTAGGAATAGCTATTTACATGAGTGGTTGTACTATGATAAATAGTACTAAAGATATATTACCTAAGAGATATTATAAGAGATTGTGAGATATTCTTGAGATATATTATGGGTAGTAGGTTTTCTAGATTATAGGATATATTCTCTTATATATCTGTATAGTGTTGTTTGATAATGTAATAGGAAATAATAGAGTAAATAGAAGCTGATTATTTATTGATTTGATATACATTTTATGTTTGCTTCCTCAATTTTATGAGCAATATTTATATAGGCTCTTTGAATTAATATCATTGGTATCAGATCTTTCTATGGTCTTGACCATATATACAATGAGATTCATATGATCTTTTAAGATTACTTGTATTTAATTTACGTATATGCAATGGAAGCATAGTAGAGATAATGCACCCATTCTCTTAATCTTTTAGTACCACTCATCATGCCAATAGATATTAATATCTTATGACTCAAATTCTAAAAAAAAATCCACTTGACATCAATTAATTTCATTGGTAAGCTATCCAGACTAGCTCAGCTTGAGACTCAATAGTGAGCCCATGAATTCTCTTAAGTAAGCTCTGTTATTCGTAGCTTAGATATTAACTTTATGCATCCATAAATCTACCAAATCATGTATTAAATCATAGTCTAACATTTATACAAGAATTCATAAGAATATTATTATTAATTTGATGGTGATGAGTTCATAGTTTGTTATCACATTCCTTATTTAATCTATTATGCCATGTAGATCTTCAAAAAAACTATCAAGAGTTACAGTGTATGGCTACTAATCTACCTTGTTAAATCTAAGATTTTTGAATATTTGTACATTGTTATTATTCTATCAAGTGTTTATTATGTTTATACAAGACATGTTTCTCCATGATCCTGAGCGTGCCTCTATTAGATCTCACCATCATGCAAATCTAACTATCTCAACTCACCTGAATGTGTCTTACTCCTGCCGTTCCACATATGCAATTCAAAGATCTATTGAAATTTCTCATTATCCTAATTTCATGGCATCATGTTATGTCTAGGTTGTGTTTTCTTTCAAAGAGTGACATATGCCATAGAATTGTATTTATAAATTACATGGTGATTTTTTGTGTGAATTTAGATATTTTATTTAAATTCAAAAGGTCCATATGGTAAATATTTATCTTTTTCATTATTATTTAAGTCTTTGTTTTATTATTATTTAAAAAAGTAATTAACTAGGAGTACTTTTTAAAATTTTGCTAGTCATTGATTCTTTAGTCTAATATGGTATTTTATTGTTAATCAAAGTGGTTTAAATCACTTAAGTTTAGGATTAGTAAAGGGTCTAGTAAAATCTCTTTCCTTTTTTAGATATATTATGTTTATTATCTTTTGTCAAAATAGAATATATTAAATTCGTATATGTCTTCTTGTTTATTTTAGTGTTATTGTCAAAAAGAGTCAAGTTAAGAAAATCAAGAGTTAGAGTTATTGTCATTTAGTCGTATTATCAAAAATGAGTAAAAAGTCAAAATTGTGTGTTAAAATTATAATAGATGCATTTTTAGTGGAAATCTATGTCCATAATATGCAAAATCAAGACTTCAGATTTTGAAAGAATTTTGAAACTACATATGAGGCCAATATCGAGGAGGGAGATATCCAACTATGAAAATGTCAATGGTTGACTACAGGACAATACATACAGCACTTAAAGAATAAATCTTCATCAACTGAGTAAGTAGCTTCAACAAATAGAGGAAAGAGGCAAAGGAGGTTGGAGGACATGAAGCGACCTCTCATCAGTCACAAGTGATAGGGTTGCTTAAAATGTTGTTGTGACATTTTGTTTTTAGTTGTGTAGATTTCTATTTTTTTTAGTATGGTGTGGTAGTTACATTTATTTTTCAGCATGTGTAAAAAATAAGAATAGTTGTAGCTATTCACTTGTGAATTATAGTTTCATGTAACCCCGTTTGTATATTTACATTGGAGAATGTTTATCGAAAAAGCATTATACTAATCATGATGAAAGGTTAGTAGTAAACTTCTGAAAACTATTTTGTAAGGTTAGTGATGAACCTAAGAAAACCATTTTGTAAGGTTAGTGGTGAACTTGTGAAAACTATTTTATAAGGTTATTGGTGAACTTGGAAAAATAATTGTAGATGAGTGAAGGTAGAGATGTGCGATGGCACATGTATGTAGAGAAGATCATGAGCACACGGAGGTGACACACTAAAATCAGAGAAAGAGATATATTATTCCATGTAAAATCTATGGGAGGGAATGTTAGGAATAGCTATTTATATGAGTTTTTGTACTATGATAAATAGTACTATGAATATATTAAGTTAGAATATAATTTGTTATTATATTCTAAGTATGTTATTTATTGTATATATTTTTGGTAATAATAATATAATACATATGAGCTATTATAGGATCTTGTAAGATATTCTTAAGATATATTACAGGTAGTATATTTGTTAAATTATAAGATATATATATATATATATATATATATATATATATATATATATATATATATATATATATATATATATATATATATATATATAGTGTTGTTTGACAATGTAATAAGAAATAATAGAGTGAATAGAAGATGATTATTTATTTATATGATATACATTTTGTGTTTAGCTCCATATATATATATATATATATATATATATATATATATATATATATATATATATATATATATATATATATATATATAGTGTTGTTTGACAATGTAATAAGAAATAATAGAGTGAATAGAAGATGATTATTTATTTCTATGATATACATTTTGTGTTTAGCTCCATCATTTTCTTTGCAAAACTTTATATAGGCTCTTTGAATTAATATCATAATCAATTTTATGCAAAATTAATTATGAATTCCCATTATTTACCCCTTTTTAAGGTGAATTATGACCCCTCTTGATAGTGTGTTACACTTCTTACCTTAATACATACTACTTATGTGAGAGGTGTGTGAGTTTAAAATTATGTGGACAATTTTCTACTAGTTTTGAAGGTTATCTTATGATAATTAAATCAAGTTGAGGAGTTCCATAAATATTAGTGCATCACCACTTTTGTAACAACCCCTCAGGGTTAACTAGAGTTAGGTTAAAAAAATTAACTCACAATATTAAGGATCCCTAACTAAATGTATCATTCAAGTAAACTAAAATATCTACCATAAGGTTTAGGTGATGATTCATTTAGTTAATCATCATAATTAAGCATGTAACAACAAATTAAAAAACAATAAATATTTGTAATAATAATTCAACCACTATTGATTAAGTAAATTCAATAAGTACAATTGAATTACATCCAACTATTATTTTTTTATAATTTAAATAAGATGGTACAATATACAATAATACATATCTGAATAATTAGATTATAATATTATAACGTTTTATAGAACATGCGAGTCATAATAAATTGATAATATCCAAAAATATTCTCGAGGAATCCTCTATCAATTGACTATTGGAATAGGAGGGATACTATCATCTGAGTGATTTTTTACACAAACCATGAACCATTGATCCCTGCACAATCTTCTAAAAGGCAATGGCCTTCCCTTCATAGATGGGAAGATAGTGATAATGCATAAATTGAAAAAATCAACTAAAAACCTCTGTGTTATAAGATAAATATCACAATTAACATATCATAAATAAAAGCATTCTAACATGATATCGTGCAATACATGTAAACTAAATCAAATAGGTGAAATGATAATGTTCAAACCATCAACATTATCTTAGCTAAATTTTTAAAATAGTTTTTTCAAATCTCAAGATCAATTAATTTTACACACACAACTCATTTGAGATACTCTTATCTACCTATTAATGACACTAATTAAGTATATGAAATCCATTACACATACTTATTTAATATCATAATATTAGACAATCATAATAATTCTAGAATCCACAAATTTCAATCACGTAAAGATTTATATAATGGAAGCCCTAATATATATGATTACAAAAACATCATAGTCCTTCCCACTCATCATTGTGAGCTTTTATATACCATTATTAACTATAAACAATAAATAACCTTCTTTCTCAAATAACTTAATTCATTTTAATATACAAACAATTTTTAGTAAATATATAACATCATTCCAAATTGAATAATCATTCATTTACAATCAACATTTCTATAAACCCAGATTTACAATAAATACTATCTCAACTTTAAAAAATCCATGTTATGTGACAGTTGTATTTCCAATAGTATTTGATTTATAAATCCATAAAAAATTTCCAACAAATAATAATTTATTAAATTCCCAAGCCATCAATAGATTGTTAATACAAGCACGTCTTATTTAAATTGAGAGAATTAAAACTCCGAATTTCATTCCCAAATAATTTAGTATATATAACATGATAACTTGTGTATATAATTTTCCCAATAAGTAAAAACTATTAGGTGTTAGTAAGGCAAACCTTATTGGTCTATAATAAAAAAGAAAACATTGAAAAACCAATAAAACCAATAATAATAATTTATGAACCGACCTAGAGATGCTAAATAAAGGTTCATCTTCAAAGATCCTGAGTTAGGACCAAAGGACGAAAGAATAAAAAATTTGATTGAAAGATATGAAAGTATAATAAAAACACTTGAATTATGCTTAGATTCATCACCAAAATCAAGATCATCCTCACAAAGAATCCTATAGAAGACTCACATTTTAGATATCTTCTCCTATGGAAAGAATTAATCCTAATAATCCTTTGACTAAAACAATAGGTCCTAAACCTTAATATTTTCAAGATCAAGAAGAAGCAATAAATTAGATCTATAATACAGGTTGGGAAGAAACAAAAACTATGGCTAATAACCAAGGAAATAAAAATCTTGAAGAAAACATAATGCAATTGTAATAAGACAAAACCTTTTCTTTTCCTATAGTCATAGATCTAGTAGATCAAACATTTATGAAAAACCTTACACCATCAATTCTACCAACTTTTAGGGGTAAGTCCTAAAAATATACAGATCAATTTTTGTTTGAATTCAATATACTATGCCAAACTTATGATTACATAAGTGATAATCAAAAACTCAAATTATTTGCTTCTACACTTAAGGAGGCAACCATGAGATGATTCATAGGCCTTCCAGATGATTCTAAAAATACATGGAGAGACATGAAAAATACATTTCTTGATAAATATCAAGACTACTACAGAGTAAGGGACATGAAATAAAAATTCTTTAAAATCAAATAGAATGAAGAAGAAAGTTTGGAAGATTATCTGGATCGATTCACATTTGATCATAAACGTAGTGGTGATCCATTAAAGTAGTGAAAATAGTATTTTTTAAGGGATTAGATGATGAATCCATAGATGATTTGAATCTTATGGGTAAAAAAGACATTTTAAAATTAACATTCCATTAGACTTTAGATCTATGTACTAATTATTCTAGAATAAAACCAAGCATCAAAAAAGGAAAACTAGGCAAATCCAATAAAGTTAGTCAATTAATATAAGAATTATCTAATTTAAAAACTGACATTTTAGTCCAGTTAAATACTACATTAAATGGCCTTCAAGTAAAATCTAACTCCACCATAGAACCTTTAGCCATATATTGTCTAAAATACAAATTTAAACATGCTCTCAAAGATTTCCCTTTGGATAAAACAAAAATATGTGAGATATGTAACAATAAAGAACATAACACAAACCATTATAACCATCTTTCTATTTTAAAAAATCAATTGAAACAAATACACATCCCATAGAAGATCTAAATTATTTCCAAAGACAAAATCTATTTTCATAAAACTAGACCCAAGGTCAGTTTGATCTAATAAATCTTATTAATCCATGAATGACACCCTAGATTACTCATGCACCTTAACCTATGTGGGGACAAACACAACCATAATGGGTTAATTAAGAATGGATGATGCCTCAACCTTGGGTGATGCCTCAACAACCATGGATAACCTAACCACAATCACAAAAATGGAAAAATACACATTGGAATGTCAATCCATAGTTTAACCCCCATAGAAGGTTTTCACCATATCAAGATTTTATGGTACCTCCTGTAGTTCAACTTACAAAATAAGTTAATCAGGCCCAATTGCCTTCTCAACTGGTTCCTAACCCCAAGAATAAACCATCACCCCATATATATGTAAATGAACAAAGAAAAGTCATGAATGTAGGAGCTATTGAACTTACAAACATTCATCTTAGATCAAGAACAATTCAAGATCCTCCTATCACCATCTCTAAACTACCCATTAAAAAACCAAAAATAGATACACCTAGAACCAAAGTTGAAAAAGAGGAGTCTAAAAGTGTCAAAAAAGGTAGAGAAATATATTACTGCTTCCCCACCTATTCCTTTTCCTGATAGACTAAATGAAATTGAAACCAAGCAAGAATCTAATTTGATTTAGTAATTAATAAAATTAAGCATTGAAGTACCCTTGTTACAATCCATTAGATATATTTTAGAATTAAATAGATTAATTAAAAGCCTATGTGTTAAGACACATTAAAAAAAGAAACAATACCCAATGACCATACATGTAGATGGTAAACTAGCTAACTTTTAGTAGAAAAACTAATGTTGCCTAAATATGCAAACCCAAAAAGTTCAGTCATAACAATTACCATAGGAAAGAAAGAAATACTCAATGTCTTGGTAGATTTTGGTGCAGAAATCGATGTCATGAAAACTAAAACTCATTGTCCTTTATGGGTATGCAACCTGTTAGAAGTACAATCACTGAGAGGGGGGTGAATCAATTATGCAATATATTTCAAACTTAAATTATAATCCTTTAAAACTCTTAATCAATGACTATAAGAATTCATAAATCATAAAAGATGTTCATAACAATGAATAATAAAGATGATGCAACATCACACACATAATACAAGATCTACATGGGAAACCCTTTTGGGGAATAAAACCCACTCTCAAGCTTGCAAACACATGGACTGCTTGTCCTATAAGATGATCACAGATATGAAACATTTTAGTGAAGAACCCACTTTATAAGGAGCACCCATTTGTTCTAGATGTTGAGCACCCATATAACACCTATGAAATAAATAACTCCAAAATTTTGATTATATTTCAATCTAATTGGAAAAATAATATATAACACCTCTCTTTCAACTCATCACACACACTCAAACTTGATCATACAAGAAATGCATCCAAACAACCTTTTTTATCACTCTTAAGCTTCTTTTCTCAACCTCAATCTAGTTTTTACTTTAGCCCATCCACTGAACACACTCCCTCTAATATCTTTCCTTCATCTCTATCTTCTACTCTCTCAACACATTCACATCAAGTCTAGAAACCATTACCTTAGCCTTTACTTTTTATAGAGTCTTCATGAATATCAACTTCTAAGTCAGCCAAAATACTTGCCTTAACCTTTAAAACATCTAACATGTTAACACATAGCTCAATTTCATCCTCACAAGTAGGCCATAGCATATGTGGGTCACATTTAAGTAGCTACACCTTTCAATTAAGCCTTAGTAGCCCTTATAGGTCTCATAGAGACCTATTACCCTTTTAGTACTTCATCAAGTAAAAATAAGAACATAAGATCACTTTTAAATACATGGGTCCACTCCATATGATCTCTAAAACATCTTCAAATGAATACTTCCACCAAAACACTCTTTTATTAAAGCATAAATTGCTTAAACAATATTTTGTACATAGTAACACCATGAATGAATAAATAGTAAACTTTGAATCTCAATATCTACAACGTTACAAACAATCAAATCTTCTAATAAAATTTGTTGTATGTGCCTTGAAGTCCTCTTCAACTTTAATTTTTACTCCATTAGCAAATTATACCATATGCTCAAGATATAGATAAAAAAATTCATCATTGGTTTTCTTTCACAAATTTGAATATTTAAATTACAATGGTCACTATGTAAATACCAAATATCAGACACTTTGTTATCATCTCATGCTCCCTAGCAAATTTGAATAAATATGCACCATCGATCTCCTCAGAAGTCTCTTAACTTTAACCTATAATCATTCACCATTGATCTTAGATCTTAGCTTTCATGATTATGCCACTTGGTAGCTCTGTGTGCCTTCTACACACATTTAATATTTGACTTAATGCACTCCATCTATCTCCATCTATATGAACACTTGCATGTCATTAATATTCTATCAAATCATCAAGATTGAGACACATGTTTCTAGCGTATATAATCTTAGGAACCTTTGAGAAATTGACTTCATACATGGCATTGATTTATATCTAGTAAGATCACATGCTCCATTATATCCTTATCTATTTAGATTAAATGATCACCATTAGATCTTTGATCTGATTAATTGCCCATCTTAGATCTTCAATAATGAAAATTTGATTATGCGAACCATTGTAATCTGCTTGGAAGACCAACTTTTCACCTTAATAACTTATGTTAAGCTCAACCTCATGACCTAAAATTTGAACCACATGATCACCTTTCATAGGGGAATCCATCCATGTATCAAAATAATCTTGCAACCCTTACACATGTGAAATATTACATCATCAATCTACTTACTCAGCCTTATCTATCAAGATGACTACTTGATCTTAGATAGTTATATGATTGTTCTGATGAATTATGTTAACTTCTATAATAACTCTAAGCACTCATAACATCTCATATAGTCTCTAAAATATGTCAATACCATCAATATCATCCATTAATTGCCTCACTAATTCAAACACTCTCCAAACCATCAATCTAATCACTTTGTCATTAATGTTCTAATACCATGTTCTCTCTTTGACATTAATGACAACCAAATATTAATGACTATGCTCAACAATATCACCCTTTGTCATTAATGTAAAAAACCCCTAATAATGACTTCTTCCTCATTTGAACTTCTTCATTTTGATCTTTCTCTCCTTTTGACATTAATTACAAAGGGTCTCTTCCTCAACATGCTAACAATCATTCCTCAACATCATATATGTATTCAAATACTATTTAAGATGTTAGGATACTTACATATTTTCAAGAATATTAACCAATTTCTCCCCCTTTGACATGCACTAATCTAAACATGGACTTTTATGATCCTTGGACCTGTCTACCTATAGAACTCATAAGCTCTCTTTTGCTCATGCATGAATTTTTAATACCGTGTTAAAACACATGACTTGGATTGATCAAGTCATCATATCAATATTCTTGAATTCACAACTATAATAGACATCTTCACACTTCTATCATTACTAAATAATCTTCACATATGCTCCACCTCACATCATGCACATCTTCTTTAAATCACTCAAGATAACTGAGTTATCTCCCCCTTGGTCAATTCATATCTTGCATATTATCAAAATGAAGAGAACATACCTTTGTACCTATTATCATTTTGATCATTACCTAGAGCACATGCACTTGATTCCACATATGAAAGATGTCTCCTAAGAATCATAGGTAGAGACACCCACTTATCATAGAGGGACTAAAGATCCCATAACTTAGAAGACTCCCATCTCCCCATGTTATTACTTGACTTGCAATCCTTCCTTATCTTCATATTGACTTTGAATGAGTTCTCAACCTTATTCTTTTCTTTTATCTCAATTCCATGCTTGATTTCCTTGTCTATTTGGGTAGATAAGGCTTGTTCCTTATTCTATCATGGCAAATAATCCACTTTGAGCCTATTTTTCATTTACTTGCTTAGGCCTCCATTCACTATGCCTCCTTCGCTTCATGATAGGATTGATAATTTTTGAAGTAAAATACTGATCATTCTTACAAAACCTTATTATGTGACCTCTCTCATGACATTTGAAACAAATTGAGTTTCTCAAATTGTACATACCTTGTGATTGAAATATAAGATGATTCTTTGAAGTTTCATGATTATGTAGCTAATCATTTGGTCTCCTCATGAAGATATTATTAAAAAAAATCAATATGACCAAACCCTTGATTTGTAACATCATTTTCTTGTTATTTTTCTTCTCAATATTCAGATCTTTAAGAGCATTCATCAATTCATCCTTATTATCTAAATCATCAATTGTATCTTTGCTCATATATTGATTTAGTTTCATCTACAAAGACTCTATCTCTAATTGATACATGATACACTCCACATCCTTACTCTTTACTTCTTCATCAAGATTACAAACTTGAGTTTCAAGCTGTTGTGTGATCTCATCATGTTCCTTGACTTCATTACTCAACCTTTCTTCAAAAATTTCAATTTGCTCATCATAGGATTTGATCAAAGAATCTTGTTTTCTTTTCTTTCTCTATAGTAACTTCATTTCTTCCATAGTATCTATATATTTATCTTCAAGAGTGACTTTCTCATCTTCTTCCTTTGAGATATCTCTACCCAAGAAATATTTGCTTAAAGAACATTCACCTTCATCATCACTAAAAGCCATGAACAACATCTCATTGTCCTCATTATGAAAAGAATAATCACTATCAGATGTGTTTACTTCTTCTGATACAAATGAGTTACTATATTCTTCATGGTAAAGGCTCTTACTACCTTTGTATGATTCTTTCTTTCTTTTTTTATTACTAAAGAAATTTTTGTACTTTCCAGGACCCTCAGATTTCTTGTGTTCATCCTCATGAGATTCCTTATAAGCTTCTTTGAGTTCAAACTTTTCTAGATATTTGGATGTAAAATGGCCAACTTTTCCACATGAAAAACATTTAAAAGGAATTTTTCCTTCATACTTACATGATCCTACATTTAATCTTCTTGTAATCATGGCTTCAAGTTGATCTTCATTAAGATCAAAATCTTTAATACTTAGCTTGTTTTTCTTAGTTTATTTTAACATCTTGAAAGTTTCTTCCTTATTAGGAGGTTTGTCCTCATCAACTCTCATCTCATAGGTAGTAAGGATGCCATGAAATTTATCCATTTTCAACTAAGTTATATCATGAATTTATTCTATAATAGAAACTTTTGAATCAAACTTGAGTGTAAGAGTCCTCAATACCTTATATATTATAGTATCTTCATCAATCACCTCTCTAATACCTTTGATCATTTTTACTACCTCATCAACCCTTAGAAGATAGGATTCCACAGTATCTTCTTCCTTCATTTTAAGACCTTCAAATTACCTTCAATAGGTCTACAACTTAGCTAGTTTTACCTTTAAGTCTTCTTCATAAATAGTCTATAATTTGACCCAAATTTCCTTGGCATACTTGTAATGTATCACTTTGATGAACTTAACTTCAAATAGACCAAAAATTATAGAATTCATAGCTTTATAATTATTCTCACTCAACTTATTGTTAGTAGCACTAGTTGGAGTAGATGGTGTATTATAACCATCTATGATTGATTTCTAAGTATCAAACCCTAGAGACATGATGTATGTCCTCAACCTTATACTCTAAAAAGCATAATTTGACCCATTGAATAACAGTGCTTTCTTTATATAGAAACCCTTCTTCTATTGAATTTCCATATTATACCTTAGATCACCTTTAAGTGTTTAAAATTGTAATGTGCAATCACTGAGAGGTGGAGGGGTGAGTCAATGATGCAAAATATTTCAAACTTCAATTATAATCCTTTCAAACTATTAATTAATGACAACAAGCATTAATAAATCATACAAGATGTTCATAACAATGAATAATAAATATGATGCAATATCACACACATAACACAAGATCTACTTAGGAAACTCTCTTGGGGAATAAAATTCACTCTGAAGCCTAAAAACACATGGACTATATATCCTATTAGATGATCAAAAACATGAGACATTTTAGTGAATCACCCACTTCACAAGGATCACCCACACCTAAGTATGAATTATAACCCACTTGTTCTAGATGTTGATAACCTACTCAAGACCTATGAAATAAACAACTCTATAACTCTAATTGCATTTTAATATGATTGGTGAAACAATGTATAAAACCTCTTTTTTAACTCATCACATACATTCAAACTTTCTCATACAAGCAATGCATCTAAACACCCATTTTGGATCACTCTTAGGATTTTTTCTCATCATTAATCTTCTCTATACTTTATTCCATCCACTAAGTATACTCCCTCTGATCTCTTTTCTTCATCTCTAAATTCTGCTATCTCAACACATTCACATCAAGTCTAGAAACCATTACCTTAGCCTTCACTCTTTATAGTTTCTTCATGAATATAAACTTATAGGTTAGCCAAAATACTTAACCCTTAAGACATTTAATATTCTAACACATATCTCAATATCATCCTCACAAGTTAGCCATAGCATCTATGGGCCACACTTAAGGAGTTATGCCTTTCAATTAAGCCTTAGTAACCTTTATAGGTCTCATGGAGACCTATTACCCTTTTAGTACTTCATCAATCCAAAAAAATAACATAATATAACTTTCAAATACATGGGTCCACTCCATATGACCTCTAAGATGTCTTTAAATGAATACTCTCACAAAAACACTTTTTTCCAAAGCACAAATTGCTTAAACAATATTTTGTACATAGTAACACCTTGAATGAACAAAAAAATAACTTTGAAGATCAATATATATATATTTAAAAATAATCATATCTTTTTATAAACTTTTTTTGATGTACCTTGAAGTCATTTTCAACTTTTTTTTTTACTCCATCAACAAATTCTACTATATGCTCAAGATATAGATCAAAAACCCATCACTAGTTTTCTTTTACAAATTTGAATATTTGAATTCCAATGGTCATTATGTAAATACTAAACATTAAACATTGTATCATCATTTTTTACTCCCTAGAAACTTTAAACAAATATGCACCATCGATCTCCTTAGAATTCTCTTGACTTTAACCTGTAATCACTAATCATTGATCTTAGATCCTTGCTTCTGTGATCATGCCACTTGGCAGCTCTACATGCCTTATATACACATTGACTATTTGAATCAATGCACTCCATTGATATCCATCATTATGAACACTCCCATTCCATTGATCTTCTATCAAATCATCAATATTGAGATGCATGTCGCTAGTGCATGCAATCTCAAGAACCTTTAACAAATTGACTTCATGTGCACCATTGATCTCTATTTGACAAGATCATGTGCTCTATTAGATCCTTATCTATTCAAATTAAACATTCATCATTATATCTATGATCCAATTAAATTCTCTCCATATATCTTTGATAATGCAAATTTGGCTAAGTATGGGAACCACTACAATCTACTTGGAAGGCCAACTTTGTACTTTGATCATTTTTCCTATGCTCAACCTCATGACCTAAAATTTGAATCACGTGATCAAATTTCATAGGGGAATCCATCCATGTATAAAAATAATCTTAAAACCTTTTACATGTGTGAAATATGATGTCATAAACCTACATATTTATCCTTATCTATCAAGATGACTACTTGAGCTTAGACATTTATATGATTATTTTGATGAATTTTATTCACTTCCATAATTACTCTAAGTACTCATAAAATTTCATAGATTCTCTAAAACATGTTCATACCATCAATATCATCCATTAATTACATAATTCAAACACTCTCCAAACCATCAATCTGATCACTTTGTCATTAATGCACTAATATCACATGCTCTCTTTGACATTAATGATAACTAAACATCAATGACTATGCTCAACATGACCTACCTCCACCATTCTCCAAATGGTTGATTAGTTAGTTTTTAAGCCAAAAGGTAATATAGAAGATATATTATAAATGATAAAATTATAGGAATATCCAATATATTTTGTGGTGTTACAACCTAAAACCAAGAAGTTAGGATATCCCCTCATTTTAGGAAGACCTTGGTTAGATACTATATCAACATTAATTAATTACAGATCAGGAGATATGACTATTTCGAATGGTCTAAAATCAAAATGAATATCCTTATATCCCCTTGTAAAACTATAATTGGATTACACTGAAACACTTTAAGTAGATAAACTAGAACAAAGCAAGAACAATATTTCATCTTTGGTAATGATAACCATACAAGGACACATACAATAATTAACTGGTGAGTTAGCACAAGATCTAGAAGAAACCACTGACTTCATGATCCTAGTTACAGACTCTATCATTTTGTCTACTATAGATTATATTAGTCTATCCACTTTGGACTATGTCAGTTTGTCTACTACAAACTCTGTCAGTATGTCCACTTCTAACTCTATCAATCTATCCACTTTGGACTCTACCAATTTTTTTGCTACAGACTCTATCTAATTCCTAGCTAGGAACTCTATCGGTCCCTCAGTTATGGACTCTACCATACTTGATACTATAGACTCAATCTTTGAAAATTCAACATATGAACATAAACCATTTCAAGAAAGTATTTATAATTGGGTAGAAGATATGCCAACTAATTTTTTAACTACATTCTATTGTCCATTAGCCATAATCATTCCTCTAGGAGATGTATTTGTAAAAAAATGTAATTGTATTTTATCTATTATTACCACATCCATGTCCTCTTAATTCCTTGATGAGTGAATTTAAACAAATAGAATATGTCCATCTTAACACTAAGAAAGTTATGGTATTACTAAGAAAAAAATTGAACATAAATAGTTGTTAACCCATGATCAAGAAATGAAAGTTTTTTATGTCCTAGAAAAGTATACCAAAGCATTTTCTCAGGATTATACATATATGAGAGGAATTCATTTGAATATTTGTAACCATCACATTTATACAAGTCAAGATAAACCATTTAGACAACCATAAAGATGGATAAATATAGAATTAAAGGATATAGTAAAAACTAAAATTGAGAAATTGTTGGATATAAGATTCATTTGCCCTATTTTATATAGCCAATGGGTTTCTCTACTAGTAATTATACCAAAGAAAATTGGTAAATGAAGAGTGTGTGTATATTATCAAAAGCTAAACAAATCCACTTTGAGGGATTACTTTCCTTTTCCTTTTATTGATCAAGTTCTTGATAATTTGGAAAGAAAGAAATACTTTTCCTTTTTGGATGAATTTAGTGGGTACAATCAGATAATAGTGGCAACTAAGGATCAAGATAAAATCAATTTCACCTATTCATGGGATATATTTACTTATAGTGTCTTACCATCTAGTCTTTGTAATGCCCCAACTTCTTTTTAATGGGTAGTTTTAGCCATATTATCTTATTTGAGTAATGATTGTGTGGAAGTATACATAAATGACTTTACTACTCATGAATATATATTTGATGAAGCCTTACACAATTTTGATAGGGTCTTAACCAGATGTGAAAATTATCAACTATCACTAAGCCATGATAAATTCCAGATGATGATGGATCAAGGAATAGTATTAGGAAACCACTTTTTTTCCAAGGGAAATTAAGTGGATCCTAATAAAATTAAAATAATTTTTAACCTACTTATTCCATAGAATCAAACTGATATCAAGAGATTTTTAGGTCATGCTAGTTTTTACATATATTTTATAGAAGACTTCAATAAAATTATTGCTCTTATGTTTGCTTTGTTGACAAAAGATAGTGAATTTATGCAAAGTGATGATTGTCAAAAAGCCTTTGAAGTCATTAAATAAAAACTAAGCTCTTCACCAATGTTAAAAAGACCCAATTGGGAAAAACCCTTTCACATTTACATTGATGCTTCTAATTATATAATGGGGGTATTTTTAGGACAAAAATATGAGAATGATCATATGTATGTCATTTATTAAATAAAAAAAATCTCAAGCCAATTGAAAGGAATTATACAATTACAAAAAAAAAAATTCTTTTTTGTAATTTATGCCATCAACAAATTTAGACACTATATTATAGGTTATAAGATCTTCATATATAGAGATCATTCATCCATAAGGTATCTTATAAATAAACCTATAGTAGGATGAAGAATCATAAGATGATTGTTACTTTTACAAGAATTTGATATAACCATCATTGATAAACTAGGAAAATTTAATGTGGTTGTAGACCTCTTATCTAGAATAAACAATGTAGGTAGTGAAGAACCAATTGAAGATAACTTTTCAGATGAATAACTATTGTTATTTTAGTAGAATCTTCATGGTTTGTTGACATAGCCAACTACTTAGCCACAAGAAATTTTCCTTCTCATTTTACTTGGAAATAAATAAAACATTTAATTAAAGAAAGTTCTTTTAAATGGATTAATGGCATATTATTTAAGTATGTAAGTACTTGATCATGTGTTTCACAGATGTGTAGTAGATAATGAAGCATATAATATCATTATAGCTTGTCATAATGAACTAGGAGGAGGTCATTATTCAATAAAAATAAGTATGCACAAGATCATAGGAGCAAGATATTATTGGCCTTCCCTTAATAGACAAGTAAATAAGTATATCGGATAATTTGATCTATGTCAAAGGATAGGACAACTTACACTATCAGTAGAGATGCCTCTTCAACCATAAGTAGTATTGAAACCATTTTAAAAATGAGGAGTAGATTCTTTTGGACCTATAGATCCTCCATCTCAAAAAAAAATAAAAAATAAATAAATAAAATAAAAAAATTAGTATATATAGAATATATCACTAAATGGGTTGAAGTTCAAGTCTTGACCTTTGCTAAAGAATAAGTAGGATCAATTTTTTTGTATTTTAAGATTATGTAATGGTTTAGTGTACCTAGGGAGATAGTCTCAAATCAAGGACCATAATTTATGTCTAATATGATTAAACATTTTATGAATGTCTATCAAGTCAATAATAGGAAATCTTCTCCTTACCATCCATAGTCTAATGGCCAAGTAGAAGTTACTAACAGATAGTTAAAAAATATTCTAAAAAAGATAGTCAATAGTAATAGAAAAGATTGGGTAACTAGAATTCTAGAAGTAGCATGGGCCTACAACACTAATTAGAAGACAACCACTAAGATCTTATCTTATGAGTTAGTGTATGGCAAGAAACCTTTACTTTCTATTGAATTTGAATTATAAACTTTGAAAATAGTAATAAAAGTACGCTTTGATTTGGATAAGGTACAATAAGAAAGAATTCTTAAATTAAATTAACTTTATGAGATGAAGACATAATCTTTAAAACATATAGAGATGATGGGCATCAAAGGAAAATATCACATGATTCCCACATTAAAGCAATAAAATTTAAAAAAGGAGATTGGGCACTTTTATTTGACTTCAAATTTCAGTAATTCAAAGGCAAGTTGAGGACAAGTGGTTATGCCCATATCAAATAGAAAATATATTTGAGAATGGATCAGTATAATTGTTACCAATAGATAGAAATCAAAATAAAATTATAAATCACTTAACTCGATGGTGATGGAGAAGGTCAAAAGATCATAGTGGGGTTATAGGTTAAGAAGAGATAAATGATTTTAAGAGGGAATTCAAAATTTCAAATCTAGATTTGGAGAGGGAGAAAGGAGATGGAGATGGATCTAGGCTCGATTCCCTATCAGGGATTTCACAAACAAGGAATATCATAGGAAAAAGGTAAGACTTCTGACACTTCTTTCCCCAAGGTGTTTACAGACCATTCTTCTTGGTGTGATAGATTGAAGGGATATATGGATAAAAAGGAGATGAAACCTTTGGAGTTCTTGAAAACCATCAATAATGGGAAGATCTTACATATTGAAATCACCTCATAGATCATACATCAAGCCTCATCAAGAATGAATCAGGCTCTGGTGGGGAAGTTTATGGGTACAAGACCTAACATAGATTCATTCAGAGTATGGGATAAAATGAAATGGATCACCAAGGGACACATGGAAATATTATCTATGGTCAATGGAATATTTATGATTAGATTCAATAACTTGGAAGATAGTGCAAATATACTAACCAGAGGACCATGGTTTTTTTGAAATCAGGGCTCTTTATTAAAAAATGAGAATCAAGTTTTGAACCTAAAAAGGAAAATATAAATCAAATGCCTATTTGGTGAGACTTACAGGCCTACCTATATAATTTTAATAAGAAGAAGTTTTCACTAGCATATCCAAATCATTTGGCTATCTCATTTCTTTAGATTCAACAACCAAGGCAAGGACTAGACCTATTTATGCCAGATTTTGTGTGAATACCTTTATTAATCAAGAGATCCCAAACTCTATAATACTTCACACACCCTATGAAAGTAGAACACAAAATATTGAATTTGAAAGATCAACTTTAAGGTGTAAAAATGTCATAAATTGGGCTACTTGGTGAAAGTATGTCATTCATACACAAACAATGAAGCATGGTAGAGAAAGGGTGGAGTATCTTTCAAAAATATAGAAAAGGAAATTTTAGATATAACTCAGTAATTCAGGGTAGTTTTCTCAAATAGAAGAAGGGGAAAAGAAATAACTAGATAAAATAGAATTAGAAGGCCCAGTCTCACATTTATATCTAAGGAAGGAGATCTCGGTTCATTTAGAAGTAGTAATAAACATAGTTCAGAGCCTAAAGAATCAATAACCAATTCAAGTAGGGAAAGAAAAAACTCCAAATATAATGGAATAACCTTTTTTATAAGTAACCAACATCTTGAGGGAGGATGATAGGACTAGGAATGAGGCTTCACATAAAGCAATCCATGGGAAAAATTAGGAATATATCACAAATAAACTACAACTTCACAACAAGTTTTAGATTTTGGGTCAGGAAATAGATGGCAAAGATTAGAAAGAATAGGAATTAGATACAAAGGAGAAAGGCCAAAATGAAAAAGATTCATAAGAAAGGGGAAAAAAGGTTATTAGTTTGGAGAAAATGGAAAATAATTATCCAAAGAACAACTCCCAAGTGAAGGCTTCATCTACTAGAGTTACAAGAAGGAGTGATAAAGGCCCAAATATTATAAATCCTTCAAGGTTAGGTAGACCCTCCAAAAAAATTTGTTTCAAAATTTAATTGAAGTAGACATAGCATATGGTCACCAAAAGACTCTCCCCTTTAAGGGAGACACCCCCTCTAAATAAGTTTCTCAATGTTGATTCTATCCTAAAACATAAGAGGTATGCATAGTGTAGGTAAGAAAAAAGTTTTTAAATAATTTAGAAGGAATAATAAGGCTATATTTTTGGCCATTTAGGAGTCCAAGATTGAGAAAATCTATTTTCAGTAGCATAAAAAAGTATATTGGAAAGAATCTAAATCAAGTTGTGTTAGTATGTCTGGTACGTCAATTGGATTGATCACCTTTTAGGATCCCAAATATCTTATAGGAGATCCCATCTTCATATAACCATTTGGTTATTCTCTTCATGGACATTAGTGAGAAAAATAAATGGATTTTCT
Source organism: Torreya grandis (assembly GCA_037957365.1). Taxonomy (NCBI): domain Eukaryota; kingdom Viridiplantae; phylum Streptophyta; class Pinopsida; order Cupressales; family Taxaceae; genus Torreya; species Torreya grandis. The sequence continues at coordinate 1,517,826 of JARHVA010002712.1, read as the reverse complement.
CTAATATCTATACTCCAAATTATAGGATAGCTCATATAAAATTATGGGATAACATTAAAGATTTTAGAAGTAATTGTGCTCAAATGCACTGGATTTTAGCTAGATATTTTAATTCACCCCTACACCCTAGAGATAAAAAAGGGGGTAATTCTAGTTGTTTGGATAGTATGGAATATTTTGCTTCATTTATTATAGACTTAAGAGTCTTAAAACTTAAGCTTTGAGGTCTAAATATAATTGGTCAAATAGGAGACTCAGTGAAAACCTCATCCAAAGTAGATTAGACAAAATTTTCATCTTTATTGATTGGTTGTAGTAGAAAGACCTTATCCTCAAATTTGTTCCAAAAATTGGTTCCAATCACTCACCCTTAGAACTAAACATAAATGATTAGAAAGCTAAGATACACAATCACCCTTTTCGCATAGAGCACATATGGTTCACCCATTCAGACATTCAAGATAGAATGTCAGAATGGTGGAAAAAAATAATAGAGGGTCAGCCATGTTTAACCTTGTAGAAAATTTTAAAAAGATCAAACTTAAATTCAATTAGTGGAATAAATAGGTGTTCGGTAATATTTTTTATTAGAAAAGGGTTTTAAAAGATGAAATGGCCAAAATTGAGGAAGAGATAAAAAATAAGGGTTATGATCTTCAAATTTAGAATAGAGAAAAAACAAATCTTTGTAGCTATCACACATTAATGGCTAGAGAAGAATCCCCATAGAGGCAAAAATCCATGAATATATGAATAAAAGAGGGTGATTAAAAAAAACTAAATTTTTTCACATGTCCACTCTCAAACATAGGAAACACAATGCCATCAGGGAGATTATCAATAAGGAGGGACTTCTCACCAATGATCAAGAGGAGGTTAATAATGCCTAAGTGCTTTTCTTCAATAATATGTACAAGAATGATTTTAAAAAGAACATTGGCTTTGAGCAAGAATTATTGGGCGTCATTACATAGTTAGTAAACCAAGAATATAATATAATGTTAATGGAGCCCATTTCTAAGGAAGATCTTGAGTTTGTCATCTCTAGAATAAAATTGGACAAAGCACCGAGGATGGGTGGGATACCTATTGCCTTATTTAAGATTTTTTGGGGCATCATAGGTGAAGATGTCATATCTGTAGTTAACGAATTCCTAATTTTTGGATAGCTACTCAAGGAGTTTAACCACACCTTTCTTGTGTTTATACCTAAGAAATAAGGGGAATTAAATTTTTCTGACATCAGACCAAGTAGCTTGTGAAATTCCTTTTACAAAATCATCACTAAACTCATTGCTATGAGAATACAATCTATCATGGATAAAATCATCCAGGTCCAGCAAGGAGGATTTGTCCCTACAAGGAAAATTCAAGATAGAATCATTATTGTACATGAAGCTATACATTCCATGTAATATAGTAAAAAGGTGGCCATGATTCTCAAATTAGATATGACCAAGGCTTACGACAGATTAGATTGGAGTTTCCTAGATAGAGTGATGAATCAATTTGATTTAAATGAAAATTTTATAAAAATTATAAGAGCTTACAATTCCACTTGCATATTCTCTATTTTAGTCAATAGTGTGGCTCAAGGTTATTATACAAGTGCTAAAGGAGTAAGACAAGGATTCCCTCTATCTCCTTTATTGTTCATTATTATGGTGGAGTCACTAAGTAGGTACATATCTAAGACTTTAAAGGATGGGCAACTAAGAAGTTTCAAACTAGCTAGGAAATTAGAGTCTGTTACACATCAATAGTTCATAGATGACACTATTTTACTGGCTAAAGCTTCAATTCAAGAAGTAAGGATTATAAAAAGATCTTTGGTCATGTATAAAAAGGTGTCAAACCAAAAGATCAATTTTGATAAGAGCCTAGTGTATTTTTTTAACACAATGGAAGAAAGATAAAATAATATTGTAGGGGTTTTAGGATGCCAAATAAAAAATCTACCATCCACATATCTAGGGATGCCTCTTATCAGCAACCAACTTCAAATTAATGCTTAAAATCTACTAATTAAAAGATTCCAAAAAAGACTAGCAGGATGGAAAGGAAAATTCATTTCTCAATCTAGAAAAGTTTTTTAGATTAAATCTATTCTACAAAGCCTCCCAATCTATACTCTTTCACTTTTCAAACTACCAAAAGGAGTGGAAGAAACACTCAACAAGATTCAAAAAAAAAATTGTGGAATGATTCTAAAGGAAAGAGTAAATTCCAGCTGGTAGCCTGGAACAAAGTTTGTAATAGAAAAGATGTGGAGGATTAGGCATAAGAAATATCCAATAAATCAATTAAAAAAATGATTTCCAAGTTTGTGTGGAGATTGATAACAACTAACTCAGTCTAGTGAAGGATATTATCTCAAAAATACCTACAAGGGAGGAATCATATTGCCATTTTGAAAGAAGAGCAGTTTATTAGAGGGTCGTACATTTAGAATTTTATAACTAAAAATATAAATGTCATCAGAAAGGATCCATATGGCATTTGGGCAATAGAAGGAGTATAATTTTTTGGGGAGAGAAATGGAACATGGAATTGATACCCATTTAGAGGAATATTGAACAACATATACAAGAAAATACAAAGCTAAAGTATGGATAGTTTGTAGTGGATTATTAGCAAACAAGAAATGGTCTTAAACATTAGATTGTTCTTAGCTTGGATGGAGTTAACCAAAATTAAGAGATTAAATTAGATCAGTTAAATAATGCCCTTCAAACCATTCACATTTCTGAAATTGATATGGAGGATAAGCTAATTTTGAATGACTCTTTTGATGGAAACTACAATGTTAAAATAGGGTACGATAGGACCTCCCAAACTCAATAAATTGAGGTAAGCTAGAAAGGAGTTGAAAATAAATTCCTTACCCTAAAAAATTTGCTTTTTCACCTGAGTGGCCATTCAAGGGAAGATATTGATGATGGAAAACTTAAGAGAAAAAGGATGCATTATAACCAATATATGTGTCTTATGTGAAGAAGATAATGAAACTATTTATCACCTCCTCATTGATGGCACTTTCACACAGAAGGTTTGGAATTTATTTTTGAGGAAATTTAGCATTTTGAGGGTCAATCTAGGATCACCCATATAAGTTTAGATGTCCTAGATATGTCCATTTAAAAATCATCACCTTAAGCTAATATGGAATCTTACTCTTCCACATATATGTTGGGGGATATGGGGAACTAGAAACAACATAATTTTTAGAGATAAAAAGAGCAATAATAAAGTGACTTCTGAAAGAATTTTCATTGCTATCAAAGAAATTTACAATTATTTCCAAATTAATAAAGCAAGGAACTATATCATTTTAAATAAATTATTTCTCAAAATTGGCAAATTGATCCATCTGTCATAGTAAAATATGATCCAAAGGAGGAAATTCAAAAGAGAACTAAGTGGAAAGTTCCATCTGAAGGATGGATGAAACTCAATTTTGATGGTGCTTCAAAAGGGAATCCAAGAATTATAGGAGGTAGAGGCATCATTAGAGATGTTGAAGGGAATTTTATTATGGAATATGTAAGATATATGGGCACAAATACTAACCACTAGGTGTAAATTTTAGCTTCCCTATGGGGCATCAGATTAGCCAAACATTTTAATGTTCAAAATCTAGAGGTGGAAGGGAACTCCATGAATAATGTCAATTGTTTAAATGGAAAGTATCCCCCAAGATGGACCATAAAGCATATAATTAATGAAGCTAAGGAGATTCTTAATTCCTTTCAATAGGTGTGTGTCTAACATATGAATAGGGAAGGTAATGGAATTTTCGATTGGTTCACAAACAGGGGAACTAACAATGTGGGCTTCAAAACTTGGCGAGACCATGAAGATATTCCTAGAGAAATATTACTAAAAATTACTAATGAGGGAAAAAATATTCATAATAATGACATTTAGTACCCTAGTTCTCTCCTTTTTGGTTTGGGGGAAGTTAAGCATTTGATTAGAATTGGGAATTTAGGCCCTTTGTTTCCATTACTTCTAGGGAGAAGCTTATAGAAAAATTGAAGGAATATGTTGAGGTGCATAATTCAACTCATGAAATTTTCAATAATTATTTAAAGTGGATACATAGAGGATGCAAAAAAGGAAACCCAAAATCATGTGTGAATAGAAGAATCATCATGGGCTTACGCAATAGAATTGAACCCAAGTTGTAACTAGAGGTTAGATCAAATAGTAGAGTTTGAAATGCCCTACTGATGCAGGGGCATCCCTTGAGGACCCCAAAATGATTTCATTTTTGTCTTTTTTAAGTATATTAGGTTTCATATAGTTGTTAGAGGTCATTATAAGTCCATTTGTGGAATTTAGGTTGTTCAAAGAGGCATAGAATTTGAACTATAGATTTTCTCACCAAAAGTTCCTTTTTGAAAATTTGAATATTGTTAAGTCTTGTCAACAGACTTTTAGGCATGTATGAGGGTAAAAAGATGACACAAATATTTTTGTGTGTTTTATCATGGTAAAAAGTACATAATATGTACTTTAGTCTATTTTTATGGTTGTAGACATGTCATATTATGCAAAATCAAGAATTATGTTATGTATCAAAAAAAGACCTCTACATAGTAAAGGTCAATATTTAGTTATGAGTCATCTTCTAGGAGTTTGGAGTTAGGTTTAAATTTAGAGAATTATTCCATTTGAGTGTAAAGAAAAGAAATAATGGACAAGCTTGTTTGATGGGGATTTTGAATGTGATAACCCCTATTTTGATGCAAAACGAATGCAAATCGAGCTGAGGTTTTGGTCTTTGTTGTTAATTACATGTGTTATTACTGATGAGAAAATAAGATTAATTTTTATTTTAATAATGATTTAAATTTAATGAATTTTGGTGTGAAGAGAACCTTGGAAATATTTAACAGAGAAAACCCTATTAATATTGTCATACAAACAGACCCTTTTCCTAAATGAGTTTTGTTGTTATAGAATGTATTTTCCAAATATAAGATTAATAGAATTTATGGATGGTTATATAATACATAAAGGAAATTTTTAATGTGTATTACACTTATAAATTAAGGTTTGATAGGAATTCATTTGGTATTCTGATGTTTGTGAACTATACCTCCTATTTTCTTGGATTGTTACTAAGACTGAAACTAAGTTATAATTTATATGCATGAAGTGGTATTGATTTAGTTTTGAATTGTGTTTGAAAGGAGACAAAAGGTGGTTTACACTTTTTAAAGTATAACCTTGAAATACAATAATACTGATGGTGATTTTTAAACTATTCATGGAAACTCTATATCATATAGCAGAGACCATATAAGTGACTATGCATTTGGATTCTTAGAGAGGATTGACCATAGAATTGAATTACCCTACATTAGAATATATTGGTAAGTGTAATGTAATCCATTTAATGTTAATAAGATCTTGTGATTGAGTTATGATGTGGAATAAACCTTTAAAACTAGAAATAGGCCTATAGACAATGATTTACATAACACAGTTAGGTGTATTTGTAGTTGAAACTTGAAACTAAGGAATGGTGAAATAAATATATTGAGTGGAAAACATGGGGAAGACAAAAATAGACCTATAAAACCAATTTGGAAGATTTTAAACCTTTCCAAATGATAGAAAATGAATTTTGACTGGTCATAGGCTAGGAAAGAGCACGGTGAAACCCTAAACTAGGGTTTGGGATTTTTAGCCATTTCTAACCTTTAAAAATACCCAAATATTTTTAATATTACTAAATAAAATGGTCCATAACTAATTATTAAGATTTAAGAGCATGTATAGACTGGTAATTACGTATTTTGAGGCTTGAGTGTGCATTAGGCCTATAAAAGGGATAATAGAATAGGCCTAACAAGGAAAGTGAACTTGTATGAAGATTTAAGTCACCAAAATTAGTCCATAGGTATATTATATCATGTGAAACAAGATTTGAGTTTTTCTTTTCATTAAATGATAGCCTTATGTCTGTAATAAAAGACTTTGAGCCACATAGGGCTACAAAAAGAGTGTAAAGAGTTTGCAAGTTATGTAGTGAAAGGAGTTGTAAGATGTTTGTGGGTTGAAAGGGTTAATAGAGTTGATGAATGGGATTGAGAGAGTGAATAAAACCATATAATAATGTTGAATATTATTTAAACCATATATTGAGAGTTGAATCTTGTTACCATTGTAGAGGAACTAAATCAAGAAATCATTATGAGGAAAGTGAGTAAAAAATAGGGATAAGTGTGTGATCATTTGGTATATGCTCTACATCACATACAGGTGGGGGGTCTTTCTAGATTCATGGAGAACATTAAAGGATTTGATAGACATTTTTCTATCCAATTTTCTAGAGCCTAGGAGGAAAGGATAATCACCATCAATGAGGTTACGCTTGAAATCATAGAGGATCTTATTGCCCATGTGATGGGTTTGATCATTAAGGAAACCAAAATATACTATACTCTCATAGACTACAAATCAGATAAAGAGACATTTCTGAAAGATGGAGAATAGTTGGATTAGCTATAAAATGGAATTGATAGGGAGTCCCTTCCCAAACCATATGATGATAAATTCAAAAGTGGAAATTATGTAGCCCCAAGACATGAGGGAGTTATCTTTATCATATATAAGTATTTTAAGGGCATGAATCAAATCATGATATATTTAACCTAGGAAAAGGAAGAGAAATATAAATAAGGACTAGTGAATATAAGAAAGATAAGGAAATTTTTGATCAAATATCTGGGAAATTAGAGTAGGGAAGTAGGTAGCAATTTGAAAGGGGCTTGTAAATAAAATGGCATGAAATTTGAAGAGACCATAAAGGTTCAGGAGAGTATAAAAATACAACTCAGAGGAGCTTCCAAACTCATCAATGTCAATAAAGACAACCCTAAAAAGTAGGGGTTCAAAAGATAATAGGATTCTCTCTCTAAAATAGGGTGAATAAATATATTTTTGTGGATAGTGATAGTGAAGAGTGGGAAGACTAAAACATAAAGAGGGACAATACTAAAACATAGAGGAATACATAGACTAAGACTAATCATCAAAAAGAGAAGAAACAAATTGACAATATAGAAAAAGAGGAAACTATCTAGATACAAAAGGATAGAAATGAAGAGTTTAACCAAATTGAGAATTCCCTCAAAATAAAGGAGAACATGGATAAATTTCCTGAAGAGATGGAGCTAAAAAAATCCCTCTTGAGGAAAAATCAAGATGAATATAATATAGTAGGAAAATTAAATGATGTCCAAAGCATGGGTTGATAGAGAGGAAGATTTACAGATCTAAATACTAAGCTTTAAGGTGGACCTTCTTGAGCATGCTAATGAAAACCTTCAAAACAGAATTAGTTTCATAATTAATTATAGAAAAGCGACAGTGAATGAAGGTATACAGAATATGGAAAACCTCCAGGCATATCTAAGAGATTTATTTGACCATAGACACACAAGAAAAGGAAAAGAGATAAAGGGCCAATGCAGTAGAGAATTTCACAAAATTGAGTATGAAAGTATCATTAAAAAAATTGATATGAACCTTAGCAACATGAATGCCTCTTGGGAAGACATTTCTAGAAGCATGGAGTAAGCTATTATGTTGGATGTTTTGAATCTATTTAGTAGATATTCTTTAGTTGTCTCTGTTCTATTTCTTTTTGTTCCTCTTATTTTAGACTATGTCTTACTTTGTTTTGTTGGGACCCTTTTTGTGATAAATATTATACCACACTAAATCAATGCATCTCGGCATATGTCAGTCATTACAAATGATTTCTATTTTTGAAACTATTAGTGATAGCTAAAATAATATTCAAAGATCTTACACCAGCTAGCAAGCAGTTACTTAGTACCCAAGTTTTTAGGGGCATCCCTTTGAGTGATTTCACATGGTTATTGGAGAGAACAAGTGTTAGAGTAGTATATTTGGTGGCATAATGACCCCCAACAATAGCTCAACACCTGATGTGCACCCTTTTAACCTAACAAGAAGATACCCCTTTACCTTTAAAATGAGCTTGAACTTGAAGAACAAAAAAAGGCAACATTAATGTAGTGAAGCTTTGAAAGATTAGTTATAAGTTTATACATGCATTTTGACTTAAAACCTAACATTAATACTTTGAATAATAATCATGTACCACCCAAGCTTTCCTGTCAGCCATTAGGGTTGTAGTAGAACTTAGATGAGCACATGTTCTATTGATATAAATTATAATTTGTGTTGACCAAATTTGAGTTAATATAAATGTCATTGCATATCTTCATGGTTGTTGATTGCTTCTATATACTCTAGCTCTGTTGTATGTTTGCAACCTAAGTTTTATGTGAATAATGATATAGTTTTTGTTTTTTTAATTTATTATGGCATAAAGGTCTATTCTAGGTCACTAATGGCATCACTATGCCATATAGAGACTTCGGTATACTTATGAAAATGACTAAGTATTGAAACTAACATGCATCAAGGCCCTAATACTCACACCTAGAACACTAACTTGAATAAAGAGCACTTGAGTATGAGCCATTCCCTTGGCTTAGCTAAGTGCCTAAATGACCCTTAACTCATTATCCCTACAACTTGTGCCTTTAAGAGCTAAGCTTAGCCGAACATGAACTTGTGCCTAAAAACTTGTGCCCTTGAATAAGTTTGTGCCTCCTAATCCCATCCAAGATGGCATGCACTGACAGGATACATAATCTTGATTTACAAATGACTAAGTCCCATTGAGACTAAGTTTATTCCATGTTTCAACTAGCCCAATGTGGGCCTCATTCCCTTCATTATTTCACTTCAGGTGAGTGCACAAGGATTTCACCTTGTGTGAAATTGATGTTAACATAGTAGTGTGTTTTAATGTTGTGCACCATAAACCCTCACTATGGTTTTTCCTAGTTGTATCAAGTATATAATTAACTCAGATTGATTTTTAAGTTCATGATTAAGCATATGACCTAAACAAAGAAACTTTTTTACAACATTTTGGTTCTATTGCCAAGACCCATATTAAATTTTATTATTTCAATGGTAAAACATAGTGATGTTATGACTTTATTGAGAACATTGAGCACTGGCTAGATCAAGTGGAATATGTTTTTGTGTATAAGCATCCGACATGCCAAAGATAGGAGTAAGGACAATGAGTGAAAACCTACTTTTATGATGCTCTATATGAGGTGTTATTTTATGAACTACCTGAGCATGTGTACTAAAGGTTAGTCTCCTATACCACATTTAGAAGATGAAGCTATGACCAATACTTTTAGTGGAAAAAAAAGAGCCTAAAGAGGATTTAAATCCTAGATGATGTTTGGGCATGTGTAATAAACAAGTGGTGGAGTGGTGCACTGAATAGTTACATATTAGAATTCATAGTGTTGACTTTGTCTTATCGTGAAGACGTAGAGTATGAGTTATTTCACAAACTAAGGGGTACATTTATAAGAGGGCTCAACACCAAACTAAATAAATTGCTAGTATATTATGGTATTGAAACTATAATAATGGAAGGCTAAAATCCTTATGCTTATGAGCAATCATAAAACGTGAGAGGGAGAAGTGTAGGTGAGGTACAATGGAAAGAGATGAGCAACCTAACACCTAAAAGCTCTGAAGGGAGAACTAAAATAAGTGAAGGCACAGAATGATAGAGGATCTAGAACATGAAAGTGTTGAGAGGACCCATAGTGAGCAGGAAGGGTATGGGGAAGGATCCCTTGAATTGTAGTAGTGTAAAGAAAGAGATGAGGAAACAAGAGATTGAGCTCAATAGTTGGGTGTAGAATGTCTTAGGTTCCTACAAGATATGGTGAATAAGGATACACTAGAAGCACCTACCCCATTTTAACTTTAAGTACAAGCTCATGTATTGGATTTTCCCTAAAAAACAAAACAATGATAACTGACCCTATTATCGACATTGACTTTTATAGACTTCAAACTTTAAACCAAGACTTTGTGATCAGATAAGTTATTTATTATGAGGAATTAAACCAAAATACTACACAACTAGTGAAAACCAACCCTAAAATCAAAAACAAAAGCATAATCATTCCCATTCAGAGGATGGAAACTACACTCATTGGGTAACAACCCTCAAAAAGTGGCTCAGTGCCACAAGTGAGTAATATTGGACCATCAAGATCGATGGTATAACCTATGTCAATAGGGTCAACACTTAACCCTACAATCAAAGGCATTAGAGGACCACCTCCAATATATATGCCAAGGGGGTAAGTTCCTTATACTCTAACACCACCCTCTTAGTAGATTTATTATTAAATGATGATGTAGTTACCCAAGTATCATGGCATAGAGAATGTTATGGAGCATGTGATCAAGTTTGAACTTTAATGGTGCACTTTGGGTATTACCCAATTATATTATAAGGTGAATTAGTTTATAACCACCTTACTAGATTGTACCCATACTTAGATCAAAAATTTGATCCAAACTAGGCTATGGTTTATTATGATATAATGGAGGATTTCTTGAAAAAAATTGATATTTCTAAATTTGAGTAACAGAGCATCATGATGCTCAAGGAAATTAGTTAATGTCTATCTAAGAGTGTGTGTCTATATGATGCATAGTTTAAGACCCTGATTTCTAAACTTCCATATGATATCCACCCCTCCCAACATGTGGAATGGTTTATTGGGGGGTTGTTAGTACCTTTCAGGAGAGCATTGTCTATGAAGACCTTAATAAACCCCCATAAAGCACTTGAATCCATGCTCCAGGTCAAGGCAATAAATATCACCAACACTTATATCAACCCATTTATGGAGGCACAGATCATGTCGATGGCCTTATAGCTATAGAAGTTGACTACTAGTTTGATGCATGATGCTCATAGTGGATTATGGTGTGCTAACTATGAGATGGAGGGGCATAACAATAATAAATTTTTGTGAATAAATGTTCACACCTTACTTCTCAGTTGTGAAGTTTGTCATGAGCTACATGACTCTTAGAACTATGTCAGTCAAGTGAACACTACTATATATTGAAAGATGTGTGATGTTTATACTCACTTAATAGAATATTATCAAGTCATTGATGAGATGCACCAAAATATAGAGAGAGGTGCATGGTAGGTGATGACCGTAGCCATAGGGTAGGTAGGCTAAGGAAACAAAGGCTATGGCTATAAAAATACTAGCTATGGGAATCAGTGAGGTGTGGATAGTCCATGTAGAGGGAATGGTGGAGGAACATTCCCACCATGATCATGTTAAAAGTGTAGGTCAACTAAGCATTACCAACATGATATCCCCATGCACCCAACGTGTGGGTATTATTAGGTACCATATACAGTCAAATATTGCCTAGACTTGTACAAAAACTTAACTCAAGGTTGTCTTGGTATAGATAAGGGTACTACCATGGTGAGGCATGAGTAAAAAGAGGAAAAATGGGCTCCCAAGCCATAGAAAACTTGCAAGTAACCACTTAAGGTATAGACCACAATTCAAAGTGGATTTACCACACAATCACCTCTTACCCCAACAAAGGATCTATGCTTAGAATATGGTAAGTCAAGCTGCATCGAGCACATAACATGACTTAAACCAAAAAAAATTCCCTACCCTAAATTGATATAATAGAAGGATGTCCTACAATAATCCATGAGTGTAATATAAAATTTATAGGGAGAGCTCCAATTGGCTAGATATTTAGAGGTACATGCAAGCATTGTGCACAAAAAACAAGATAGATAGGAGGCTAAAGTATAGGAGTTGACCAAGATCTTGTACCTCTTACAATATGAAGGGATGTTACCCCTACTAAAAAACTTGTTTTTAGAAAATGTAAGGAAGAGACTAGAGGAGGAAGTTTTACCTCAGATGATTTAAGATGATATGCTACATATAGAATGGGTAAGTGAAGTAAGGCATACTTGGAATATAGAGTCTGACCAAGAACTACTAATAAATACCACCATTAATGGATGGTCCATTTGTGAGATGATTGTGGACATAAACATTGAGGTTAATATTCTAACCAAAATTGCTTAGGAGAAGATGGGATGGCCACCCTTAAATTCCTCCCCTTATATGTTTTTTATGGCCAACAAAACTTGAGCACAACTGACTGAGATCTTAAAGGGTGTCATTGTACATATTATGGGTGTTTAATTATAAGCTAACTTTGAGGTGATTGATTTTTCAAAGCATGATAACTATATAATGATCTTAGGTAGGCCATGGTGCTATGCCAACAACATGAATATGTACTTCAAGAATCACTGCATGACTTTTGATAATAGAGAGAGGGTGGAAATCCCCTTATCAAGTGATCAAGGGCCTCCTTATGTGGAAAGTGTTGATCTCAAAGATGAGATTAACCACATTTATAAAATCATGACATAAGGCACCAAGAAGTTTAACCCAAGCAACCAAGGAGTGCTTAAATGGGAGGATGGATAATTATCTTTTGATATAATAAATGTATCCTGTGACCGATGGTTCAAATATGCTTATGAAGTTATTAGCTAAAGGTGCCACCTAGTATGGGAAACTAAGCTAAAGCCAGTCAGAATGGGGTTGATCAAGGTTAATCACACTCAAATGAAATGGCTTTCTAATGCCAAAAAGATAGGAAAAAGTGTATTTTAGCTAAGTAAAGGGAAGCTTATAGCACTCCCAAAAATATGGAGGGAGTCAGCCTGTAGAAAATTATTTCCATGACATTGAAGCATGCATTCCTAAGGAAATAGATAGAATGGATGCACTAGTGCATACTCTGAAGAGCATTGGTAATATTTAGTGGGTAGTGTAAAGGCCTAGCTTGAAAACATGGTAAGATGTGAAGGCATAAATATTCACTAGGTTTGGAAAGAGTAATGATGACTTAGACATACCTACTTACTCAAGTGATTCTGACATGATCGTGCATGTATGTTTGTGTGAAGAAACCTAGACTATCTATGGTGAGAGTATTCCTATAGGTGCATGCCTTATATATGACTTTGAAAACATGGGCATGAGCATGGTACATTTCGAATGAAACATGTTGAGAGATAGGAGACTAGGAAGCACTCAAGGAGAGGTTCATGTACACCTTCTCCTTCTAGTCACAAAACTTAGAGCTACTAAAGCCACTGCAAGTCATTTGTAAGGTAGTGTTTGAGGACACTACCATCCTTGAAGAGCACCTTAAATACATGTTTGAGGAGAAAGGACTACTGCTCCCAATGTTATTTAAATATAAGGCACTTGACTCAAGTGAGGAGGATGATGAGACTTGAAAAGAGAACAATTGGAAGGCTCTAATAGCAAGACAAAAACTTGTGTGCCTTATGGATGATAGCACCCTAGATGAAGAAGATATAATGCATCTTTGAATTGAGACAACTAAGGGGATAAGGCAAGTTTAATACTCTCATCAAGAGAGGAATGAATCATACTATGCACAACTCGAGACCACTAAAGTAGACATTAGCACAAAAGGCGAGTAGGAGATTGCCACTATAGGTGCTTACTGGTTTGAGGTAGAGATGGCATGAATCATAAAACTCCTAGAGGAATTTTAGGACTTGTTCCCATGTAGCTACTAGGACATTAAGGGCACCCACCCTTCCCTTGGAAAAATGGGCATCAAGTTATTACATAGCATGAGGCCTGTCAAGAAATGTTTGTATAGGATGAATCCCAATCTCCACGGTAAGGTAAAGATAGAGATTGATGGAATGTTGGAAAAAAACATCATCTACCATATAAAAGAGTCTAAATAGGTGAGCTTGATGGTCATAAGCATCAAAAAATATGGGTGTATAAAGATCTACATTGATTATAAACTTTTGAATGCTGCCTACATCACTGACCCACTCTTGACCTCATTCACTAATGAGGTCTTGGATGATGTCATAGGGTGTGAGATCTATACTTTCACTTATGGTTTTTTAAGCTATCATCAAGTATAGATTGAGGAGGAGGATAAGCCCAAAATAACCTTTAAATTGAAAGGAGTTATTTTTCTTATAATGTGATACCCTTTGGACTCAAGAGTGTAGCAGTTGTATTCTCTAGGATAGTGATCACTGCTTTCAAGGACTTCATCCATAGGTTGCTCCAAGTCAATCTTGATGACTAGACTATATGTGTCCTTGTAAAGGATCATTATGATAATATATGACTCATGTTTGAAAGGTACAAGCAGCTATAGATATCTTTAAACCTAAATAAGTGCATCTTCATAACCCCCTTTAGAACATTGTTTGAGCACACCATCTGCAAGAATAGTTTACTAGTTAACCCTATGAAGATAGCCATCATAATTTATCTCTAGACCCCTTACATGTAGAAAGATGTTCATGACTTTCTATGCCATTATGGATACTATAAGAAGTTTATATGGAGCTATATAAATATTATCGTGCCTCTGGAGGAGATCTTTCATACAGATTGTCCATTCTATTGGGGTAGGGTATAAGAAGATTATTTTGAAACATTAAAGCTAAAGTTGGCTAACATGCTAATTTTTTAATTCTTAGACTAGACTAATCCTTTCCATATCCATGTTGATGCTTTAGGCTCCATAATTGGCACCATATTGGTGCAACCAAGCAAGGGCAAGATGGACCACCCCATCTCCTTCACTAGTAAAAAATTTATACAAGAGGAATATAATTACACCCCTACTAAGCATGAGGTGCTAGAAATGGCCTATGCCTTACAAAAATTTAGGAAATATCAATTGGAAACTCCATTCATCTTTTTTATTGATCATGAGGTGCTTAAATACCTCATGATTAAGCATGTTTTACATGGGCACATATGCAAATGGATAGTTATATTCTAGGAGTTCTAGTTCTCTATTGTTATTAAACTTGGGAAGCAGAAATTCCTGCATAAATTTTGGTGATGTGATGATGCCAATTGAGAATGACATGCCAAATTTTCAACTATACAAAGTCTAGTGCATCTTTGAAGACTTGGTAGAGATTGTTGCTTTCTTAAAGTATGGTTTTCACCCTAGACCATGTTAAATAAGGAAAAGAATCAGCTTATGGTTTGCATTTCCCCTTTTCATCTCATTAGGGGGGATCTATACAAATTAGGTAGAGATGAAGTCCTACGATGGTGTGTTCTATAACATGAAAGGCTCTCCATCTTATAAAAAATGCATGAGGGAATTGTAGGAGGCCATTGCATTGGAGATGCAATGACATGCAATATATATCAGTCAAACTTGTGGTGGCCAACATTGTTTCAATATGCAAAGGAGTGCACTAAGGCATGTGACATATGCCATCACACCAAGAAACCTAACCACCAAGATCAGTTGCCTCTCATCCCCATTCTTACCCAAGTGCCATTCAAAAAATGGGCCATCAATTTTATTAAACCAATAATTGTCATAACATGGTACACAAACACAAGGTATATCTTAGTAGTCACTGACTATTTCACCAAGTGGGTTGAGGCCATGCTAATAGAAGACTATACAACCATGATAGTCATTCACTTCATTTATTATAACATAATAATTCGATATGGATACCCATTAAGTCTGATTAGAAACAGAGGCATTCATTTCATCAATGAGATAGTATACATCCTCTTAACTAAATACATGGTGGTACACCACAAGACCAAGGCAAATGATACAACTAAGGCATTCAACAAGATCCTAGGATCATACCTAGTTGAGATATGTGATGTTAGTCATAAGAATTGGGATGATTGCATTTTAGTGGTATTATGGGTGTACCATACCACATATAAGCACCTAAGCAAAGTTGCATCCTTTCAATTAGAGTTTGGTACTAAATCAATTCTCTCCATATAATTCATGGTGTCATCCTTATGCATTACATAGATTTTTCACTTAGATGACCAAAAATATTTGAGCACAAGGTTGGAATACTTAGAACACTTGGATGAAAAGAACACCCAAGAAAGATGGAGTTGATTGAAGGAGTATTGGTACTAATATATGACTCAAAGTCCTTAAGCACCTAGGCAAATTTAAAACAAGGTGGATGGGCCCCTACATCATCCATCACATATTGGAGACATGCACATGCAAGTTGCACATGTTGTCTAATGAAATGTTCCTAGGGAATTTTAATGGGAATTGGTTGAAGCTGTATAGGCAGTAGGATGGTGCTTACACCATAAGAACACTA
The DNA here is from genome assembly GCA_037957365.1 of Torreya grandis. NCBI lineage: Eukaryota > Viridiplantae > Streptophyta > Pinopsida > Cupressales > Taxaceae > Torreya > Torreya grandis. The sequence continues at coordinate 1,501,688 of JARHVA010002712.1, read as the reverse complement.
ACTTCCTAGTTATTAGTTGATTTGAGTTGAGCTAACAAAAATATAGCTTATCATAAGCTAAACCATTCTTTTTATTTATTTTTTGTTCCCTGTATAGTGTAAAGAGGTAAAAAGTGGTGCACAGTGGCTACAAAGACTTATTTGTTGGCACTTCATGCATAATCCCAACTAGGTGAATTGAGCACTTATGCTTCCTAAGCACATGAGGACATGACACCTAAGTTATAGGCACATGAATAAAACCCAATTGTAGTGAATCCATCTAACCTCTCATGCATATTTCCAACTGGGTGAGTCGATTACTTATACTTTCTAAAGTGCCTAAGGCCAGACATCTATGTAGTGGGTATATGAAACTCATCAGACTCATAAAAAAAACACACACAAATCCATGTACAAGGTTTAAAATTAAGGGTGATTCCAATCATGTATGTAAACTACTCTAGATGTTCATGCATAATTCTAATCGGGTGAGTCAAGAACTTGCACCATCTAACCACATGATGTTAGACATCTAAGTGGTAGGCATGTGAAACTCACCAGACATAAGCAGAAGATACACAAGATCCATGTACACAAAGGGAACATTGTAGGGCTCTTGAAGGCCCATTAATGAACTACTCTGGTGCTTTTGTGTATAATACCTATTAGGTGAGTTGAGCCCATTTTCTTTTTAAGTACCTAAGTCTAGACACCTAAGTTTTTGGGCATGAAGAAGTTACTAGACTTTATAAATTTGATAATAAAATGATAAAGTACATAAGCATAAAGATAGAGACACATAAATTGATCATGTGCCAAAGACCAAAGAAGAAGGTGAAGATGCTCAATAGGGTTGGGCATAAGGAAAAAAGTGAAGATGCATAATTCGATAGTGTAAAAGAGAACTAGGAGAGAAGACAAATCATTGGAGAGCCAATGTAATGAATTTGTATGGGGTAGGATGGGCCAAAGTAAGAAGAAGTGCAAGAAAATAACCAAAATAGAGAATCACACTTAAATTAGAAGCTTAGTTACAAGAGAAAGTGGAACTAAGGAGGTTGAATTATGTGCATGTGAGGTGTTATGCCCAGGATTCCATAAGAAATGTGAAGGTCATACCAAGTGAACAAGCATAGGAGAGAAAGTGTCTAAGATATTTGGTGTCCACCAAGGTTTGAGTGGGAAGTGACCATTTGAATTAAAATTCACTCCACCAAATTACCATTATAGAGAATTCAATTAGGAGGTAGTAGAGGCACAAAAATATGTAATTAATACATTAATGTCAAAGGATTTTCATGGATTTCACAAAAAAATTCATTTTTTAAGAAATTGAGGTGTTTCCATGTCATAAAGTACCTACATTAATAATGGTAGATAAGGAAAGGATATAAATTATCAAGTGGTAGACTTTTTTAGGTTACAAAGTTTAAACTAGCTTAAAACTAAGAATGAACCTAAGTGAAAACTAGAGAGATGAGGTGTGAATACCCTATACCAAGTGAGAATTTGAGCATTTTTAGGCACCAAGAGTGAATTATTGCATGTTAGGAAGGATTTTGTTCATAGTAAGAGCAATTTGGAGAAGTGTGGAGAAAGGATTCTATAGAAACTAAATAGTTGGAAAAGTGGATTGATGCCCCAACCACCATTGAAGGTTAGTGAAGCTTGAAGCTGAAGGAATAGTCACAGATCCCATGACTAAAGAAGTGCCACCACCATTCAAGGATTTAGTAAGCCACACCTTCTACATACATCAGGTTTAGGATGGTGAAGAAATGGAAGGGATCAAGCTCTGAGGTAGCATGGTAGGACCCAAAATGGGTGTGTATAGCACCTAAAGTGGCCATTATAAAAACAAAAGTGCAAAGAGTCGAAGCAGTGAGCATGGTACATGTAGACACTAAAGCACTCACCAAAATGACCTACCAAGTAATGCAGTTCCGTTTGAAGGTCATGATAAGGGAGGATTGGTACTCTTTTATGCATGTCTATTAGCTAAATTAGTATAACCATCATACATCTAGTCATCTACAGGACCTTGTGCAAGATTGGATGGTGGACACAAAGCTAAAGATGGTGCAAGGTGATGTCTTATTTGATGTCTTGATCTAGAACAAATTGATTACTTCCAACACAACTCAACTTTATGAGTTACCATGCTTCAGGAAGCTAGAGGAGCTGGTCTAATTCCTACTCTTGCACATCTGTGAGGACTGCATCTACTTCATAAGAAGGTGCATGAATATTTTTGTGCAATTGATAAATATAATAACTAGGCTTCTAGACATAAATAAGGGCATCCATCAGATGATGGATGATGATGAAGAGGTAAAATGAGTAGCCCAGCTCTTATAGTATTTCAAGGGGGTTTCATGTTCCCCATGAAGGAGTGTAGGGACCTCAGCATGAGGGTGATGACATGCCTTATAAGATCCAAGATATGCCCAATAAATCAATGGATAGATGTGACTAAGGTATACCTTTGCATCACCTATCACATGGTATAGGGTGTGTAGTTCAACATTGCCAAATTCATTGTCAATGAATTTGTGAAGAATGTATATGAGTGCTATAGGAAAAAAAGAACATTTAGATGGGGATCCATCCTTATTCTCATTATCATGGAGAAGATTAGGATTCTATATGGGGATGAGGACAACCTTTGAGTCCATCTAGAGCACCATGAGTAGCTAGCACAAAAATATAAAGACTTCACGAGCCCCCTCTCTTTCAGCATTAAATATAGGACTCACATCATGGGGTGGTATGATAAATACATAAAGGCCTTTAGGATAGAATGATGCATCCCTCAAGGGCTCCCTTAGAGTATTTTTTAAATGGTAACCTTCGCCTTAATGTAGCACTATTATGTAGTGCACTTATTTTTGGTTGATGGTAACATGTTAGGGTGGCTAAAAATCCCCTATGCCTTCTCAATAAGATACTTCAGGGATGTGCTATGTCAGATCCCTAATGAATAATATTTAGACATTCTAGTTAAGGAACTAGATGTAGACAGGTGTAATATGAGTCATTAGTTCACTCACATATATGGGAAGGCCATTGAGGATGAAGAAGATGAATCAGATCACCCTAAAATCCACCCCCTTTAGGAGGTAACCATACATGGCCACATACATAGGCTCTACTATGATATTAAGCCATAGAAGAAGGGCCTCAATACTGAGTAGAGTGAAGACACTTTAATCTAGATCAATGACAAAGGAGCTCTGATGCCAGTAGAGAAGAAGAAGTCTCCCAAAAAGAATATGGGGAGACTTTAGAAGAGATAGAGGAGTGAATAAGGCTCAAAATCACCTCAGAGGAAGAATCCTTTCCTTTGACCTTTACAAAGAAGCACATGTAATTCACACCAAGGGCTTACCCTAGCACAAAGAAGAAGGGGGAGGTTCCTCTTGTGGTGCCTAAGATAATCTTATCTAACATAGAGGAGGAAGAGGAAGAAGAGGAGATGGAGGAAGAAATAGTTGGGATCGGCATATATATCATGCTCAAGGAAGATGACTCCTCATCAAGTGAAAGGGCCTCCTCTCCATCCCCTTAGACTAAATTAAATAAGAAGATGCAAAGATAGAGGAAACTTGGCCTTAGTGATGTTGATATATAGAAGGCATTAGAGATGGAGGAATGAAGAAAATAAATGATGAAGGCCAAAATGTCTAAAGAATCCATTGAGATGGCCTAGGCTAAAGAGTTCAGGAAAGAAGTGGAGCACAAGGAATAGGAGATGAAATGAAAGAATGAAAGATAAATAGGTGAAAAGATTGGTGAGGTAGAAGTGTATGGAGAAACAATACCCATAGGTGCACTAATATAAGAAGATTTAAAGTGCAAATGGGCCTAGACCAAGAACATATCAACACAGTATTGGAGTTGAACCACAAGCAAGAGGCCATGAGAGCCAAGGGTGTGACCCAAGCTGAAATTGATCAAATAGAGGTTGAGGAGATAAAGGTAGAAGAAAAGAAATATAAGGTGAAGACTAAGAAAAGAAAGGTTGAGAAGAAAAATTTTGAAGAAGAAAAGGCCAAGAGGAAAGAAATGGAAGAAAAGGTGGCCCAGGTAGAAAGGGCCAAAATGAATAAAGAGTGATAGGAAAAGGTTGTCACTCACATGGAACCTAGAAAGTATAAATCAATCAAAGAGGCTCCTAGTACCCACTCCAAACTGGTAGAAGAAGCTACCCAATAGGTGAACCATAGTTTTGAAAGGGCATCTAAAGACAAAGTAGGTGATGGTGGTGCCTCAAAAGAAAAAATGGAGAAGGTAGTAGAGACCCCACTAGGGTAAGAGAAGAGTAAGGCTATAATTGAGGAGGTTCATGACAAAGAAACATAATGAGAAGAAGAAGCAGATAAGGGGAAAAGTTTGAGGAAGAACCCCTCCAAAAATAAGATGATGAAACTAGCATTAAAGAGAGATAAGAGGTAGACCAAAGGGAGAAGTCCAATGAAGAATCCCTAAGAGAAGAAGAAGAAGAAGAAGAAGAAGAAGAATATGATGAAGAATAAGAATAAGAAGAAGGTAGTGGAAAAATCCCTAGCTCTAGTGGAGGGGAGCAAGAGCATACAAAGGTAACCATTGAGGACGAGGAGTATAAGCTAAGCTATAAGGAGAAAGTGTAGAGATTGTTCACCCAAGATGATGACTTCTATATGATGGAGTACATGCCCCCTTGAGCTACCATGACCTTGACATGCCATCAATATTCTTGGGACCTCAATTGCTACATGGATGAACCTCAATTTGAGTTGCCTATGAAAGTGATTCAAAGCACCAAAAAACTATAAGAGTGGTATGACTACATACTCATGAATCTTAGGGATATGAACCCTATGAGGTTAACTAATTCCCTCCTCAAAATGTCCTTTAAAGTGGTACATTAGAACATTGTCAATGAGATTCACACCATCAAGTAGAAAAACATTGCACTCAAAGTAGAAGCAGAGATAAAAGTAATGAAGCTCAAAATCTAGTAGTTGGTCGAGTGCATCAAAGAAGTTGAGCCATCCCTTTTAGATGGTGTTGATACTTTGAAAATGCAAGAGGTTGATAAGTTTTGCATGTTAGTATAACAAATTCTCCCTTAGATGAAGTTAGAGATAAAGAAACAAGAAGACCCTAGTGAAGCCATCAAAAGAGAGCTACACAATAAGCTTGATGTGGTAGAGAACCTCTTTTCCAAATTGGAAGAGGGTGTAGAAGAAGTGGATTCCATATTTTACAACTTCATCACTAAAGTGTCAGTCATCAACTTGTGCCTTTAAAAGGTGAAAGAGGAGAAGGAAGCTTTGGTGAAGCATGTGTCTACTGTGAGTAGGACTGAGCATGCCTAGGTTATGGTGTAGGTCAATACCTTAAGTGCCTAACTAAAGACCTAAGAGCAAGACCTAGAGGCACTCTTCCATGCCTTTCATACAAAGTCAAGTGAACAAGGAGATATTTTATATGGTAGTGTGAGAAGAGTGAAGGAAAGGATAGAGGCCTTTAGGAAAGAACTAGAGAACATAGACGTGCTCACACTTGAGGCTGCATCAACAAAATTAAAAGGCATCACCAAATAAATCAATCATACCATTCAGGGCTTTAAAAACTTCAAGGTGGAACTATATTAAAGCGTGATTTAATTTTAGGCAACAAAGGCACTAAAAGACTAGTCTGAGGGTGGACTAGCAATTTTGTATGGGGTAATATTGGGCCCCTTTTTGTGCTAACTAGTAGACCACACCAAGTCATCACATCTTAGTGCATGGTATTCATTTCAAATGATTTACCTTTTTGAAACCATTAGCACCAGCTGGAAGAATCTTTGAAGATCTTACACCAGTTGGTAGGTAGTTGCTTAGCACTTGGGTTTTTAGGGACATCCCTTTGAGTGGTTACACATGGCGGTTGGAGAGTGTGAGTGTTAAAGTAGTGGAGCTAATGGACTAACAACCCATAGTGATAACTTTACACCTGGCATATACCCTTCCAACATAAAAAGAAGATGCCCCTTTGCCTATAAAATGAGCTTGAACCTAAAGAACAAAAAAAGGTAACATTAATGTAGCAAAGCTCTATAAGATTAATTATAGGTTTATACATGCATTTTAGCTTAAAACTTGGCATGAATACTTTGAAGAATCATCATGTACCACTAAATATCACCTATGAATCACTAGACTTGTATTAAAACTTAGATGAGTGCATGCTTTGTTGATATAAAATATTCTTTGTGTTGACTAACTTTATGTTAATAGAAATGTCATTGCATATCTTCATGGTTGTTAATTATTTATATATAGTGTATCTATATTATATGTTTATGACCTAAGTTTTATGTGAATAATGCTATAGTTTTAATTTTTTTTAAGTATTACAATGTAAAGGTCTATTCCAGTTCGCTAATGGCATCACTATGCCATATAAAAACTTCAATATACTTATGAAAATGACTATGTTAAAAATAGTATGTGACGAGATACTCATGCCTAGATCACTAACTTGAAGAATGAGCACTTGAGTATGAGTTATTCCCTTGGCTTAGCTAAGCACCTGAATGACTCTTAACTCATTATCCCCATAACTTGCACCCTTAAGATATATGCCTATCCAAACATGAACTCGCAACTAAATACGTGTGCCCCTCAAAAGATTGTACTTCCTAATCCCATCCAAGATGGCACATGTCGATAGGCTACCTAAGCCCAATTTGTAAATGACTAAATCCCATTGAGACTAAATTTGCACCATGTTTCAACTAGCCCAACACAAGCCCTGGTCCTTTCATTTATGTGCTTCAGGTGAGTGGACAAGGCTTGCACCTTATGTGAAACTGATGTCAGTGTAGTAGTGCATTTAAATATTGTGTACCATAGACCCTCACTATGGTTGCACCTAGTTATACCAAGTATAAAACTAACTTGGATTGATTGTTAAGCACATGACTAAGTACATTAGCTAAATAAGAAAAAAAAATTACATGTTTTGTCTTAGTGTTAATGTACCTCTAGGATTTGGGGACCCTAACTTAAAAAAATCCCCCCTTTAACCTCAATAAAAAAATAGATAGGAATCAAAAAACTATGTTGGTCAATGGACATAGACTCAAATTATATCAAAAACCAATTAATAAGAAGGAATTTTTTCAAAACATCAGACATGAAGTAGTTTTCATGGATGGACCTCATTCTTTCATGAGGTATATTATGTAAAATAGAAGGAGATCACTTTTCGGTTTTCCTTCTTCCAAAAAATAAAAAATAAAAACAAATTTTCAATAGTGAAAATCATTTTCAAAATGTTATTAATTGTGATGATTAGAAAACCAACTTGTTGGTTGATCATGCACTCAATAATAACCTTGGCTTGAAACCAAAAATGGCTAGTCAAGATAAAAATACTAAAAAAACAAAGAAAATAGTCAAAAATTGATCAGTTGTTTTAGGGAATAAAATCACTAAAGTATTTATTTGTATACATTCTTTCAAACATTAATTCATGTATGTGTTCTCTATTTAGAATCAGGTGGAAGGAAAGGAATGAAGGATAATAGTATGATTTAGTAAGGAATTTTATTTATCTATATTAGGTTAAGATAAGTCTTTTTAGTTCATGTATGTTCATGTTTAGGAGGAGTTTTGGAAAGAAGACATATTTTAGGCCATCAAGGTAAAAATCAAACAAAAGAATTCAATGCAATGAAAAGGGTCATAAGTGAAAGGACACATAAGTAAAAGGAATTTCATGTTAACTAGTAAGCAATATTTGATGGCATGGAGAGGTCATAAGTGAAAAGACATGCAACTAAAAAGAAATTCATATCAACTTTATTCATGTGTGAAAATTTCCTACCAACTCATTTTGCAATACCTTGAATAATGATGATGAGTTTGATGATGCACAAGTTCATAAGTATGAAAGTACATTAAATATTTCTCAAATATAATTTCATTTAACACTTCCACATTGTATGATGATTGCTCTAGATTATGTCTGCAGCCATCAAAACCAAATACCCATTTGAATTACTTCTTTTTATTTTCATTGCATGATATTATTTTTGTTGGCACTGACTGTGGCACCTATTAAACCACCCTCAGCTTTTAGAAAATTGCTAGAGCCACCATGGGACACAAAAAATGTTTTGAACTTGAGTTTATAGCTAAATTGATGATTAATGACATATTTTTAGTGTTTTTTGAGGAGGTTGTTTATCTATCATTTTTGTATAAATTTGAAGGTCATGAAAAAGCTCTAGTGAATGAATTCATTTCCAATCTAACAGAAGACTCCACTATAGCGAGAGCCATCATTATTCCAATTTCCAACACAATCATGAGTGTAATTTATAAAATTATTGAAGGTAAGTGAATACTTGGAAGAACTCATTTTTCTGAGTCAATTGCACAATTCAATGGAAATGAACAAATATTTATTGCATGTAACCATCAATGAAAGGAAAAATGGATCAGCAGGGAAACCCTACCTGAACCTTCAAAATTTGCTTCCTTTTGGGTAATGAAATATTTCATGTGTGAAGAGCAATACGTCATTTTGGGATGTGAAGCAATGTGTATCATTATTCACCTCAAGTATGGCTAATAATAGATTAAACATAGGGTTAGCCTTCCCTTATTCCTATATGGATCCATTCAAATTATAGGCACTAATAGATTAAATCCTCTCTATCATCATGGTCTTATCCATTTAATTATTCAACATCATTGCCTTCAACAAAGCAAATCAGCATGGAAGAATTTTAGAACACCATATTCAGTCAGTCCTCAATATATATTTCAAAATATTTTAGAAAACCTCCAATTCCCAAGACAAAAAAAGAGGCTTCCTCTTTTAGGCCTGGGGTTTTATCTAGTCAAAGATGACATACTAGATCAAAAACCACACATGTGATTGCATAGACTTCTCAGTAGACTACTACGCCCTTAATCATTGGTGTGTCTAGGGATATGTGTAATTGACTTATGGCTTGTATAACCCTTTTGCATATTATTTTACATTTATTTATGCATTCATATACTTAGTAGGTTAGCCTATGGGTGGTACATGGACTTGTTAGACTATATATAGGAGGTAGGGTTAGTTATTCATCATGTATTTGAGTATTCATTCTTATTAAAATCATTTGGGAAGTTGCCCCCTCAAAGTGGCTAATCTATTATTCATATTTTATACCATAATCCCATGTCATTGTGATATATTGTTGTATATCTACTTATTTGGTGAATTAATATCATTCTAAATGGTATCAGAGCGTCGATTTGAGCCACAATGAGGTCAAAAACCCTAGATCTTGAAATTTAGATATATCTTGCAAATGAATGTGAATTTATATTAAAAAAATTACTGGAGTTGATAAATCATTCAAGTAAGTTTTCATTAAAATTTCATCTCATTTGAATCTATTTTTCAAAAGTTATATCCATTTTAGAGTTTTTCATAAATTTGATCAACAATTCACAATTTGTAGAAATTTTCAAATTTTTTTATATTTTTAGAAACCTTGGAGAAATTTAGTTTGGGTATATTCTTTGATATTTTTTATTTGAGGCCAAAATATTTAAAAAACTTAGTGGTCAAAGTTAGGTCAATGGAGCAAAATAAGGTCTACCATCAAGCCTTTATATGGCTGGTCTTAACACCTACAGATGGGGGAAAGGGAAAGACACCCCTAAAACTCCTTTAGTGGATGACATGGAGTCTGAATCATTGGATATTATTTCTCAAATCCAGTCAAATATACATGACCTAATGTAGAAGGATGTGCAAATCCAAACTCAAATATCATCCATGCAAGGGGAACATAATGGCATAAAAAATTAGTTGCATCAAATCATGACATAATTGGCTACCATTTCATCTCATTTACCACTCAACAAACTTCCAATTTTTCCTTCTAGTCCTCCTCTTAATACTAACACTACCAATACAGGGGTAAAATTGATGTCAAAAGTAGACTTGCACAAATTTGATGGTAAGGATCTAATCACTTGGATCACTCAAATTGAAAATCTATTTGATTTACACCAAAATCCTAGATCTCAAAAGGTGGTTATGACATCTTTGTATCTATAACATGAGCCATTCATTTGGTATTATTGGTTTTGTGCTTAAAATAAGAAGAGTGGTGCACCTATTAAATGGTCAATATCCTCTGATGAACTGATGTCTCATTATCAGGATAATGTTTTTAAAAACTACTTTAACCAATTAGCCAAACTATAACAAACAAGAATAATGAAGGATTATATTCATCAATTTCAAAATCTATCCTTATGTGTGGAGGATATCACTGAGGCAAATCTATTTGACCTTTTTCTAGGTGGACTAAAAGATAGTATTCAATTGGAGGTTTATATGTTTAACTCCATAACCATATTTGAAGCTATACCAAGGCATGCTTGGTAGAAGAAAAAGAGATGATCAAATGTCATCCTTTCACTACTAGTCAATAATGCATCTTCCCAACTCCATCACAGCCTCAACCTACCAAATTGACACCACAAAAAATTGAGAAGAAGCATGCCAAAGGGTTGTATTATGGTTGTGATAGTAAATGAAACAAAGGTCATCAATGTGTTGAAGAGAATTTATTTTACATTGAAAGGGTTGACAAGGATGAAGAAGATGAGGAGGCATATGTTGAGGGTTTTAAAAGACCCAAGGATGAAGCTTTAGATTCTCAACCTACTATCTCTTACCATGCCCTTATAGGTATTTCTACTCCTCAAACTCTTAAGGTGGTGGGTTTCATTAAGAAATAAGAGGTCACAATGTTGATTGACTCAGGTAGTACACATAATTTCATCAATAGTAAGTTAGTTACTCATTTGAATTATTTCATCTACCCAACCCTAAAATTTCATGTAATGATTATAGATGGTGGTATAATTAATTATTCTAGAAAATGCTATAATATTAAGTTAGTCATTGGGGACTATTTGCTAGATTTTTATATGTTTGTTATTCCTATGGGTAGGACTAACATTGTTTTGGGAGTACAATATCTCACCACATTGGGTATGATTGAGATGAATTTCCATGAATTATTCATGTGTTTTTTTCTGAAGGTAAGCTAGTGGAACTATGGGAATTAAAATTTAAATCTCCATAAATGGTTAGTTCACATCAGATGACCAAGATGCTGAAAAAAGGTGATGAAGGATTTGTGGCACACTTGTTTTCCATTGATGTTCAACAAACTAAGGAGTCTACCCGTCCTGAGTAACAACAAATATTAGATGAGCATTCAGTTATTTTTGGACCCGTGTCAAAAGGTCTTCATCCTAGTCATACTCATGATCATGCCATCAAACTCATTCTTGGAAGTATGCCACCCAACATAGATATCCTTATGCCTAAAAAGAGTGAAATTAAAAAAATGGTACAAGAGTTGTTGGAGGTAGGTACCATTCACCATACCCAATGTGAATATTCTTATCTAGTAGTCATGGTATGAAATAAGGATGAAACTTGGAGAATGCATTCACACTATAGAGAGCTCAATAAGTTCACTATCAAAGATAAGTTTCCTATTCTTGTAATTGATGATTTGTTAGATGAATTAAATAGTGATATTTATTTTACAAAATTAGATATTTGCTCTAGGTATCATCAAATCTAGATCTATGAGGACATGTCCTAAAATAGCCTTATGTACTCAAGAAGGACATAATGAATTTTTGGTCATGCCTTTTGGTCTCACCAATGCACCATCCACCTTCCATAGTTTGAAGAATATAATTTTTACACGATTTCTAAAAAAAAATTTACTTATTTTTTTAAGACATCCTTATTTATATCAAAAATTGGAAAGACCACTTGAATCATATGAAACAAGTACTCTCAGTTCTTAAGCAATATCAATTGTATTCTAAACCATCCAAATGTGATTTTAGAGTTTAAGAAGTGGAATATTTGGGTCATATTGTATCACATGAGGGAGTAAAAGTTGATCCTAAAAAAAACCAAGCCATCATGGAGTGGTAGATTCCCAAGACACTTAAAAGACTAAAGGGATTTTTGGGGCTAACTAGTTATTATCATAGGTTTGTCAAACACTATGGTAGTATTTTAGTACCACTAATTTCTTTATTAAATAAAGACTCATGTTAGTGAATTGATATAGCTACCAAGGCATTTGAAAAATTTAAAATGGCTTTGTGCACCACCCTAGTATTGGCCAATCCATATTTTTTTTAAACTTTTATGGTTGAATGTGATGCATTTGGATATGGTATGGGTGTAGTAATCATGCAAGAAGTTAGACCCATTACCTTTGAAAGTCATCAATTAAAGGGTAAAAATCAACTCAAACCCATCTATGAGAAAGAGATGATGACTATTCTACATGCATTCAAATAATGAAGACCTTATCTATTGGGTCATCATTTTCAAGTAAAAACTAATCATGATAGCCTTAAATATTTTTTAAAATAGTGGTTATTTTTTGAATAACTATAGACACCAAAAATAAACACAGTATGATTATGAATGTCAAAAATCCTGTTAGACCTACCTAAGACCCTATCAGGACCAATCTACACCAATCTATCCTAACCAGGTTCACTCGTAGTTAGTTTCATAAACTGACTCAACCTAGCCTTCAAGACCTTTTCTTTTGGGGACCTGATCATTGACAATCAGGATAACCATCGATGATCACCCTTTGGAAACCATGATCACTGATGGTTAGGGTTCACCTCCTCAACCAAAAACATGCAATCATCTACTGACCTTTCTAAATATAACTCATCTAAACCTTGTTACGAGCCTTTACATGGAAGAATTTATATTTAGATGGCCTAATTTCACCTTGACTTCCACCTCTTGCTTGTGTCTATAATAAAAGAGGAGCCTGGGAGGTCAAATCCATCTATAATAATTATCAAGAGCTCAAGGATTTAGGAGTTTTATTTTGTAGGTCAATCAGTGATATCAGTGTTATCAAGCATCATCAACAATCTTATTGAGATCTAACTCACCATCATCTCTTAATCAAGATCTAGAGTACCATTATTCCTATCAAAATCAATCCAAATTCCACCAACAAGGTAACTACTTCAACCACTCACCCAATCAACTTCTGGTAAGACAAGTACTTGTTTGTAAATATTCATTTACTTTGTTTTCGTATAATAATCAACCCAGCCCTTACCCATCTCCCAGAATCCATATTTTCGATCCCATTATTCAACAATTAACAACCCAAAACTCACATAGTAACCATCAACAGTTGACTCAATCACCGATGGTCTACCCAACTAATGATGGTCAACTTGACCACTAATGGTTACCCTAACTACCAATGATCATTATGATAGTGAAAACCAACAAGCTATTTTCAACCATCTACCCTCAACTAAACCTAGTTTTTAGTGTTCCTATTTGTCCATAGACCCCTTTCAAATTTTTTGAAAACATATCCCAACCCCTTAGCACTAGTATTAATTATTTTATCACTAATTTGATCATTTTTAGTCTATTTTCCAAGCAAGCATTCTTGTACTCAATTTTAGTACCTTTTGATTATTGATGCAAGTACATTTTTTCCAATTTTGTGAACTTAATTATTGAAAACATGTAGATTGATAGCTCTTAAGGAAGATCTTGTTTCTAGGATTTAGTTATCTCTAAGTAATCCACTCAACTATTTATCTAATGAACAAGTTTGTTGTAGTGCTTTCTTATCTACAGGGCTTCCTCCCAAGCCAAAGAGGAGCTCTTCACAATCTTTTGATTCAACATGTGCACAAACAAACAAGTTTTTTAACCATACCCATATCAAATTTATTTTCTCTCTTCCTTTAAACTTAAAGCAAAAATTTACATGAAACATTATGGCATGCTTGATGGGACGTAGAGTCTCTACTCACATTTTTATCTATATTTTGATGTTCTCTCTTTCTATGTTCTTAATTTAAATTAAAATTTCTTTTGAGCTTAAAATCAACTACATCCATTTTTTTCTTTTAACATTAATTCACTTTGAATTAAAGCATAGTAACATTATCATAGTACCACTTTTATTGCACATACTAGCCAAACCACTTTCATCAATCAAACATTTAAAAAAATTAAGACAAGGCCCAATTAGGATTTTATCACATAGTGATCACCTTACCCTTTCTTGACAATCCTACTTGGAGGTCATTAGTAAGGGGAGAACCAACTCAACTCTTTAGTTGAGTATAAACTCTGGATATCAATATATATTGGCTAAGCACCTAACACACTTCTCATTATGGTGTGTGAAGTGAGGGCATAGGCCCCATACTAAGCCATGTATTAATTCCAATAAAAATTCTTTTGATCACCTAAATAACCCAAAACCAACCATAGACTACTTCTATAGTACTTAATCTATAAGCCAACTTTTATCACACATTCTCATAAACTAAGGCATAAACCAAAAGTGAGATTAAAACAAACCTCTAAGCTTAACGCACTTTGTAGTGTGTGTCTTGATTGCCTTGACATTTTATTATCTTATTCTTGTTTGAGTGGTGAGTTTATTCTTGTATTCTCTCCCCCTTTCTTGCATGGTTCTCACTCACCAACGGTGAAGAGACCTAACAGAGCAGAACCCATCACTAAACCAACTAACCTATTATGCTCCTTCATCTATGGAGTACATCTATGAATTAGAAGACTCACCTTATCCATTGGGAATCCCTAATTTTCCTTAGGTATTTCCCAAGAAGACATGGAATTTACCACTTTTTTGGACAACAATCTAGTTGCCCTCTAGCACTACCTCAACACCTCCCCTCACCATGCCCCAATTTCAACTCCATATTAGGATCCTCCTTATGGCATGCCATCCTACCTTATAGGGGATGTTTCTATTACCATGGTCACTACCCAAACATCTTCATCTACTAACCCTTTTGACTCCATAACTGAAAACCAACCATTACCCTTACACCTTCCACCCTTTTCAATGATTCCTCCACCTTAGGAAGAACCCAACCACTAACCCATCATACTCAACCCACTATTGGATCACCTAGCATTAGTAATATCAAACTTACCCTTATCAACCCTAACCCATTAATCAATACCCTACTACCAAACTTGACAGTATCCATACCCTCTACTTCACCGCCCATTAGCATGAAGGTCACTACCTCACCTCTTGTCACCAACCCAACTACCACCCATACCAACTTGCAAGAATCCCTCAATAGGTACCTATTGCACCTAACCTAGGATACATCCCTAAATTTTAAGGGTATGAACCCACCAACCAAACACCATCATCTACCTACCCTTATATACCACCTACCCAACCTATAGTATCTACATTCCAATATGTGATAGCCCCTCAACTACCAACTAATTACTAGTATATCACTCAACTACAACTGTAGTATGCACCTTATGATCCTTTGGATGCACCACCTCAAACTAACTTAATGAAGATGCTCATGGACAAGATGACAAACCTTGAGTCATCCATTTTAGGGGATCATAACATCCTATTCTATGATCAGATTTGTAATGAACCTATTCATCCCTCTATTCCTATCAGACCTTACCCTCCTCAATGGGAGATTTCAAAATTTATCAAATTTCAGAGCAAAGAATACCCCCAACAACACCTTAGGGCTTTTAGAAACATATGTTACATGATTACTTATGATGATGCCCTTCTCCTTCATACCTTATCTATGTCTTTATCCATCCTAACACTTGACTGGTATAGTGCCATTACCAAGCATTCAATCTTTTATTTTACCTAACTAGCTGAGGTCTTCTTAGATCACTTCTCCATTAACATCTCTAAGAAGGTCTCGATCATTGACCTCTATTCTATCAAGAAATTTGATGATGAGTCCATTATCAATTTCATCACCCATTGGAGAAGCTTGGTTAATCAACTTTCATTTTCTTTGCCTCAACTTCAACTTATAGATTTTTTTGCTTGGGCTTGCACCAAACATATTTCTTCTATACTACATGTCCAAAGCTTTAGAACTATTGATGAAGCTTTTACCATGGCATGTAAGCTAGAGAACCAAGCCATAGATGAGGGTAAATTTAAGTTATGAAATAATAAATATACCTTAAATACCAATGAAACCTCTTCCTCTAAACTAGGCAACCAAGCCAATACCAAAACCAAGAGCAAGGGAACTATGAATGCAATTTTCCTTAAAACTACCCTGCCACCCAATGTCAATCAGAAAAATTCTCCTATTACCTCCAACCAAAACATGACCCCAAATCAAAATAGCCAAAAATAGTTCACTCCAGTTGGAGAGTTTTATGCCTTAGTTCTGGATAAACTACTAAAAGCTAACCTCATACAAATTCCCACCATCTAACCTCCTCAGCAGTTTGATTCTTCTCATCTTGTACCTACTTGGTATAACAAGAATGACCTTTGTACTTTTCATTGGGTAATTGGACATGACATCAGCTGATTTAATACCTTCAATAATGTTGTTCAAAGACTTATTGATAAAGGGGAACTCGTGTTGGATAACCCTAATGCCTCACAAAATCAAGCTCTTGACATCTTTAGGAAACCTTTTCCCAACCATGCCCCTACCAAAAGTGAGGACACACACATCAAATTCTCCCATGATGCCCACACAATCAATATGGTCCTTGATACACTCATCCATGAAGACTTGAGCATCCAATCTACCTACTCCTCCCCTATCTCATCTACCAAGGTGGTGGAGTCATCTTCCCCTCCTTTGGAGACCCAAACTAAGTAGGTTCCTTCCTCCATAGCTTCACTCATAGAGGTTTTGGACTCATCAAATACCACCCTAACTATCATATCTGAGAAAATAATTATTACTAATTCACCATCTCCCCTAACTATTGAGCAAACCACTACTCTTATGGACATTATCCCTAAAGGAAAAACTTCATCACCAATACCTCTCATGCAAAAACTACCTATTTTAACCTTACATCCCTCATTCAAGGAAACATACCAAACTACCACCCATCCTCCCTATCATATGAGTCTATCCTTTACATCCACTACCTATTGATCAATACTAGTAAATAAACCTTTCTATACATTAGTTAATAAATTAGAATTTGCCTTAAAACTAGATATGGATCAAACCACTTTCTAGCAATATTTAGGGCTCCCTTACATCAACAAACCCCAACCTTTCATCACACCTTTAACCAAACCAATATATAATTTCTCCACCACCTCTTAAACCAATTAGAACTTCTTCCAACCCCTCACCCTGTCAATCAACCAAATAAATCATATCTCAAGCAATCAAACAGTGAACCAAACCCTTTATAAATCTTGGTGCCTTCCCTACATAGAGTTTGGTCTGCCCATCTCTGAAAGTGGAATTAACCACATCTAAAACTATACCCAAGCCTCAATCCAAAACAACCAAAGAGGTGAAACCATTTAAAGGCCATATGGATAAGACTCTACCTCCTTCCACCTTACCTTTTATCTCGGGACCTCATCCCTTAACTTTTCTTCAGAAACATGCTCTTTTTAACATATGTCACCCACCACTATTGGTTACACCAACATGCTTATTATTTGATAGGTTGGTTATTCCTAAATTACCAAAATTTAGACTATCAACCTCAAATACTCCAACCACCAGCATGCCCAAACCAAAACCATTAACTAGAAACACCACCTTACCTAAACCCCCTCTCACCAAACCCATTATCACCAAATCACCCATCTTACTAACCAAAACCACATCTTTTATACCTTTCCCACCTCTATCTTAATCCTATACAACCATTTTTTAAACTTTATCGCAAGCCTCTTGCCTCACCTTACCTCCTATTATACCTTTTAATCCTCTTGGTTTGAAACTAGTTTGGTATAATAAACGTCAAATCTATTCCTATCACAAGACACATAGGCATGACATGGAGAATTTTAAAGCTCTCTAGGCCATTATCCATCAACTCTATGAAGAAAATGACCTCTTATTATATTAACTCCCCTCAACCCCTTTACTAACACACCCACTAGTCATTTTCTAAAGCATGCCTAATTCCCCACTCTCACCTCAAAGTGATGAGGAACCTACCTAAACTCCTATCACATCTTTCCCCTTTATCCACACCATTAATGTGGTCACACAATCACAACAAAAGGATAAAATAAAGGCTAAGATGTTCATTTCATGAACATACCCACATTCTCAACCTAAACCAAACTAGATCCCAATCTCTTCATCTTTAGCTAAGCTCAAAGTGACCATCTTAGGCAACTTTGAGGATAACCCTTCTAAATCCATTAGGAGGGTCATTCTTAAGAAACTCCACTTGACTTCAACAAAGATGAGCCTCTACAAGCTCATTTCCACCTCACCTCACCATTTCCAAGCCATAATAAAGGCTATGCAGGCCATTGAGGTTAAACTAGGAGACTCCCAACCTATAGAGACATTTATAGGTGCTCTTCAACTCTCCACCCTTGTTACCTTCAAGGACTCACAAATACCTTCTGTCCACCCTAAGCACCCATATCCCCCTCTCTTTATTACTTCCCATATCAAACAAACCTACATCAAATGAGTTATGATCGATGGGGAAGTCAGCATTAATATCATCTCTTCCCATGCCTATGACCAACTCAAATTATTGGACAATATCATGTCTAAAACTTTTGCCATCCTTAGATCCCTTAACAACACTATGACCACTACCTTGGGAACTATTGTCCTCCACATTCATCTAGGACCTTGCACACTTCCTAAACTTTTCTATGTGGTCAAAGGTGAATTATAGTACAATGTTTTACTAGGGAGACCTTAGATCTAGTCTATGGGTTATGTACCTTCTACCCTCCATCATTATGTCATGTTTGAATATGATGGATAGGTTATCACCATACAAGCTAACCTAAGCCATTTTACATCATGCAACATGACCTACTAACCTAATGACGTCTTCTTACCCTCAATAAAATCACCCCAAGCATCCACCAACAAGCCCTCAAACATGGGAAATGAATCCATTACTCTCCCTTCCTCAGAGGCATCTACCAGTTCATCTATTTCCATGGACTAGATACCCACTACTGATCCATTAGAACCTACCTTCCAATGCCTTACCCCTGGATAATACCATCTCCTCACCCTTAATGCCTTCCAAACTCCCTAGGAATATGGTAAACTCAACAATCAACCAAGTTATGATCCCAACATTGGAGCCATTATTCCTTTGGGACCTCTCAGCTATCAAACCAACTTCATCTATGGGGGACTTAACAAGCCACTTAACACTATTGATGCACCCTCTTCACCTCAACCACTCAACTCCACCTTATCTTACTTAGACAACCTAGACTTTGCCAAAATATACCTTCACAAGTGTGCTTGGAAAGGGTTTGGCTTATGATGATATGAACATGGACTGCACACATTAATCTCGATTAAGACCCAAAATCCTCAGGAGAAGCATGGCCTTGGCTTCATTCAACACAATAAAAAGAAAGCCACACAACCTTCCACTACCATTTTTGAAGAAGAAACCCTTTCCTCACTAATGTCCCCTACACCTAAGTATGAGGATGAGGATATCATCCCACCTAAATTTTTTTATCAACATGATCACCCTTAGCCCCCTAACTTATCAAAAGTAAGGGGCACCCTTATTCATCTTTTTGACACATCCTAAACTTGTGGGAGAAGACTCTCCTACCATAAACACAATCTAGTGTTAGGATGATGATTCTATTCTCACCTACCTTGGTCCACCTGATTCCTCCATCTACAAATCCTTACCTCCAAAAATCTCAACCATGTTTAATGAATCCACTACAAATATTAACATAGGCACTTCGATCAACCCTCATGTTGTCAAACTTTGCCAATCTCTCACCACTAAGGAACTTCAAGACTTTTCTACCTTCCTCTAGGACAATAGCATTGTATTCACATGGTCATATGTCAACATGCTTAGTATTGACCCGACCATTACCACCCATAACATCATAACCAATCATGAAGCCAAGCCTGTCAGATATAAACTTTGATGAATTAATCCTTGCATAGCCCTTCTTATCAAAGAAGAACTTCAATGCCTCCTTTATATCGATTTCATTCAACTCATTGATTATCCCCACTAGGTTTCAAACTTCATGCCTATCACTAAAGCCACAGGGGGACTACGTATTTGTGTGGACTTTCATGACCTTAACCTCACCTACCCAAAGGATGATTTTACTCTACCTAGCATTGATCAACTTGTCTCAGTATACCCTCTAGCCTCTCTAAGAATGCTTTTCAATAATTCATCCAAAGTACCTCCCATTATACTATTATGGGAGAAATTATTTACAAACATGGTTTTGATGATCTCCTATTCCATTACTTTTATGGTCTAGAAGCCTCTCACACTATCAAAGAAATGCATGATGGTATCTATGGGGGTCACTTTAGTGGACTCGCTATGGCTAAATGCATCCTCTACCTAGGCTATTATTGGCCTACCCTTAATCAAGACTATTGTGATTATGTAAAAAAGTGTGTCAAGTGTCAACAACATGTTAATTTGTACCATGTACCTAGCCATAGCCTTCAATTTTTCACTAACTTCTGGCCTTTTTCACAATGGAGTCTAGACCTTCTTGATGAAATTAATCCCCACTCTTCACAGTGACATCATTCTATCATCACCACAATCGAATATTTCACCAAATGGGTAGAGGTTATTCATCTTGTCTTGATAAAAGCTAAAAATATTATCAAATTTATCACCCATCACATCATTTCCTGCTTTGGTGTTCCCCATAAAATCATCACTGACAATGAAAAATCCTTCAAAAAAAATAAGTTCAAGGTCTTTGTGACGTATTTGGAATTAAACTAAGCTTCTCATCACCTTATCACCCACAATAAAATGGACAAGTAGAGGCCTCTAACAAAACCCTCAACAACATGCTTACCAAAATGGTCAGTGCTTCAAGTCGAGATTGGCACTTGCACATCGCTTTCACCTTATGGGCATATTGTACTAGCATCCAAACCCCTATAGGTGTTACACCTTTTTCTATAGTGTTTGAAGCTGAGGTTGTAATATCTCTTGAAGTCCAAATACCTTCTCTTTTCATATCTTTGCATGACCTTATTTTGGAAGATGATTATCAATAAGAACATTTAGCCAAACTTGAGCTACTTGATGAATGTCATTTAGTCACTCTTTCCCATCTTCATGTCTATCAATAATGAATCAAGCGTGCTTATAACAAACACTTTAAAGTGCAAGAATTCAATATTGAATATCTCATTCTCAAGGAAAATCAACATGTAACTAATATAGATAAAAGCAAAAGGGGAAAATTTGCCTTCAATTAGCTTGGATCCTGCATCATAACCCATAAGTATGGATAAGAGCTCATCATTTGTCCTCTCTCGAATAAAAACCAAAACCTGAGGCTCTTAACACTTCGCATCTACATCCTTTCTATTGTTAATAAGGGGTCACAATCATCATTTGTCTAACTTAAGCTCATCCCCTATAACCACATTTACTTTCCCTCTTCTTAGGGGTAACTATGTGATTATCCATCAAGTCATAGCCTAATATTGAAATATGGGTACCATAACTCTACCCATGGCATGATTCTCATGGTACTTACCATCTCTAATCAGGATTAGTTCCCATGGTCATTGTCACCTAATCCTCTTTTCACCTATACAACCTTCTTGTGATCTTAGTCTTGCCTTTATAAAGGTAACCCCTTGAGCATGTATAAGCAAGTTTATGACAAGAAAAATAAAATAAAATCAACATCAAAGTAAAAAAATTAATCATGGGTCATTTTTAGCATTCACAAACTACTTCCTTAAAGGGCAGTTGTTGAAAACTTATTAGAAATTGTAAAAATGTAAGGTGGACTACTCCCTCAAAGGATATCTATCAAAATAATTTAAACTAAGCATATAAACTTAGACCACTCCCTTGAAATATGGTTGAGTAAATCACTTGTCAAAGCTAGCAATTATTTGAAAGCTTCCCACATTGATCAACTTCCCCAACCCTAAAACACAATCATAAGTAGTGAAAAACCCATAATCAAAAGCAACAGCAATAAGAAACACCACAATTGACTCTCATAAAATCAATAATCTTGGAATGTTGTAATTGTATCTCCTTATTAGACTTCCCACATCGATCAGTCTACACATTATATCTGAACATAAACTTGTTTATACTATCCTCTTGGAAGCCTACAATAGAGGCATGCTAGTTTCACACAAAATTTCTAGTCTCACCCATCCTTCCTCCATATATAATATGCATAGGACTATGAGCTTACTTGACACAATGTTATCAAGATACCCATTTATCAAATTAAGCATGTTAATTTGAAGCATTTGAGATGCTTATTTTCACTAAGTCATCCAACTTCAGGTTTCATTTTTGTCCTTACCAATAAAAATGCCTCATGTTTTTTTTCTTATCTTTTATTGGTTCATATAGACATACGTCTCATGATTCTTATCACTTTATTTACATTTAATTTATTATGTACTTACTTTATTTATCCTCATTACATCCTTAACCATGTTCACATTTTATCTCCATGATCATAAATAATAAATATCAAATAACAAAAGCAACATTGTGAACTATATCCATAAACCACATATCAGATATCTATCTATGAATCACAACACCATGAAATTGCATCATATCACATCATATCATAAACAAAATCATATCCATCTACCATCAAAACATCATGTGAAAATATTCCATATCATAAATAACCCTAATTTCACCATACATCATCATGAGCATAAACAAAATCAATGATCAAAACATCATGAACCATATCATATATCATCTACTTATCTATTTATTAACCATCACATCATAATAATTCATCTTATAACATCAACATGACCATAAACAAAGTCATTACAATCAAATTATCATATGACATCCATCCATATCACCTCCTCTCATATCCATGAACTGAATCAAAAAATCATAACCATCTTTTAAATATCACATGCCTAAGCTACTGAGTCAACATCTCATAAATTATATGCATGAAACCATAGACCATCAACCATAAATATGAACATACATATCCACATTAGCATGTAAACCATTAACCATAAACATACATCATGTCATCATAAATAATACATGTAAGAATGTCTAAAATCTCTCTCAAAATTTGTACATCTCATTGTATCAACACATAGACTAGTATCAAAATAATGTACACCTATAATATCTACCAACATATCAAAACATGTATAAATCATGCCCCCAAGGCACCACTACTACTATCCCCACCTGCACTTGTACTTATACATGCACCTACACTCTTATCTAGTGGTGGCCCCCTGGTATCCCTACCTAGCCCACTGTGGAGGCCCACTATCCTAGAGTAGCTATCGAATGACCCCCTACCAAACTAACCCTATATCCCTTATATCTCAATGTTGTAGGAAATTGTACCAACATCATTATCTCATAGTACCTCAAATCCTCAATAGTGGCTAGATACTATGTCCTTAACACTATGTCAGGTGGTCCTCCTGCTACTGCTATGGTTACTCTTAGCCCCTATCTCAAATAATCTCTCTCCTAAGTCACTAAAACAAAAGAGACCCTCATTGAATCATTCTTTCCTATCAACATTATAACCTACCCTTATAAGGAGATAACCTGAATTTGCAAGGTGGCCACCTATCCCTATAATCCTATGATTTGGGCCTACCGACGTTACTATCGCCTAACCACCCTATACTAGTGCCCCTACAGGGTCCACATCTATGGGTTGTTGGCCCCCATCCACCCATCCAAAATTAGCAGTTGCATATCTAGCCTAGTACCAAGCCACATATCCATTTGCCACACCAACATCATCAATGGGAGCTCTTATAGTCCAACACAACTTCCTCTAGCTACATCTCTGGTAATAATAACTTTGCATCCTCCCTCTTATATCGAGGGAAATTAGTTAGGATCCCTTTTATCAATCCAAACTACCCCTACACTCTATAACCTAAGATGAGCTTAGTCTCACCCTCTCATCTCCCATATATCCACCACCAGATCTAGAGTGATAAAGTGTGATACCTATATCCTACGTAAATCAGCTAGCTCAAGTAAGGTTTCCACATCACATTTCCAACCACCAATCCATCTAGGGAGCCTCTAAACCACTCTATATCTTAGGCACTTCCACTAGCCCCTATCAATGTCAAATCACATCTCCATTACATAAAGCATACCCTATAGTCTATAGGCATAAATCCATCCCATGGGAGCCCCAGTGGTCTAAGCACTCTGATATAATTGTACACCTAATAGTAGAGTATGAACCTGACCCTAATCCCATACCATTTGTGTGCATAGAAATCCTAAAGATCTCTATATATTTGCACTAATAAAATAGGATCCCACCCAAATATAGTCCTCCCTAGAAATATCTCTCCTAATACCCCTAGCAGTAGATATGGGAAGTGGCCAATACTCAAATCAGGAAGGGAAAAATAAGATATCCCCATCATCATCTTTAGTAGGCACCTATCTACCAGTGCACTCTAGTATAATGGCCCATAGTGCAAGCCACTCACATGAAATCTTACCTACTCCACATCCTCTTCGTAAATCCAATCCATGTAGTAGTCACATTGCTCACTCTCTATATGGTAGATTGAGTCTCCATGAATTGATAATCATGTAATCTAATGTATATCCTCTAGTAGGATGCCTATCTCTCTAGTGGGCTACATGAAAGTATTTATGGTCAGATCCCATCTCTTGATGAGAGCTATGATCATCATTGTACCCCAAGACAAGTGTTTATAATGCCTCATGGCCCCTAGACTAACCTCCTCCATGTGATACCACTCATCATATATCATACCATCATGCACTTCTATGAAGATTTGTGAGACTCAATCCCACATTTGGATCTGCTTGGATGTTTACAAAATGATCATATTAACATACACACTTAGTTTTCAACCTTGAGCTAAGTACCAACCTATATCTACTTTTTTCAAACCTATTTCAACCTACCCACTTACATTTATGATCTAACAACACCCCAAATACTCTACATCTTAACCACATCCCTTTTTGACTCATATGATTCTATCACAAAACCTTGATCCCCCTCTACCCAACATGAACCTTATAAAAACAAAGTCATTTTAACACCCTATCAATATCAAACTATCAACCATTATTACCACTTTAACATCCTAAACCTGCCCTAACATTTGTAACTCTACACTCTTAGACTATTTTATCCACCACTTCACTCATACCCTTAATATTGAAAAATTAATGGTTAAGTGGCTAGTGTTGTTTACACATTAGAATATGTGATTTATTACAAAATCAAGTATAAATTATATTAAAAAATTTGCTTTCTAATACATTTTTTTTTGGGTTTAATATAAAATGCAAAATTCTATTGTCAACTTTAAAAGGAAGGAAAAATATTCATGACTCAAATTATAATATGAAATTATTCCTAATAATATATGTAATTTTTGGTTAACTTATCAAATTATTAGTGAATTTATTGTATATGCATCGCATAACTTTGTTGTTAAATTTAGCATGCTTGATTGCAAGCTTATATATATTTCTATTGAAGGTTGTGTTAAAGCTTGATCCAAAAATTGTGTGCAATAAAGCTAACCCCTATTTAAAAATATCTTTTTGGTATTTGATTTATCTAACCATTATTATGATATATATTTCATAAGATATGGGTGTTGCTTCTAGATTCATGCAGGATCTATACTTGGATCATTGAAAATTAGCAAAGCAAATACTTCAGTATGTAAAAAAAACTGTAAATGTTGGTTTATATTATTTTTTATTTGATTATGTTAATTTATTTGGTTATTGTGATGCTAAACATATTATGATGAGTCTACTTTTGGATATGTGTTTATGTTTAGTATAGGTTCTATTAATTGGAGTACTTCATGTGGAAGTTGCTAAAGAAGCCTTGTGCCTATGAAGGATGATAGAAGAACATCATGTGGAAGTTCCTCATTATACCAACCTTCTTTGTGATAGTCAAAATTTATTAACTTTGGTGAAAATTCCAATGCAGCACCAATAAACTAAATCCTATAGAAGTTCATTCAATACTAGACTTATTGAAGTTTCCATTAAGGGGGAGTGTGCATGACAATGTCACTTCTTAACAATTGTATGGGTTGTGTGTTTCCTTCTATCTCTTTATACTTATTCTCATTGTAAATCATTGTAATTAATCACTTCATGTGATTTTGATAAACTTTATGTGGAAGTCTACATTGTACCCAACACATAGTAGCATGGAGGTCTTTATGTTATAAAAGACTCCAATATGTTTGGTTGATTATTCATGAGAAATTATGGAATGTATTCTCACTATGGGATGTAGTCTCATAATCATGATAACCTAAACTCACTTTAAGTGGTTTAGGATAACATAGTGTAATTCCTTTAAAGGTGCCTATGGGGACATAGTGCAAAATCTTTAGGTGTATATGGATGTATAGTCTAATTCTTATAAAGATGACTATGTAATTATGGTTACATAGTGTAATACCTTTAGGTATATATAGTTGTATAGTGTAATTTCTTTAAAGGTGATTATGTGATTGTGGTTACATAGTGTAATAACTTTGGGTGTCTATAGTTAAATAGTGTAATTCCTTTGGGTGACTGTTTACATAGCATAATTCTTTTATAGGTGACTACGGCATGATGAAAGATGTTTCCTTCAAGTATTACCTCTTAAAACTCATCATGTGGATGGTTCATGGAATGTAAGTTCATTATGTTTTTACCTCCTAAAAATCACCATGTATCCCCACTTAACATTAAGGGAGAGTATTGGAACAATTAATGCTTAAGTGGTCTTATCTATGTACCCTTAATACATAAAATTACATTGGTTGAATAAAAATATATTTTATTATTTATCGTGAGTTTATCCTCATGTAAATAAATAATAAAATATATTAAATGACCTTTAGAGAGGTTTTACCCATTAATGTGGTAGTTAGAAAAAGTCATTTATAATGGGTATATTATCTTGTCTATATAATAAAAAGTTTATATTATAAGAAAAAATGGAAAAAAAAGGAGTGAGAGGAAGAAAGACAGTATTGGGTACTTGTTAGTTTCTCATAATATGAATAATCTTTGTGAGTTTTTTTACCTCTTTGAAGGTTTTTCCACATATATCTATGTTATGGTGTGTTCAACTTTACTCTCATTATTTCATGGTGAAGGTCTTTGCTATGAGTCTCACATCTAGATCTTGTGTTTGTATGCAATTGTATTGCTTATTCTATCACTTAAACATCTCATACACCTTTCAAAACAACCTCAACCCTTAGACCATCAAGGGTTTATTGAATCATTGATAGTCTTCTAGGGGCATTTTACCCCCAGGGTCGATTGTCAATGGTTAGGGTTAACCATTGATGGTCATTGTGTGTGACCACTGATGGTGGAACCTTGAACCCTCGACCTCCAAAATTTTGTAAAACAAAAAAAAAACACCTAAACCTAATCTACCACACATTACCTACCTAAACTACCCTTTTACCCTCTATTCTACCCATTCATTTACCCAATTTTAAAAATGGACATTAGGGCATCATGGCCCAAAATAAAGTCCCGACACCCTACCAATCCCAATCACAATCTAATCAAATCAAATAAGCTATTAAATTTAGTACACCTCCTACCTAATTATAAAAACACTACTATGGTCAAAGCCCTGGTCTCCCCACCTGACTACATCCACAGCCATCCTCCATCTGGTCCACTCATGATCAATCTCCATAGTCAAACTTGACACCTTAATAATCACATGATCCAGCAAATTTTGTCCTCTCTATAGTCAAACACAAGATGCCAAATGCACAAATTCACCAAAGAGCAAAATGCCAAAGCACACTGATAAAAATGATTTCACATTTTACTTTTTATCCCCAAAATTTTAGGGTTTTTCTTTATCATCGATGGTCAAGATGACCACCGGCGATCAACCCTAGGACCTTTAACCACCAATGGTCAGGGTCCCAAACCTTTTAAATTTTTAAAATACCCACATCTAAGTGTTTAACCTTAGAGATCACCTGCCCTCACTTCACCTAGAACTTGGACTTTTGAGATTACCCTTCTTTGACCCACCTTTTGACAATGTCAATCTCAACACTAGTTATTTTTTACCTAGATTACTCATTTATTTTGTGATGACCTTACATGGTCCATTTGACCACATCAAACATTTTTTCTATGTTTACCATTTAAATTTTCACCACCTAGTGCACAACCTACCCAATCATGTTGTTATTTCATAAGAACACTTCCTACATCAGATACGTGTACCTAATATTGACCCTATTTAGAATACTTATAGAGTCACTTGATCAACCATGCTTAGCACTATGGACTGGTTACTCTATCATTTGTACTTATAAAATATACCCTTATTTTTACCAATATTGGCACCTTTATTTTTTGTGCAATCTTGATCAATTGCACTTAGTTGCATTTTGTGTGTAAGTTTTCATCTCAAATTCCCAACTTCGCATCACCACCTTATGACTCACCATAAACCTTTTATCAAACCCTAACCCAATTTTGGTTTCAATTCACCAAACTCTTAGTTTGAGGGGGAACACATCCTCCTACTCTCAGGACAACCAAATCTTTGATCTATACTCCATTTTTGTTTTGTAGCTCATTCACACAAGCTACACAATAAAAAAGGGTAAAATATAGACACCAAAAATCCCCACACTATGATTTTGAATGTCAAAAATCACCCTATACCTACTTAGGAGCCTATTGGGACCAATTTATACCAATCTGGCCTAACCAAGTTTTCCCATAGTCAATTTCACAAATTGACTCAACCTAGCCTTCAAGACCTTTTTCTTTGCAGACCTAATAGTTGACAGTCAAGGTAACCATCGATGGTCACCCTTGGGAAACCCTAACCATCGACAGTCAGGGTACACCTCCTTAACCAAAAAACATGCAATCATCCACTGACCTTTTCTAAGTATAACTCATCTAAATCTTGTTATGATCCTTTACCTTGATGAATTATATTTATATGGCCTACTTATACCTTGAATTCCACCTCTTGCTTGTGCCTATAAGAAGATAAGAGCTTGGGAGGTCAAATCCATCTGAAATAATTATTAAGATTTTAAGGATTTAGAATTTTTTTTTTGAAAGTCAATCAATGATATCATTTTTATCAAGTGTTATTAGTAATCTTATTGAGATTAGGTTCACCATCATCTCTCAATCAATATCTCAAGTACTGTTATTCTATCATAATCAAGCTAAATTCCACCAATATGTTAACTACTTCAACCACTCACCCAATCAACTTCCAGTAAGACAAGTACTTATTTGTTAATATTCATTTACTTTGTTTCCATTTTGCAATTAGCCCAACCCTTGCCCATCTTGTTATTCAATAATTAACAACTCAAAATTTAAATAATAACCATCAACGATTGACTCAACCACTAATAGTCTACCCAACCATTGATGGTTATCTTGATCGCTAATGATCACCTTAACCACTAACAGTCACCTTAACCATCGACAGTTACCCTAACCACTGATGATCACTGTGGCAGTGAAAACTAGTAAGCTATTTTCATCCATCTACCCTCAATCAAACCTAGTTTTTTATGTTCCTATTTGTCCACAGACCCCTTTCAAATTTTTTTTAAGCATATCCCATCCCCTTAGCACTAGTAGGCATTCTTGTGCTCAATTTTAGTACCTTTTGATTAGTGATTCAAGTACCTCCTTTCTAGTTTTGTGAACTTAATTGTTTAAAATATCTGGATTGATAGCCCCTAAGGAAGCTCTCACTTCCAGGAGTTAGCTATCACTAGGCAATCCACTCAACTATTTGTCTAACAAATAAGTTTGTTTTAGTGTTTTCTTATATGTAGGTCTTATTCCCAAGCCAAAGAGGAGCTCTTCACAATCTTTTGATTTAATGCATGCATAAATAAATAGGTTTTTCAACCATACTCATATCAAGTTTCTTTGCTCTCTTCCTTATAACTTAAAGAAAAAATTTAAATGAAACAAGAACAAAAAAAATGGGTGACAAAAATATTAGGTTTTTATTTTGAAATAGTCTACAAGAAAGGAAAATAAACTATGGTGGTTGATGTATTATCTAGGTGAGATGAACCAATTGAGGCATTGTTATGTGCCATGACCAATTGGCAAGTAGACTAGCTCAAGGAAGCAAGGGTAGAATGGGAGAATGATACTATTACCCATGCATTGATTCATAATCTATAGCAGGGTTTTGATGGGATTGAAAAGTTCACATGGAAGGGGAATGTATTATGCTACAAAGATAGATTATATCTATGTCAAAATTCTCTTCTCAAATAGAAAATCCTTCAATAAATTCATGCATCTCCACTTGGTAGTCACTCAAGTTTTTTGAAAACCTATCATACAGTCAAGAAGGATTATTTTAGAAAGGACTCAAGGGGGATGTATAGAAATATATGGTTGAATGTATGGTCTATCATCAAAATAGAGGTGAAACCATTAAAACCTTAGGTCTTTTACAGCCCTTATCCATCCCTAGTCAATGATGGGAAGATGTATTTATGAATTTCATAATTGGGTTGCCACGATCTGAAGGTATAAATGTTATCATGGTTGTTTTGCATAGACTCATAAAGTATGCTCATTTTTGGTTCAAGAATGGTGAATTATGTTTGATAGCCCCAACTAGAGTTCTAATGATAAATTTTACTTCATCATTAATTATGTCATCCTCTTGCTTTGTTGCAAATTTAATTTGTTCCTCCTTTGATGCTTCCTTAAAAGAGTTCCTTCTTCAAGAAGAGATGGGGTGAGAGGATGGAAAATGGATGAATGAGATAAAGAAATAATGTAAGGTGTAGTGAGAGGCTCATGAATGGATATGGAAGAAAGAGAAAGATCTTAAAATGACTCTTAGATAGCAACAAGGCTTTGTTGGGTTGAGGGCACATCAATTTCTTCTATAGCCACCTCATGAATTTAATCATCTTCTTGGACTTCTCCTTTAACCCCTTTCTTTCCCCAAGACTTCACAATTTGGTCCCATGTTGGAATCTTGGAACTAGTAAGATCTTTTAAGGATTGAATAGGTTCTTTTTCAAGGATAGGAATGGTGGAAGAGAGATATATAGGTCAATGGGTTAGGGATGGAGTGTGATGTTCATGGATGGGCATGGAGATGGGTGAAACTTCTTGAATGAACTCTTGAGGGAGAGGTAAGATAGGATGAGAAATATGAAGGAAATATTCTTCATACAATCTTTCATCATCCTCCTCATCTTCTTGAAACTCTTCATAGATTTTTGGATATTATTTTATATTTGTAACTTGTTCCATATCCTGTTGATTTTCCCATCTCTTTAACCTATCAATCCACCATTAAAAAGCCTCTCTTTCCATGGACAATCCTTCACTAATGACATATTTATTCTGTTCTTCAACATACCCCCACATGTCCATTAACAATTCAACTAAAACTCTTAACTAATCCACAAGACCACCAAGAGTTTCATCACAACACGTATCTAGCACACTCATATGCATTTCCAATTCTAGAAACTTTGGCATAATTGCCCACACATTTTAAGAATGAGAGGTGTAGTAAGCTTGAACAAAGTGATTGGATTGTTTAATTTCTTCAAGCAAGGTTTTTAAAGATTCATATTTTGCCTCCCAACTAATGGTGTTGCTTGACTCCTCATGACAAGGCTGAGGTGAATATGGGTCATATGGCTAGTCAACAACAACATACTCATTTGGAAAGGGACTAGATTGATAATAGGACTACCATGACTCATAATGAGGATGTTATTCTTGATAGGACTATTCAAAAGGATATAAAGGGTCATAAAAAGGTTGATAGGGAGGTGTATGGTAAGGATTCTCCTCATAGCCATCCATATCAACTTCATAAGTCACATGAAAAAAAAAGAATTGATCAAAATCTTTAGCAATAGATACTTAGACTGATTACAACCAAAAATTAATTTGGAGTCACCATTGGTGCTTGCTTGGATGCTTCCAAAAATTGATAAGAGAGAAGACACACCAACAATCTTCCCACTATTTGGACCTTGTCTCATTGGGCATGCCAGAACTATTGTCTCAAAATCTTGCACCCTAGAAGAGGTTTTTCAAGCCTCTTTAATATCTTGACAATATGGGAATACTTCTAGATGTGTGCGGCACCTATAGTGGAAGGAAACCTATAGATTTTAAGAGCTAGCTCCCTAGTTATGACTTGATGTGCTTATACTACTAAAATTGCCTATTATGAGTGAAAAGGGAGAGAAAGATACATAAAGAAAACATAAACTAGGAGGTGATACACCAAGATTTGTTTCCATTTATACACTTAGAATTTGCATAATGAACTAAGACAACCAAACTAGTGTCAACACCATTAATGGAGCTCCCTATCATTAATGTTTCTCATGAAGGCACATAACAACTCAATAAATGAAGGCAAGTGAAAGGAAGGTCATATATAACACTACCAAACTCATACACACTTCAAGAGTCTATTGCATTAGTATACACTTCATGAAACCTATTAGGAGAGAAGTCATTTGCAGCAACACATTCAAGGATTGCATGAAAATAAGATGAACTCAATCTATACTTGACATTCAAGATGGATCACTTCAACATGTAGTACAAATGGACTTAGATTATAACTAGTTTGATTCTCATTAGCTTAAGTACAAATCAAGGTAAAATTTTGGTAGGGCTTTGCCATACCAAGAGTTGGAATCTTTTTTAATAGATAAAATGGCTCATACTTGTATAACTTGGAAGAAGAAAGAGAAGCTGAAGAGGTAGAAGGACAAGTGTCAAAGGTGAAAATAAGTTACAAGGAATATGGATGGAATGAAAAATGAGTCATGAAATTTAATTTCACTTGATCACATCCCAAATTACCCTCCTTTTCTATGTGTGGCATAGCAACCCTCTCAATCACTATTCCTTTATGAAACTACCTTCATTATGGGATTTTTTGAGCACTCCAAAGCAATTGGTGGACAAATGTCTCATGTGTGAATATAAGAGGGAGTTAAAAATATTATTCCACCTATATTGGGAGTTTTCTTCATCATGGTATTCTCTTACACAAGCTCATCTTCACCTTACAACCATGATCACTCTCCAATAGGCCTATCTTGACACTTGGCAATAGAATATTTGTATCTTCCCTAAATGATCCATACCATGGGTCTTAATACACATTCTAGGACACCTAATATGCTTAGCTCCATCCAAAACACCTTAAAAGACCTCCAATTTTGAGTTGCAACTCTTTCCACTATGTGATCACTCTTCTCATTCTAGACTAGCTAAAGTGAGAAACCTATCAAGGTCACTTTTGGGCATTCCCAAGCTCTAAAAAAGGCATGAAAAGTTGTTTTAAGTCCCAATCTACCTCTCAAAGTGATTTTCATCTCATGGTCATCTTCAAGACCTGTAAAACATAAGAAAAAGTTAAGAAACTTATTTTTTGCATCACCTATATGGATTACATACAATAAAACTCCATGTATTTGACCCTCATTTAGTTGGTAACAAATTATATTTTATGTTCATGGTCAAATCCATTCATTTGGATGCACTTTTAAGCTCATTTTCACCATCGGGTCCTAAAATAGGGTTTATACTAATGGAATCCATAGTTTTGTTGTAAGAGTCTATAGCTGGACTAATGGAGTCTGTAGTTTTTTTTATAGATTAAAAATCTCTAAAATACCATTTAAATCATGAACTAGTCAAGTTGAAATCATGGATAAGGTCAAAAATTCACATGACCCTCAATTAGGCCTTTAGGCCTAAGGGTTTCCCTCACACGTGATTATAACCCTCCTTGGTTAGAGCATCCTCCTTGCTTCCAAGACTTTTATTAAGGTGTTTTATATTTTTTTAGGTGTCTTATAGCTTATCCAATCATCATTTTTTCTTTCTTGACCTTTGGTCCCCTAATTTCACCATTTTCCCTTCAAATTGTCTCCTCATGCATGAGAAAACTACCCCTACTTTGAGATAAAATAGAGGGGGCCTGCACCTTTATTTTTGGAAAATTTATGATTTTAATACCTTATTGGACTCCTAAGGGTAATTTTTACCAAATTTTAGCTTCTAACTCCTTCATTTGACCCTTAAACTCCTCAAGTTTATTAGGTAGACTTTTGAATAGGCAAAGTTTGAGGGTAGGCAGGGTATAGGTTGGGCATGGAAATTTTAGGGGTTAATTTGAGTTTTTTTCAGAAATATAGGTATCCTTAATGCCTTAAAAAACCTATTACAACTATTTTTAGTCTTATTTTCCTCTTAAACACCTTCCATGCTCTTGGAAACATGAACTAGGCCACTATTCATGTGGACTTAGATACTTCAAAACATGCCTATAGGTTAGTATCTGAGCTTGGTTTGATGTTTTTGAGACTTATTTACATGATAATTATGTCATATTACCCTTCCCATGATTTTATTTCCTCTTTAAGCCTTCAAACTAACATTATTCCATGTTTACATCCTTAACTAGGATACCCTACCTGACTATGACAGTCATAGATCTGCCCCTATTGGTGTTGATTTCTCAGAGGTTGTTTTGGAAACCCTATAAAACCTACCTATATCTCTAATTACCTTACAAGGGGATAAATTCCACTCAAAACATCAATATGATAATAAAACTCACCATCTTACTTGTCTTCTTGTGAGTGTTAATTCCCAGGCCTGTGTAAAAATAAGGTGTGGGCCTAAAAGGTCATCTCATCCAAGAACACCTTATCTCATGACATAAGTGCTCAAAATTGTTCTTTGGAAAATTTGTGATTATTTCCCCCTCCTTTTCATATTTTAGGATTGATTCCATGAAGTGCAAGTTCACTTTTCTATCAGACTCCTATAGGTATCACTACCTTGTTTCAATGTGTTCTGAGGCATTTTTGGAGTATGAGATGACTACCTTCCATTTGGATTTTTGACCTAAAAATTTGCATAGTCATATTATTTGGATAGGGATACAAATTTAACTAATTTTTATACCTTATAAATTCATGTAACCTTTCAAAATTACTTCACAAAAGTACTTGGTGCACTATTTTGGCCAATTTGGGAACACATCCCCAATTTGCCCAACTTTACAAATGAATCTTTTTTTATGATTCCAATGACTCCAAATCACTTCAACATGCTTATAATTTCAAATTAAACCTTTTCAAATCATGATATCACCTTGAACACTGAAAAAACACACTTTTTCATGGCCCCAAGAAGTGCAGGCCGTATAAGTGCTATAAGTGGTGTTTTGGTGCAATTTGGTGCTCTCTTACTTGGATGAGAGTTGAAAAATATGTTTTAGGATGCCACCATAGAAATTTAGCTTGTAACACAATAGATAATTCTCAAAAAAATCCACAAAACACATCCTCTAATCCTATAGCCTATAAAAATCTATACAATTGGCTAAAAACTTCCTTTTTCAAGTGTTTTTTTTTTTTTTTTTAACTTGCACTTGTAGACTTGGTCATTTAAAATCAGTTATTTAAGACCCCTTATGACACATGGAACATGATATGACCCTTTTATACTTTCAAAATTTGCAATGAAATTTTACAAAGCATTAAATGCCCATTTTTTACCTTTGAAAAGACCCAAAGTGACAGAACATTAATGCAAAGAGTGACCAAGTTTAATATAACATTGATTGGAATTAAATCTCCTATGAAACACTTCATTATAAATTTTTTACCTATGGCATTGACTCATTTTTATTGGGGGTAAAAATGGGCAACAAATACCTCTATAAAGGAGCCTAATTCCCTTATACAGACAAAAAGAAGATGCAAAAAATTAATCTTGGCACAAAATGATGAAGAAACAAAAGCAGCTAATACTCTTGATAACCTTAAATAATCACCATTATTTCCCTCACTAATGATAGCAAAAACAATAGCAGTAGATCCTGATGAAGAAGTTGTCACAACTAAGATTCATGAGTCATCGACAGTAGTCCCTAATGAATAACCTATCCTAATAGGTATTCCTATTGAGGAAGATATTTAAAAACAAAATATACTCACAAAAGAAATTTCAATACAAGAAGCAGAATATTTTTCATTATTTTCAAATCTTGATATAAGACTAATACTAGACAAAGGGAAAAGTATTATGGTCTCTAAAAAAGAAAAATCATTTAGCTTCACTAAAGATCTAGAGTTGCAGTTCATCCTTGCACTATCAAAGGATGAAATCATTATCGAATAACAAGTTATAGATCTTGTTGATCTTTTATCTCAGCTACAATGTAAGGATTTCTCAACTCTTCTTTGACTCAAGGATTAGATAGGTTTAAAGATAAAGCTTTGGATCACATGAATAAAAACAAAAGGATTGAGAAATAAATAACTCATTTTGATGAAGACATGGTATTTTTGGATATATATATATATATATATATATATATATATATATATATATATATATATATATATATATATATATATATATATATATATATATATATATATATATATATATATATATATATACATATATATATATATATATATATAATATATATATATATACATATATATATACATATATACATATATATATATATATACATATATATATATATATATATAAATTAAAAGAATAAAACATGTTAAAACAACAACTCCAAAACTCTCAGCAATAATTATTTTCTATGTAAGTTTCATCTTCTTCTAAACCTTTAATTGATTAAGACTGTCAAACTATTATTTCTCATGTTGACTATCTAGACAAATGGAATTAGGTATGTTTTTAGTTTAAGGAACTCAATAAATAAAATAAATATTTAGAAAATGAAAAATAGACAATGAAAGAAAACTTGGAGCAAGAAAAATAACAAACTCTGAAACTTGAAGTAAATTTACAAGTTGCATGTCAGATAGGGGAAAACCTTCTAGCTTAAAGAGCTCCTTATCCCTCTTATAGCCTGTATTTACATGAATAGTTTTATAGATGTTAGTTACTAATTAATTTATATGATTTACCTCACAACATTGAATATCCTCTTATGTTTCTAAACTTTTTTAATAATCCACTCCAAAATAGCAAGATTTGTTATGTGAGTTTTATTTGTGTAATCTAATATTAGGAGACTAATATGTTTATGACCAATATATATATGTAGGAGAAGTTAAACTAAGATATCTTCTTTATAATTATAAAAATCAGATAGCTTGGAAAGCTGGACATGAGGAATATGTGACAAAATCAAAAACTATAGGGTTGTGTATTAGACCCACTTTTGTTAGTGCCAATAATTTATTGATTAACTTCAAAATTACTTATCTGATGAATCCAAACATCAAGGATTATTACTTGTAGACTTTGTATAATAGTAGTGTCTCCTTTGATCTTTACACAAGACAACATTTTGATGATATACTTATAGCCAGTGTCACGCATTGGGACACATTAACAGTTCCATTGAAAATAAGAGGGCTGATGTCTCTAACTAATTTAAGATGATTCTTACGAATGGCACAAGCTATCAATGACATGATTGTTGATATTAATAACTCAAGAGGTGAACAAATTTGGGTTTGCATGCGATTCAGGCTACCACTTATTCTGACTCCTATTCCTCCATGGCATAGATGGAGTCCTCAAATATATGAATAATTTAAGAATTGGTAATAAATGGTGAGAACATATCAAGGTTTCAATAGTCCCCTAGATAATCACTAGATTGATGAATTTGACATATATGACCTCAGTCAATGTTTATAAGCCAAAATTTAGAGTTATTGATGGAATAACAAGTAGTTGAATTTATAAAAGGTACTTTCAAAAGGTAAATCATGGGTGAAATGATGAGTCAAAAATATGACTCATTATTACTGTTAGTTTTCTTTATTTTTTTTCCATTACCTCTCCTCTAGACTGAATAATGAAAGGATCTTAGGCTTGTATCTAATCCTAGTGTCGTAAATGGATGATTTATCTTACTTAATGTAACTAAAGCCTAAGTTATTAATTTTGTTATTAATTCTAACTCTTTACATATTTAGTCTCCCTATTTTATGTATATACATATGATACAATAGTCTATAAAGAATAAGGACCTTTTTGATGATCTTCTATGGCAACTTATATAAAATATTCTAACATTTTGATAAGTTATGAACTCATTAGACACTCTTTTGGTTCATTCAAGTCTTCTCCAAACTAAGATACAAACTTGTCTAATAGATATGGACTCTCATAGTCCACTGCTATGGACTTACCCAGTAGTTACGGACTCACCCAATCCATATCTATGAACTCATTCAAGATCTAATTCCATTCACCAAAGCATTCCAGCTTAGAAACCTTTCTATGGACTTCTTCAACATCCAAGTTCCTTGAATTAATTTACTATGGAATTATTCTTGACTCTGCTAGAGTTGTTATAAAGTTGCTATAAACTCTACCAAAATTGCTATGGAGTTGTTTTGGACTCTACCAAAATCACTATGGACTCTTTTAGTCTAGCTTTTGATCTTTTAAAACTAAAAGATCCATACTTTAAGATTTTTTTGTCACTTACTATTTATAAAATTATTATAAATGGTAGATATATAAATAAATTATATATATATATATATATATATATATATATATCAGTCAATGTAAATATGTCCATGGTCTTTATTAGGTAAATTGATATAGTAGATCTAGGAAGTCATTTTTAATAGATATGCATTGTATTTTTTAAACAGGTGGATCTTCCTATTTCAAACCATCAATCACCTATTTTGAGGAACCATTAAAATTAAGAGATTTTTCTTGATAATAAAAGATTGACTACTAAGATTTAAGGATCTTCTATTACAGTATTATGTAAGTAGATCTTCATGTCTAGAGAAAAAATATTGAAAAATAGATAATATATTATTGTTTAATTAATATTCTAGCACAATTATAGTTATATTTATGTAATCTATTTTGATTAATGAAGAAAGCTCAAATTTTCAAGTAATGAGTCTTATTTCATTCTTGTTCCCAAGGTGATCAAAGGCCCACTCTCTTCAAGAACCAGGAACATATTTCTATATGGTATTTTATATATTTATAGTTTTCAGTCATTATAAATTTATTTAAGTTTCATAGAAATACTTATAAATAGACTTTAAAACCTAGAATAAATTATCTTTTAGTTCTAAGAGTTAAATCAAGATTATTTACTTCTAGCAAATGTGTTTACTTTTAGTAGATTATTTACTTCCAGTAAGCGTGTTTACTTTTAGATTGTTTGTTTTCAAAAAATGTTTTTATTTTTAGCAAGTGTGTTTATTTTAGTAGATTGGATTACTAATTCTTTTAATTTTGTAAGTGTGTTTCATATTTCATAAGCAAATCCTTTCTAGGATAGATTATATTAGACATTTAAGAAAATAATAATGCCCCAATCATATTTGTAAGACCTACAACCATAAGCCTTGTTGTAGATAAATATAGGCATCACCCTTGGTTTGAATGACATTAAAAAATCAATTATATTAAATGAATTGATTAATTATACCCATCACTTTAAAGTAAAATCACTTTGATGGTATAGGGGGTTACAGCCCAATTCAATACATAATTGGGATGAACTAGGAGATAAGCTTTGTAAATAGTTTGAAGATAAAAGTGATCATTTTAATGAAGTTATCCCTTACCAAGTGAGATTTGGAGGCTTGTACATATATTTTTATCAATCAACCAACTTTTTTTATTTATTTGAAAATATTACAATATATAAGAATATAAATTTAACAATAGGGTAGTTTTTTTAACCACTAACAACTAACACCTAAAAACCCTCATGCAAAATCACTATATGATTTGCACATCTTAATAATATATTTTATTTATTTATCCATGTTAGGAATATTTTCTAACATACATTCAACCCCATAGTTATAACATGGGGCAAGAAATTTGAATGTCAGTTTCAACTGATAATGCATGTGATTACAAACATGTGACTTTGAAAATCTTAATTTATTAAAAATTACCTTTCAAGGCTTATTTGAAGTTTAAAATTTTAAAAAGACTTGACTCTGGACATAAATATTTTTAAAAATAATTGACCATTTTATTTTTTGACAAAATAAAAATGACTCCTAAAAACTAAAAAACTTAATATAAAAAATAAAAACTATTATTAAATAATAAACTCAACGTAATATAAAACCTTATTAAAAAATAAAATCAAACATCTATAATACAAAACTAAAACATAAAAATAAATTCATTAAACAAAAAAGATTAAAACTATACTATAAAATAAATATGATACCTATGAAATCTCTAAAAACTATAAATCTAAATATTAAGCCATGACATATAAACTTAAAAACTATCATCTTAACAATTAAATTCAATCTAAAAATACAAAAAAGTAAAAGCTTAAATCTTTAATGCATTACATATTAATAATAGAAATTTAGCCAAAAATAACAACCAAAAAAATTAAAAACATTAATTTTAAAAAAATAATAAAAATCTATATTAAATAAGAAGAAAAAAATATTAAACTACTCAACAAAACCAAAAAAATACCTAAGAAAATAAAACTGGGCATTGTTTTGAAGCAATTAAGGTGAATTATTGAATGACAAGTGGGCTGTGTGGAGGTAACTGAGCAAGTTTGAGGCATCTACAAGTAGGGAGGGCATCGATGTGGAGCATCTATGTATGCTTAATTCAAAGTTACAGGAGTAAATGCAATCATCATAGAAACCAATTTCTCGCTAGATTTATCGATGTAGTAGATCAATGTCATCAAGTTTGGGATTGATGGCTACCACTAAGAGGGATATTTGATCTCAAAACTATTGAGTTTATTTTGGGTGTTAAAATCCATATGAAGGGTGTCGATGAAGCACCAAGGCATAATAGATCCAAGATGCAGAGTCTGTCATTTAAACGTTAAGAATGCCTTTGAATTTTGTCACTATTCCATGAAGATCTACTTTAAGGTCATTCACAAAGGCATTATTGAGATATATCAAAGGCCAATGATATCTCAACTCACTACATGTGATAAATTTGATTTGGAGGATCTAGTGTAATCGTGAGATTGGATGACATTATAAATCCAATGCAAAAGTTGATGTATAAAACATCACTGAGTAAAAACATAAACTTGGTCAATCATATGTTATGAAAATTATGATCCAATTTTTAGATATTCAATCTACTATTCTTCCACAAATCCTCATTGATATTTGTATATGTTCAACATAACCAGATATGCCCTGTGTACAGCCAGTTCTTAAAAAATGAAATATATATTTATATTTGCACACACTAAAAACATTTCAAACTATATATGTATTTTTTTTTTGTAATGAATATTGTGAGAAAAATGGAGTGAAGGACATTTAACATAATGTACAAGATGGAAGCAAGAGTATAAAATGCATGTGGGGGGCAAATGATAGCAATTATGCATGTGGTCTACACTACAAATTGTTGTCAATATACAAGAAAGGTTGAATGGGAAAAATTATAATTTTCACATGGGTTTCAATACATAGCCATTAGACCATTTTTATGCATAAAATATGGATAGAGGTTATAGACAAGTCCATGACAACTAGCTCTGATACCAAATAAAGAAGTTAGCTCTTACTAGGCCAAATCCAAAGTCTCATACATAGAATTATATCAATCAAATATATTATTTTATTTATTCAAAAACATTATAATATATAATAAAATAAACCTAATAATAGGGTAGTTATTTTTAAGCACTAATAACTACTAATTCCTAAAAACCCTCATGCAGAATCACTACGTGATTTGCACATCCTAATAATATATTTTATTTACTTGTCCATGTTAGGACTATTTCCTAACATATTTCCCCTAAGGGAAAAACTTATCACTATTAAAATAGCTCCTTATTAACTCATGGTAAACTTCAATTTCAAGTTTTAGAGGACCGAGGATAGGATTCCACCTCTAGTCAAGCCTTATCCAAGCACTACATTCCTATATTTTTTGAGAGATTTGAATAGTGATGTGGTTATTATGATTCAATACATGGGAGGAACCATTTATACATGATGCTTATGAGGTAGTTATAAGAGATAAAAATTACCTAATCCAAGTTAGAAAAATAGCTCATAAACCCCTAATACCTATTTTTCCTAATCTTCAACCTAATCATCCCACTTTAGCATCTCACCCTAAAGCAACTAGTCAACCAACTTCACCTATTAACCCTTTTAATGAATTGAAATAAGTTAAAACCTTGCTAGAAAATTTTGAAAATGATTTGGTGGATTTAAAAAGGTATCAAGCCCAACATAGTATATCTTATCAGCCTTTTAAACAACCATATCAACCCAATAGGTAGCCTTATCAAGAAAATCTCTAAATACAAGGCCAAATAGGTTATACTAGGCCATTAAACACCTTAAAACTAGTTGTTTCAAGTTATTCCAAGGCTATTATTCCTATTCA
Source organism: Torreya grandis (assembly GCA_037957365.1). Lineage (NCBI taxonomy): Eukaryota > Viridiplantae > Streptophyta > Pinopsida > Cupressales > Taxaceae > Torreya > Torreya grandis. Next base: position 1,459,133 of record JARHVA010002712.1, on the reverse strand, counting down.
AAATAACTTATTTAAATATTATGAATGTTGTTACCCATGTAACCAACCCCACAATCAAAATATTTATCCAAATGGGGTTCTTAGGCAAGCTCTAATCGTTCAAAGTGCATCAGTGCTTTAGGAACATCAAGTGAAATCAGTTCTAAGAGGGGAAGAATCTAAATAATATGTTACAAGTGAGTCTACTTTATTTAACTAGAAAGAGAATGATTTGTATGGTGTACATAAGAATGAAGTAGTAAACAAGGGAGGCAATCCATTTACATATAATACAAGTTCTAAAAATAGATCTTTGGAAGAAGAAACATCTTACATGGTTGGTAAAACATATACTTCTCAAATACCACAAGAGGCTGTAAAATAATGTATATCTACTAGTTCTTCTAAACTACAAGCAAATCAGGTTGTTAGGAGGGACAATCAGTCTAAAAATCAGCCCCTAATTAGTTAATGATCAAGAGAGATACCAAATTTTAGTTAAAAGTTAGTCATATTCCTTTTATTATAATGGATCAAATGAAAAGAATAAATTTGAATGTGACTATATGGGAATCACTCTCCATTCCATCACAAAGAGATTTATTACAAGTGGATTTAAACCATTTCTATCAAAACATAAACTAGTAAAGGGTGCATTAGCTTCTCCTACAAGTTTGTGCCATCTAAATGAAGGAGAAAAAAGTAACACCAGTAAACCACCTCTATTCTACATCTCTCTAATCATTAGTAAGCATCTTGTGCATAATTGTATGATATATTTTTGAGCTAATAGTTCTGTTATGCCAAAGAAAATTACTAGTTTTTTAGGTATAGAGTACACACCAATCACCAAGGGTGTTGTCCAACTAGACAAGGATTCTATTAAAATAGTAGGAATCATTAGAAATTTGAACCTTACCCTTCATGCATGTCCAAGTATTTCTATCTTGCAAGACATTTTAGTTATTTATCTCTCTCCCTTATTTTCCATATGACTTTATAAGGAATTTTCTACAAAATGGGGGGATATTTGTCTTTAACTTGGTTGCATATGATTCTTAAGACTAGATATGGGATAAGGGCAACCATCAAATTTGAACTTATCTCCAAAGATCATATTGAGCCATATATGCTTAGTCATGTTAACATTAATCATACTATGCATGACCAATAGGAAGATGGTGTTCCTTATGAGGCTGCTACATGATTTTAGGAAGTTATATACATTTTGATTGATGATTAGGCAAAGAAATGTTATAAGTTTGATCCATATGGTCAATAGAAGAAATAGGGTTGGGTGTGTATTGCATACATGAGGAAGGTTTTGTTATACCTAACCTTATGAAGACATAATAAGATCTTAAGGGAGCATGGTAGCTTTATTTTTATGGCTCAATAAGTAAGGATGGCGTTATTTTTGGTGTCATGATGGTTTTTTCTTAAAAATAGAGATATTTCTTTGCATTTAGGATTCAATTCAATTGTATCAATAATGTAATTGAATATGAAGCATTGATCCAAGGTATCCAAGTAGAAAAAACGAGGGGAATCAAAGTGTTATAGGTGTTTATATATAGTGAAATCATCATACATCAGTTTAGATCTAAAATTTTAGCCAAGAATAACTTGTTAAGAGGATACAAACATAGAGTATGAGACCTAGTTGAAGACTTTGATGCTTTCAACATCTAGGTGATACTAAGAGTGCAAAATAAAGATGATGACAGGCTTGTATTAGTTAATTCACAATATTATATTCCTCAAGACATCATGAAAGACTTGGATTGGCATGTTAATCTTGTGGTGAGGCTAGTAGTTTTAGATAATGCAACTAGTTGGCAAGTGTCTGATAGTGACAAGCAAATTATCATTTTTTTGTAAGAAGTAGAATTTTCTACTAGAAATCAATCAAAGTTACAAGAGTAGTATGAAAAATAGATAATCAATCTAAAGACCAATAATTTTACAAAATCATTGGTCACCTTGGAGATCCTTTTTTAATTCCGATGATCATTTCAAAAATGAAAGGATGAATATGACTACCAAAGAGGAAAACTATGACGTAATGCAATGGTTATAGACTAGATTACTTTAATAAAGTAATTTTTTATTTTAATATGTTTAGATAGACTTAGAATAATCAATTTTCTAAAAAAATTCATTCACATTTAATTTTATAAATACATAATATTAGATTAATTTTATTAACAAGTAGAAGAAGAAAATCAATAGAACGAGTGTGATGATTTGATTTTTTTGAACTGTGTATAGTGTTCTCATTGTGAGTTATTTGTTATTTAAAGTTTATCTTTATTTCACAATGAGTGTTTATTTTATTAAAAAATTTTGAATTATTATCAGAGCAAAGTTTGGGTTGTAGTTTTTTTTTATATTTCTATGACAATTGTTCATGTATATATCTCAAAGGACAAGCTCTTGAAGATTGAAAAGGTATGTACTAAATTAGAAAAACAATATTTCATTGATCTTTGTAAATAGTATGATAATGTATTTGTATGGAGTTATGAGTATCTAAGAGGTTTTGACCCAAGCTTAGCCCAACATACCATTGAATTACATCCCAATGCAAATCTCATTAGGTAGAAACAAAGGCCAATAAATACTAATATTGAAACCTTAATGAATAAAGATATATCCAAGCTCATAAAGTCAAACATCATTTTACCAATCAAACATTCCTCTTGTATGGCTAATCTAGTTCTAGTAAAGAATAAGAATGGAGAGATTAGACTATGAGTAGATTTTAGAGACCTAAATAGAGCATCTCTCAAGGACTATTATCCTCTTTCATCCATGGAACAAATCCTTAAAACAATGGATAGAGTTGAAAGGTTTTCCCTCCTAGATGGTTATTCAAGGTACAATCAAATCCTAGTCCAATAATTAAATCAATTTAAAATAGCCTCTACAACCAAATGAGGGACCTATTCTCATAAAAATATGCCTTGTGGGTTGACCAATACTGGTGTAACTTTATAAAATATAATGGACATGGCCTTTAAAGGTCTTGTTAATGACATAAACTTTGTATATTTTGATGACATAACCATTTTTTCAAATCATACAAGTGAATATTTGAATAATTTAAACAAAGTCTTAAATAGATGTAGGGAATTCAAAGTGTTTCTTAATCTGAAAAAGTGTATGTTTGTTATTCATGAGGGAAAAATATTAAGACACATAATCTTAAAGGATGTTCTTGTCATTGATCTAGAAAGAGTGAATTTTATTTTATCTTTTTCTCTCCCAAGCCATAAGAAAGGTCTCAAAATCTTCTTGGGGAGAATAAACTTTGTGAGGAGATTCATATCAGAGTTTTACACCTTGGTCAAGCCTCTTACCTCCATGCTAAAAAAGAATACTATTTTTAGCTGGTTAAAGATAGGTAAGGGTAGTTCTGAAAGTATCAAACAATTTATTTCCAATTCTCCTACTCTTGTAAATCCTAACTATGACAAAGGCTTTATTTATGCCTTTGGAGGAAGTGAGAGCATTTAAGTAATCCTAACTCAATAAAATGGTGATCAAATACAATAGCCTATTATTTTTTTGTCAATCACTCAAGGACTATGAATTAAAGTATAATTTTGTTGAGAAAAAAGTCTTTGTTGTTGTAATATCTCTCAAAAAATTAGGCAAATGTTTTATAATAATATAATTTAGCTAATGGAGCCTCATTTAAGTGTGAAATAGTTTTTTTTTAGTAGGGATGTGAACAAGAAGAGATATATATGGATCACAAAGGTCATGGACTATGATGTGAATATCAAAATTTTTGAGATATTCTTCTATTGGTGTGTTTATGTCATTAAGTTTGTCTTTGATGTTAAAGGATGTGTGAAGTCTTGTATGTTCAAAGAAGGCTAACTGATTCATTAGGTAAGGACCTATATGATCTAAGGAGATTTAGTCAAAGGTAGATGATGGGAGATACTTATGAACATATCTCATGTATCTAAAATAAATCAATGAGCTACAATAAGTGTTTTAAGATCTCAAAGTGGTATGATACAGGTGCATAGAAAGACTAGTTGATGGATTAGTTCCTTAAGCATGGGCATGGCTTGAAAAGGTCTAATGATGGTGATACAATGGTGTATGAGATTAAATTTGTGTATTAAATAATTAGGAAATATGTGAAGGTTTTTTGAACATGTGAATAAGGTGAAAATACATATACATTGGAAACAAGGTTAGGTATTGAGGCAAAACCCTTGCATGAGAGACCTAGGGTGATGGAAAAAGCTTGGTAGCTTGTTGAGCTGAGAATTGAGAGACCTGTATGAACAAGGATAGAAGTTATTGATCATGTATTAAGTTATATCACATGTGTATTATGTTTTAAGAATAGTACAAGAGGTTCCCAAGTGTTTTCAAGGACCAAGCATAATTAGTGGTTTTAGACCTAACATGCATAGAGACCTAATGAGGTCCAAATGAAGTGTCAAAGTAATTTGTCAAGATGGTAGAGTAAATGTAAGCATTGAATGATATTTTACAAGGTGTTTCAAAGGTTTTAACCAGCTTTCAAGTCCTAAATTAAAGGAGAATACAATAAATCATGTTGAAAGGTCTCTTGTGCATGCAAAGTGAAGGTTTCCAAGCTCAAACAAAACATTCCAATGCTCATTGGCATGTGTAGACTTTACATGGTGACCTGAGAATTTTGGGAGAGATGGCATATGGTCCTAAGAAGGTTTTTAAAGCATTTTTAAGTGGTTTCAATTATATATCTTTATGAACATTTGTTAAGAATGTAAAATGGTATTAAACCCTCTCTAAACCCTCAAACTAACCTGATGATGAAGATCTTGCTAGAAATGACCCAAAATGGATTGGCAAGTCAAGTTTGATGTTTGGATAATGTAGAGGACTCCTCTAAGAATCCCAAGAGGTTTTATTTTTTCAAGGCAGTAAGTAGAAGGTATATAAAAGTGCTTATTTCTAAATAAATTAATGTTACAGGTAGGGTTGAATAAGAAGGGGGTAAATCAATTGCATAACAATAACATTCAATGATTTATCTGCCCCCCACCCACTTAGTATTTAATTCCAACAATTTTTTGGCAATATGATTGTCATTGATGTCAAAAGGGAGATTATTGGCATTATGGATGTCATTGATGTTCAAAGCTGAGTATGGTGATTTGAGGATGTGTAAGGAATCCTATCAGAGGTTAAGGATGATTACAGTGCTCATGTGCATAATTGAAATTCATTTGGTTCTTGATATTGATCATCTAGACATTTTGGGTCTATAGAATAAAATCTGAATAGGTAGTTTGTTGATGTCACCATTGCCACATGTGGATGAGTCTGGGGGAGTTAGTCATATGGTTTTGATCACATTAGTCCCTAGTTGTTATGCACTAGATTTTAAGTCATACAATGAAGCATGATAAAATATATGAGGATACAAAGTTAGCTAGTCAAATAAAATTCACTATGTCTCTATACTTAGCCAAATTTGTAAAAGGGTTCAAGCATAGCCAAGTAAGCATGTTGATGAGGTCAGAATTTTTACACATAGATGTGTTAGGATTAAATGATCATAGGGGTTTACTCATTTTGTGCCTATTTTCTATGCACTGAATCTCAAGTCACATGATGTAGAATGACAAAATATATGCATGAGTAATGTTAGGCTCCCAAGCATTTTGATAGTGTTTTCCCACAATCAAATTTGTAGATGACCAGAAAAAGCAGAGTAAGCATTTTTATGATGTCATATCTTGCATGTATGAAGGTTTTTAGATTAGATGAATATATGGATGTAATTCACTATATGAGAAGATCTTATGTGCTAAATTATAGGTCATGCGATGAAGCGCACCAAAAGTTATGCAAGAATAAAGTTGGCCTTCCAGACAGTTCCAAGAATAATTAGCTATGTGGTAGAAGAATCTAAGTGAGTAGATTAATAATATTATATCTAGCATGCATGAAGGATTCAAGAAGAGATGATCATATTGGTTTGTTCATTATCATTCCTAGTTTATATGGTCTAAATTTTATAATAGGTAGATGAGCAAAGCAAAAGATATGAAGGTATAAAGCTAGTCTTCCAAGCATATTGAGATGGTCCCCATACTTAGTAAATTCTACACAAGGTAAAGTTCACAATTATTAGAAGATCTAATGGTTAGCGCTTAATCATAGATTGAAGTTAATATTTCAAAGGCACTTACGAGTGAATATGCTAGTGACAAGTGTCACAATCACAAAGCTTGAAAATTAAATCTATGATGTAGTTCAAAGTGAAATAGTCAATGAGCAATATGATAATGCGAAGTGTCTCAATAGTGGGAACTAACAATAATGTGAAGAAGGAACGTGTTAATTCCAAGTGTCACATTCTTGAAATATAAGTAGAGATAAATATTGAGCTTGTCAAAATATATAACGGTGAGCAGTTGATCATGCAATAAAGATTTAATAGAGAGAGTGGACTCAGTGGGATAAAGTGCATGATATTTATTGACATAGAGATGAGTTAAAGATTGAGCTAGTTTTTCAAGATTGATGGAGCATATTTGTTTCAAAAACTCAAGAAGTAGTGAGATGAGATTAGGATCTTGATGTGTAACATTAGACAGATCTAAATTTCATGCAACTTTGGAGATACAATGACACATAGGAGCTTGGATCAGAAAAATCAATGAATGGATTTTAAAGGTTGAAATGTTAAAGTCAGGAAGCATACAAGGATACAACAGAGTGCATAAGCCTATAAGAGCTTAATCAAATAGAAATAGTTTAAAGTTGAGTAATTTGGATGAAGACCATCATATCATGGTGCCAAACTTAAGATTAATAGTCAGTATTTAAAGATATGATCATCCTAACAATCAAGTGCAAGAACATGTAGGAACTTTTAGTTAAGCCATAAATTGTGATATAGACAATGAGATTGATTGTAGTGATTGATCAAATTCATGTAATATGGCATGTGCATCAAAACTAAAGTTTATTATATGTTATTAATAGTAATGAGACCAAGAATCATAGTGGTGGAGCATGAGTTCAAAATGAAAGAAACTTGTAGTTAAAAATAGAAACTAAAGTCCAATAGAACTGAGCATGATGTGTTAGCAAACTAGTGCGAACACAGATGAGATACGAACCCTAGATAAATAGCTTATATATATGTCATCTAGGATATAGGAAAATGTTGTTGGTGTTATTAAATTGTGTCAAATAGAGAAATATAAAGACATAGAGATAGAGGGGTAGAGAAGAGAGATGAAGTGTAGAGTATGAGTACTTACAGACTAGACTTGTAACAGAGAATTGAGATTGGATTCTTTTATGAATCTATATTATAATTTGGATTTTTGTCTCCATATAGATCTAATGGGTGGGTGTTATCAGATCAGCTGAGTTGGTGCTCAGTTAGGGAGTGGGTGCTTCCTTAGAGTTGGTGCTCTTAAACTAGGGGATTGGTGTCTCTTTAGGGTAGGTGCCCTTAAATGTGTAACTATTGAGGTTTTAACTATGAGGATAGATTAGAATAGTAGATTTTAGTAGCTATTCTCACTATAATTTTTCCCATATTGGGTTTTCCATGTATACATATGGTGTTATATGTCTTTATGTGTGTCATCTTTGCATATCCTTTTTAGTTTTTTTTTTTAAAAAGATTTAAAATGGACTAATTTAATAAATCTACTAATTCACCCCCCCCCACTCTCAATAGATAGTTGTGTTTCAACAATTTGTATCAGAGCCCTAGTTCCTTAGAAGAAGTTTAATTAGCTCAAGTAGATCTTAGACACTAAACACAAATGGCTATTCAAAAAGGCTCTTTCTCAAACAAAGCACCTCTCTTTGATGGATCAAAATATGCATTTTAGAGCATTATAATGGGATCATACTTATCTTCATTAGGGTTTGATGTATGGATGTCAGTTGTAAAAGGATATGTAGCCCCTGTTATAACTCCTACTGATTAGGATTCAAATAAGGCATATGAGAGTAATGTTAAGGCAAAGAATGTTATTTTTTATGGATTGTCTAAATTAGAGTTGTCAAAGTGATGCATTGTCAAAATACATAAGATATCTTGAATAAATTGAAAATAATATATGAAGGTAATGATAAAGTAAAGTAGGTCAATCTATGATAGAGAATGCTACAGAGGTTGGAAAATGTCAAGTGCTCTCAATGTCTACTCATATTGAAAATGAAAAGACCAAACTCAAAGTAAAGTCCAAGGTGTTGGGTTAAGATATTTCTAAAGTGTGTATAGATTCAAGTGGACATCCTACTATTACTAAGAAAGTTTCATACATAGAACATCAAATTTTTGCGCCTAGTGATGAGATTTTGAATTTTAAGGAAGATTCATCAGATGAAAAGGTATGTCATAAATCTATGTTGTCTCCATGTATTGTTAATCCAATTATAGAAAAAAGGAGAACATTATAGTGGATGAGCATTTTACTTCTCTTAAGCCTAAGAAGAATAACTACAAGTACAATATGACTAAAGAGGAGAAGGAATATGAGGAGTTATGGGAAACTCTTGGTTTCACATTGTTCTAAGACATTATGAAGTCAGGTGTCTCTATCTATGATTCTTAAGAGACTCATTTTAGTGGAGAAGCAAGTGATGTTGTGGTATTCTTCAAAATATTCTAGAATGTAAGAAATGAGTGCCCCCAATTAGAGTTGGTATGTCAAGATGATAAAAGTGTTGTGTATGTAGTGTCTACAGGGATAGAATGAGTGTTTCCATGTAACATAATGATGCATCTCATATATATGGTCTGTAGGTTCAAATAATGAAAAAAGAACTCAAAAATGATTTATTTTAGCTCTTGGACATTATAGGGTTTCTCAATTAAACCCTAAGGGTTAAATCCATGCTATAAGAAGCCAAGGTTCCTAAAGCTGTGGAAGCTCAAATATTGGTGCAAAAAAGTGTGATGGTTGTCTCCTAATATGCAATAAGTTTTAGAGGTTGGCATAAGGGTTTGAATGCAAGAAACCCTTGACATTATGTATCTTGGGTTATGTAACGAGTTGGGTCACCAAACTTAGTGAACATGTGTAAAATGATGAACATATATGTGTTAAATGAAGTTATTGTGTTATATAGGTAGTCCCTTGATGCAAGGATGGAGCATGGAGTTAAGGGGAGATATATTATTCAGTCTTTCAAAATCAAGAAGGCTTATAGAAGAGGAGATATGCGTGATGTGAAGGGGAACATATGTGAAATGCTTCAGTCATGTTCAAGATGTTGTGATGTCTACTACAAATGAGAACTCAAGTAGGTTGTGATGATGACCTGATCAAACCAAGTCAAGTGTTTTGACAATGTATTGAATCCTCATGCATAAACAAAGGGGAGATTTGTAATTAGTCAGGTCCTGGGATCAAAGGATTGTGTAGTTGAATCTAAGAGAGAAGGCTAGAAAGCCTGTATGGTGGCTCCTACATCACATCACTAGATCTTAGTGATAGGTAATGAGTTTAGGAAGAGGATGATATAGGCTTTGTTAATCCCTAGAAGAAGAGAGAAAAGTAAACTCAAGTATGCGTACTTTTACAAATTTTTAATGAGTTGATGGTTATAAATTGTTGGACAAACTCTTCTATCTGATAAAGGGGAAGGAACATTTGGAAAAATAGTGAGAAAGAGTACCTTTGCCATTGATGTCAAAGGGAGAGAAAAAGTGCAAATGCTTTCTACAAAATTTTAGAGAATATAAGTGTAAATGCTAAATAAAATCAGACCATGTGTCCAAGTTTTGTTTAGGTAAATGTCCAATTGCCTAAGGGGGATCAAGTTTGGTATGAGCAATTTCAATTCATACCCATCAAAAACCAATACAAGAAATGCAAGATAAGGAGCAAAATATTAGAATATTAGAGCATTTAGTTTACCATCAATGACAAAGGGGGAGATTGTTGGCAATATGATTGTCATTGATGTCAAAAAGGAGATTATTTCCATTATGGGTGTCATTGATGTTCAGGGTTGAGTATGGTGATTTAAAGATGTGAAAAGAATCCTATCAGAGGTTAAGGATGATTAAAGTGCTTGTGTGCATGAGTATAATTAATATAGTTCTTCATATTGATCATATAGACATTCTGGGTCTATAAAATAAAATATGAATAGGTAGTTTGTTGATGTCACCATTGCCATGTATGGACGAGTCTGAGGGAGTTAGTCATATGGTTGTGATCATATTAGACCCTAGTTGTTATGCATCAAATTTGAAGTCATGCAATGAAATATAGTAAAATATATGAGAATACAAAGTTGGCTACTCAAATATAATTCACTAAGTTTCTATACTTAGCCAAATTTGTAAAAGGGTTCAAGCAAAGCCAAGTTAGCATGTTAATGAGGCTAGAATTTTCACACATGGAGGTGTTAGGATAAAATGATCATATGGGTTTGCTCATTTTTATGCCTAGTTTCTATGTGTTAAATCTTAGGTCATGCGATGTAGTGTGACAAAAGATATGCATGAATAAAGTTAGGCTCTTAGACATTTTGATGGTGTTTTCCCACACTTTGTCAAATTTGTAGATGGCCAAAAAAATTTAAGTAGGCATTTTTATGATATCATATATTTCACGTATGAAATTTTATAGAGTAGATCAATATATGGATAGAATCCCCTATGTGAGAGGATCTTATGCGCTAAATTATAGGTCATATGATGAAGCACATCAAAAGTTATGTAAGAACAAAGTTGGCCTTCCAAGTAGTTCTAAGCATAGTTAGCTCTATGGTAGAAGAATTTAAGTGAGAATATTAATGGCATTATATCTATCACACATGAATGTTTCAAGAAGAGATGATCACATGGGTTTTTTCATTATCATGCCTAGTTTATATGGTCCAAATTTTAGAATAGGTAGATGAGTGATGGAAAATATATGAAGGAGCAAAGTTAGCCTTCTAGGCATATTGAGATGGTCCCCATAGTCAATTCTGCACAAGGTAAAGTTTGATCTTGTTAGAAGACCTAATGATTAGCATTTAATTATATGTTAAATATCTAATGATGCATAGTGAAGTTAATATGTACAAGGCACTTACAAGTGAATGCACTAGTGACAAGTGTCACAATCACAGAGCTTGAATAGTAAATCTATGATGTAGTTAAAGTTAAATAGTCAATGAGCAACACAAGAATGCCAAGTGTCTCAATAGTGAGAACTGATAACAATGTGTATAAGGTTTGCACTAATGTTAAGTGTCACATTCTTGAGAGCTAAGTAGAGATAAAGATTGAGCTTGTCATAAGATTTAATGGTGAGTGTTTGATCATGAAAAGAAGATCTAATAGAGAAAGTAGACTTTATGGGATAAAGTGCACAATGTTCATTAACACATAGGTGAGTTAAAGACTGAGATAGTTTGTCAAGATTAATAGAGCGTATTTGTTACAAAGACTTAGGAATCAATGAGATGAGATTAGGATCTCGATGTTTAACATTAGATAGAGGTAAAGTTTGTGCAACTTTAGAGATACAATGGCACGCATGAGCTCAGATCAAATATATCGATGAATGTATTTTAAAGGTTGAAATGTTAAAGTGAGGAAGCATACAAAGATCTAATAGAGTGCATAAACCTATCAAAGCTTAATCAAATGGATGGGTTTTAAATTTGAGTAATTTGAATGAAGACCATCAAATTATGGCACCAAACTTAAGATCAACCATTAATATTTAAAGATATTATCATCCTAATAGTCAAGTGCAATAACATGCAAGAACTTGTAGTTAATCCATAAATTATGATATAGACAATGAGATTGATTGAAGTGATCAATCAAATTTATGCAATATGGCATGTTTATCAAAACTAGAATCCAGTATATGTTATAAATAGTAATGAGACCAAGAATCATGGCAGTGGAGCATGAGATCAAGATGTGGGAAACTTGTAGTTAAAGATAGGAACTAAAGTCCAAAATAACTAAGTGTGATGTGTTAGCAAACTAGTGTGAACACAGATGAGATACAAACCCTAGATCAATTTCCTATATATATATAAAATTAAATGTTGTTGGTGTTATTGAATTATGTCATATAGATAAATATAAAAACACAAAGATAGATGGGAAGAGAAGGGAAGGGAAGAGAAGAGAGATGAAGTGTAAAGTATGAGTAGTTACAGACCAAACCTATAACAGAGAATTGAGATTGGCTTATTTTATGAATCTACATTATAATTTAGAGTTGTATATATATATATATATATATGATGGGTGGGTGCCATTAGATAAGCTAAGTTGGTGTTCAATTAAGGAATAGGTGCTTCCTTAGAGTTGGTACTCTTAAACTAGGGGATTTGTGTCTCCTTAGGGTAGGTGCCCTTAAATATATAACTAGTGAGGTTTTGACTATGAGGATGGATTAGAATAGTAAATTCTAGTAGCTATTTTCACCATGATTTTCCTTATATTGGGTTTTCCATGTATAAATATGGTGTTATGTGTTTTTGTGTGTGTGATCTTTGCATATATATTTTAATCTACATATCCTTTCTAGTTTGTTTTTAAAAGGGATTTAAATTGGATTAATTTAGTCAATCTACTAATTCACCACCCTCTAAATAGATAGTTGTGTTCCAATTGGTAGCAGAGTTGGAATTGTGGATGAGGCTTGATAACCAACAAGTGATCCTGAGTAACTTAAAGTGTGTTGAGGACAATGCTCATCTTGTTTGTAGTAATGGATAAGTTTCTAAAGATCATGGTTGAGGTTTGCATGATGGTGTTAACAAGGTTAAAGAAGAAGGATTATGTTGAAGCTAAGTCCAAGATCAAACCTAAGTTGATAGACAAAAGGACCTTGAAGACATGTTGAAAGATAGAGCTTATTGAAGGTGGTCTACTTGGTTAGCTAACATGGTAGAAGATAGGTATATGAAGGCATCTTGGTGAAGCACGTAGGAAGAGGTCTACAAGTGAATGATGAATTGGTCATCAAGAAGGAGAAGTTATGTGTTGGTATGAGGACCATAGGTGAGTTGCTTGATCATATTTTAAAGTTCATCATGTTTATTTAAGATGTTAAAAGAAGACTTTATTATGTGAGAAAAAGATATTCCTATTAGTATTAGGTCTCCATGAGACCTAATGAGGGTATGAGAGCTAATGGAGCTTTCTAAGTAAAAGTTCATGGTTTGTGGATAACAATGCATGCAGAAGACTCATAAAAAATGGAAACAAAGTTAATGACAAGGTTTGGTTATTTGAGAGAGATCTGAAAGTTTGCATTTGTGCAAGAAATGCTCCATAGAAGTTGGTTGTGTCTCAACATCTTATGAATGATAGACTAGTGTGATTTTTGAGTTGAATTGCTACCTTTAACTCTCAAGATGATTAGACAAAGTGTTTGAAGATGTTCCTTATATCATGTAGATATTCTTAGATGCCTTTAGGATATTCATTTTGGCCCTAGATGTGAAGAATGAGCCCATGACATGAAATTCAGTGACATAAGGGTTTCAAGTCATTATATATTTACAAACTCTAAGGTGTGTGATCTTGAAGCAAATGACTATATTATGATTGGTGAAAGCTCAATAAACATTAGGATAAGTATGTGCAATAATTCCCTCAATTGTTATGGTGTTGGTAATGTATGTTTGAGTTCTTGAGTGGTGTCCAAGAAGCAAGGTTCAGAATAGTGGAATGGCTGAGTTGAAGAATGGTCAATGAGACCATTAGCAGTCCTATTAAGAGTTGTTCTTAATTTTTATGGTTTGTACATGTTTCAATGAGTGAAATGGCTTGTTTTCGGTTCCTTTTAAGTGATCTTACATGTTTTAAAAGTAATCATTTGTCATGTAGCATCACAAGTTTCCTGTGATCTTGAAGAGAAGTCTATAGAAGTATTAAGTATATGTGTCTTGATTTGCTTTGGTTCTTTAATGTTATGGTGACCTCATAAGTTTAGGTAGGGATGTAGTGTCAGGTTTCAAATGACATGAAGTTGTTCATAGTATTTTGAAGATGTCAATCTCTAAGTGTTCATATCGAAGTCTTGACTGAGAATGTGAAGTGGATCTATTGAGACAAGGTGAAGAGTCCATAAATAGTTTGGTGTCTCTTGTGCATGAAGATGACCTTTAGTCATAGTTGATCAAAACACTTGTTGATTGGTCCTTGTTTGTATATCATAAATAAGTTTTAATCACATCAAAGGTCAATTGCAATGCATAAGGTCTCACAGGCTTAGTATGATAGTTTAGCTGACCAAGAAGGTGTGGTTTGAGCCATGATGGATTAAGAAGATAGAAGTGAATCTGGTTGGTTTAGGTCTCTATGAAACCTATTAGCAGCATGAGGGCTAATGAAGTCTTCATAGTGAAATTAAATGATTTGTGTTGTTCTCATTGGTTATTTGTTATGAAAATAGACCTTATTGTATTAGGTCTCTATAAGACTTAATGAAGGGGTGAGACATATTATTGTTCCAATGAGGTTTGATAGTGATCTGAAGTATAAAGATAAAAAAGGAACTAATTAGATAAATTAGTTGTTCCTAAGAGCATAATCAAACTAGTCAAGGTGCTAGGTTGAAGCAAATAAGAAGATAATTTGATCTAGGTAGACAAAGGGGGAGATTGATAAGATTTGCGAATGATAAGGTCCTATGACTGTGTAAATGATCTTGTAAAAGTGTACATGACCTTATCATTAATATCAAAGGGGGAGAAAGACTTGATCAGGAGATTCAACTTGAGGAGAAATGAGTATGGTCTACTATGTTAAAGGTGTTTTCCATCAATGATGAAGGGGGAGATTGTTGAGATATGCTTCTATTGGTGTGTTTATTTTATTAAGGTTGTCATTGATGTCAAAGCATTGGTGAAGTCTTGAATGTTCAAAGAAGGATAACTCAATCATTATGTAGGGACCTATATGATCTAAGGAAATTTGGTCAAAGGTAGATGATGAGAGATATTTATGAGCCTATTTTAGATATTTAAAAGAAATAAATGATCTAAAATATGTGTATTAATGATCTCAAAGTGGTATGGTGCAAGTTCATAGCAAGACTGGTTAATAGCCTAGTTCCTTGATCATATACATGGCTTGTAAAGGTCTAATGATGGTGATGCAATGTTGTATGAGCTTGAAGTTATGTATTGAATCATCAAAACATATGTGAAGGTGTTTTAAACATGTACATAATGTGAAAATTCATCTATAATGGAATCAAAGTCAGGTATTAAGGCATAACTCTTGTATGAGAGACCTAGGGTGATGGAACAAACTTGGTAGCTTATTGAGGTGAGAAGTGAGATACCTGTAAGAACAAGGCTAGAAGTTATTGAGCATGTATGAAGGTAAATGACATGTGTATTATGTTTTAATAATAGTAAAAGAGGTTCCCAAGTGTTTTCAAGGACCAAGCATAACTGGTGATTCTAGACCTAACATGCATAGAGACCTAATGAGGTCCAAATGAAGTGTCAAAGTTAGTTTTAAAGATGGTAGATCACATGTAAGAATTGAAAGAGGTTTAAAAAAAAAATTAAAGTGTGTTGACTAGGTAAGTCCTTAGTTGAAGGAGAAGGCAAGAAATCACATTGGAAGTTCTCTTGTGCATGCAAAGTGAAGGTTTCCAAGCTTAAGAAGAAAGATTTGATGTTCATTATCATGTCTAGACTTTTCATGGTGACCTAAGACTTTTGGGAGAGATGTAATATGGTCCTAAGAAGTTTTTCCAAGAATTTTGAAGTTATTTGAGGTATATAGCTTTATGAACATTCATTAAGAATGCAAATTGATTTTAAACCCTATCTAAACCCTCAAATTGACCCAATGATGATCTTTCTATAAATGACCAAGAATGTATTGGAAATTTATGTTTTATGTTTGGATAATGTATAGGACTCATCCAAGCATCCTATGGTGGTATAATTTTGTCAAGGCAATAAGTAGAAGGTATAAAAAGTGTTTATTTCTAAAGAAATTGATGTTATAGGTATGGTTAATTGAGTCAACACATGAAAGTTGTTAGAGATTGAAGATCAAGGCATGTTTTTTATGTCCATGGAGTTATTTTTGAAAGTTATGTCCATTTTTTCAATCATTTTGGTTGATCAAGTTGACCTATGGCTAAACCACTAAACAGTGAAAATAGTGATAAAAAGCAAAGTAGAGTGAAAATGTGTTTAAGGATGAGTTACAGATGAATAGGAATGAATCCAATGGTTTAGGGTATTTTTTTAAGACATATGCCTCATGTTACCTTGGTTGTTAATTCTTGATGATTCTCATACACAAGAAATAAGGTGCTCTTAAAATGACTTGTCTGAGTGAATGAAGACAGTGAAGGAGTAAGGGTCAAGCATTGGCCTATATGTTCTACATTTGCCATATGAAATCTATGTATTTGTGTGTGAATATGTGATAAGTATGTTCAACAATATTTTAAATAAATTTTTAGTCTAAGTAAGTGATCATATAGGTGTGATAAGTCATTATCACCATGACTATGTTTTGAGCCAAGATGACTACTCCAGGTATGCTAGGTGAGATGAAAATTTCAAGACTCTATGAAAATATTTAGTGCATACAATGAAATTTTATATGGTTTTTGACATGTATTTGACCTATTTATACTCTATTGAAGGTGGAGAGATAGGATAAGGTGTTGAGATGAGGAAGCCAAAATGTCTTAGTAGACTATGTATGCATGATGTAAGAGAGGGATGAGAGATTGGTCCATAAGACCAAAGATTAACTCTATAGATTGATATCTAAATATTAGAGGATGTTATAGAGATCACATATAATATATCTATTTGAATTATATATCTTTAAATCACTCTTATAGGTGTTAAATATAATCTTCTACATGACTATGTCTTTGAAGGCTACAGGAAATTTGAGTGATCACATTATAGAGGAGAGTTTTTGGTGCTATGTGAAGAATTGAAGGATATAATGATCATGGAATTATTATATAAGTCTCAAAGGTCCATATAAAGGTTTTTTTATTCATAATAATTTCATATATAAGTGTTGGTAGTCAAAGTTTCTTGACTATACTTTGATAGTATTTGACCAGTCTAAGTGGTCATTTTGAGAGAGTTGGTTTGAGGCATGTTGGCATGTTTAGTGAAGTCAAAAGGATATGGTGATGATGTTTGGGTAATTTAGGATCTATTCATGAAATTATTTTAATGTTTTATTTTATAAAATGTACTATATACTTTAGATATGAGAGACAGACTTTTTTGTGTTTTAAGGCCTAATGGAGAGTAGGCTAAATGGCTTGGTTCAAGTGGTGAGTTGGAGTTCTAAGTGGTATGGACCTATGTGAGAGTGAGAAAGGATATATTTGATGCATTTTTTATGTGTTTAATAAATTTTTACAAGATAAATGTGGTCCAAGAAGTCAAAAGTGTAACGTGTGAATGTCAAGGCTTAATTGAGAGAGATCTGAAAGTGTGCATTTGTGCAAAAAAAACTCCATGGAAGTTGACTATGTCTCAACGTCTTCTGAATGACAAACTAGTGTGACTTATTTAGTTGAATTTTGATCTTAGACTCTCAATATGATTGGAAAAAGTGTTGGAATATGTTCTTGATATCATGGAGATCATATAAGACGCTATGAGGATGGTTAGTTTGGCCCTAAATGTGAAGAATAATCCCAAGACATAAAATACAGTGACATAAGGGTTTCAAGTCATTATATGTTTGGAAACCCTAAGGTGTGTGATATTTAATAAAATTACTATGTTATAATTGGTTAAATCTCATAAAACATTAGGAGAAGTATATGCAATACTTCCCTCAGTTGTTATGATGTTGGTAATGTATGTTTGAGTTCTTAAGTGGTGTCCAAGAAGCAAGATTCAGAAAAGTGGAATGGGTGAGTTGAAGAATGGTTTATGAGATCATTGGAAGTCTTATTAAGAGTTGTTTTTCTTAATTTTTATGGTCTATATATGTTTTAATGATATAAATGGCTTGTTCTTGGTGCCTTCTAAGTGATCTTACATGTTTTGAAAGTAATCATTTGTCCTGTAACATCACAAGTTTCTTGTGATCTTGAAGAGAAGTCTATATAATTATTCATTATAGCAGTGTCTTGATTTTTTTTAGTTATTTAATGTTATGATGACTTCATAAGTTTAGGTAGGGATGTAGTGTCACATTTCAAATGACATGAAGTTGTTCATAGTATTCTAAAGATGTCAATTTCTGAGTATTCATATCAAAGTCTTGACTAAGAATGTGAAGTGGATCTATTGAGACTAGGTGAAGAGTCCATGGAGAATTTGGTGTATCTTGTGCATGAAGATGACCTTTAGGTCATAGTTGATAAAAACACTTGTTGATTGGTCCTTGTTTGTATATCATAAATAAGTTTTAAGTACATCAAAGGTATGTTGTAGTGTATAAGGTCTCACAGGCTAGGTATGATATTTTGGCTAACCAAGAAGGTGTGGTTTGAGCCATGATGGATTAAAAATATATAAGTGAATCTAGTTGGTTTAGGTCTCCATGAGACCTATCAGTAGCATGAGGGATAATAAAGTATTCATAGTGAAAGCAAATGGTTTGAGTTGTCTAAAGCCTCATTGGTTGTTTATTATGGAAATAAACCTTGCTGCATTAGGTCTCTATAAGACTTAATAAAGGGGTGAAACCTATTGGTGTTATCATGAGGTTTGACAGTGATCTAAAGGATAAAGATCAAAAAGGAATTGATCAGATAATTTAGTTATTCCTAAGAGCATAATCAAACTAGTCAAGGTGCTAGGTTGAAGCAAACAAGATGATGACTTGATCTAGGTGGAGTATGGAGTTAGGGGGAGCTAACTAAGATAGATTGAGAAGTATGCATGGACAAAGGGGGAGATTGATAAGGTATGTGAATAATCATGTCCTAGGACTATGTGAAATATCTTGTAAAAGTGTACATGACCTTTATCATTAATGTCAAATGGGGAAAAATACTTGATGAGGAGATCTAGCTTGAGGAGAAATGAGTATGGTCTACTATGCTAAATATGTTTTCCATCAATGAAAAAGGGGGATATTATTGAGATATTATTATATTGGTTTGTTTATGTCATTAAGGTTTTCATTGAGTCAAAGGATGTGTGAAGTCTTGTATGTTCAAAGAAGGATAACTTAGTCATTAGGTAGTGACTTATATGATATAAGGAGATTTGGTTAAAGGTAGATGATGGGAGATACTTATGAACCTATCTCAGATATATAAAAGAAATAAATGAGATAAAATATGTGTCTTAATGATCTCAAAGTGGTATGGTGTAGGTGCATATCAAGACTAGTTAATGACCTAGTTTCTTGAGCATGGACATGGCTTGTAAAGGTCTAATGATGGTGATATAGTGTTTTATGAGCTTGAAATTGTGTATTGACACATTAAAAAAATTTGAAGGTGTTTTAAACATGTGAATAAGGTGAAAATTCATCTAGAGTGGAATCAAGGTCAGGTATTGAGGCATAACCCTTGCATTAGAGACCTAGGGTGATGGAATAAGCTTGGTAGCTTATTGAGGTGAGATGTGAGAGACCTATATGAACAATAATAGAAGTTATTGAGAATTTATGAAGGTATATGACATTTTTATTATGTTTTAATAATAGTAAATGAGGTTCCCAAGTGTTTTCAAGGACCAAGCATAATTGGTGGTTTTAGACCTAACATGTATAAAGACTTACTGAGGCCCAAATGAAGTGTCAAATTTAGTTATCAAGTTGGTAGAGAACATATAAGAATTTAATGATGTTTTAAAAGGTGTTTAAAATGTTTTTACCAAGTTTCAAGTCCTCAATTAAAGGAAAAGTCAAGAAATCATGTTGGAAGGTCTCCTATGCATGCAAAGTGAAGGTTTCCAAGATCGAGAACAAAGTTTTGATGCTCATTGTCATGTGTAGACTTTTCATGGTGACCTAAGACTTTTGGGAGAGATTTAATATGGTCCTAATAAGGTTATCCAATAATTTTTTATTGGTTTAAAATAAATATCTTTATGAACATTTTTTAAGAATGCAAACTGGTCTTAAACCCTCTCTAAACCCTCAAATTGACCTGATGATGAAGATCTTGATAGAAATGACCTAGAATGGATTGATAAGTCAAGTTTGATGTTTGTATAGTGTATAGGAATCCTCCAATCATCCCCAATTGGTCTTAATTTTTTAAGGTGGTAAGCATAAGGTATAGAAAATTTCTTATTTTTGAAGAAATTGATGTTATAGGCAAGGTTATCTGAGTCAACGCATGAAAGTTATTAGAGATTGAAGGTAAAGAATTGTTCTTGATTTCTATATATCTAGATTGGAATGTTATGATAACTATTCCAATCATTTTTTTCAATCAATTTGACCTATGCCTAAACTGTCAGATAGTGAAAATAGTGAGAAAAAGCAAGCTAGAGTGAAAATGTGTTTAAAGATGAGTTGTAGATGAATAGGAATGAATCCAATGGTTTTGGGTTTTTGTTTAATACCTATGCCTCATGCTCCCTTAGTTTTTAGGTATTTGTTATTCTCATACACAATCAATAAGGTGCTCTTAAAATGACTTGTTTGAGTGAATGAAGACAATGACAGAGTAAGGGTCAAGGATTGGCCTATATGTTTTATATTTTCCATATGACATATATGTATTAGTGTTTTAAGATGTGATAAGGATGTTGAAGGACCTTTTAAATAAATTTTGAGTTAATTTAAGTGATAATACAAGTATGATAAGTCATGATCTCCATGACTATGTTTTGAGCCAAGATGATTGCTCCAGGTATGCTAGGTGAGATAAAGAGTTTGAGACTCTATGACAAGAATCAATGCATATAATGAACTTGTATATGGTTTTCGACATGTATTTAACCCATTGATACTCTATGGAAGGTGGGGAGATAGGATAAGGTATTGAGATGAGGAAGCCAAATGGCTTAGCAGACTATGTATACATGATATAAAAAAGGGATGAGAGATTGGTCTGTAAGACCAATGATTAACTCGAGAGTTTGATTTCTAATTATTAGAGGATATTATGGAGATCACATGGAATATATGGGATGTTAATTAGATGTCTTTAAATCACTCTTACAGGTGATAAAGATATTCTTCTACATGATTGTGTCTTTGAAGGCTACAGGCAATTTGAGTGATCATATTACAAAGGAGAGGTTTTGGTGTTATGCCATGAATTGAAGGATATAATAATCATGGAGTTGTTATATAAGTCTCAAAGTTCCATGTGAGTGTGTTTGTCTTTATAATAAGTCCATATGTAGGTGTTGGTAGTCAAAGATGCTTGACTATACTTTGATAGTATTTGACCAGTCTGAGTGGTCATTTTAAGAGAGTTGGTTTGAGGCATGTTAGCCTATTTAGTGAAGTCAAATGGATATGGAGATGATGTTTAGGTCATGGGGCATATATTCATGAAAAATTTTGAATGGGTTATTTGATCAAATTTATTGTATATTTCAGATATGTGAGATAGACTATTCTATGTTTTAAGGCCTAATGGCAAGTAGGCTAAATGGCTTGGTTCAAGTGGTGAGTTAGAAATCCAGGTGGTATGGCTTATTTGGTGTGTTTCATCAATTGGTAAAATATAAAGGTGGTCCAAGAATTCACAAGTGTAATGTGTGAATTTGAAGGATTAATTCCATTAGGTCTCTATTAGGCCTAATTGATTTTTAGCCTCTATGGGTTATAATCGAACTATGGAGTGTTTTTTCTTGTCTGAAATGTATATGAGGACCTATTCCAAGTATAATCCAAGTGGATTAAGAATTTTGACCAACCAAGATGGGTGTGACCAAGAGTGTATTGGAACAATTAATGATTAAGCGGTGTTATTTATGTACCCTTAATACATTAAATTACATTGATTAAATAATAATATATTTTATTATTTATCATGAGTTTATCCTTGTGTAAATAAATAATAAAATATATTAGATTACCTTTGGAGAGGTTGGACCCATTAATGTGGTGGTTGGAAAAAGTCATTTATAATAGGCAGCTTACCTTGCCTATAAAATAAAGAGTTTATGTTTTAAGATGGAATAAAAAAGAGAGAGAAGAAAGAAGAGAAAGCTTGTATTTGTTACATTTTATTTATAAAATAATGAATAATCTCAGTGGGTTTTTTACCACTTCATGAGGTTTTCCCATGGTATATTTGTGTTATGGTGTGTTCAACTTTACTTTCATTATTTTATAGTGAATGTCTTTGTTATTGGCTTCACATATAGATATGGTGTTCATATGCAATCACATTGCTTATTCTATCGTGATATCAGAGCCGGTTGATAAATGATCAAATGGCAAGATCATAAATCAGTTTGAGTTAAAGTCTAGATTCATCTATATTTCAAGCCATGGTATGTTCATGAGAATTTTTTAATCTTATCCTTCAATAGAAGTGAGTTATTTCATTTATTTCCTCTCTTAAGAGCCTATAGATCTCAGATCTGAGGCATATTTTAAAGAATTTCATTTTTCTCTCTCCTCCAAACCACCATTTTTTAGTATGTGAAATCTAAAAATTGATAAAAGATTAGATTTTAAGCATTAAATCTCTATTCTGATATCTCCATTCACTTATTTTGACCAATTCTAAGAAATTTAGACCTTTACTTTGCCTGATTCAAATTCTAGAAGCTCAATTCAAATTTTATTTCTCCTCTCTTGTCCTTATACGACCTCTATGAACTAAATTTTGGTCAAAAAATTAGATTTTTTTTTATTCTCTTTGTTTTTCAAGTTTTTAGAGGTTAAATATTCAAATCTATGCATGAAAACACCATTAGAGATCCTAATCAAACTTCATATCAAAGTTTTTAAAGATATTTTGCTCTTTAGGCATCCTTGTATGGCATATGTACAGTGCAGGCAAGCCAAGAGCCCATAATTTTTTGTTTTGCAGTTCTTCAACCTATTTTATTCCTTGTAAGGTGGAATCTTCATTATTTTGCTTGTAAATAACATTCTAAGAGCCTAATTGAAAGTTCATTCTATTATTTTGAAGATCCCAACCTCTATTGACATCCTTGTACAGACATGTGTAGTCTGGAAAAGTTGAAAAATTAACAAAAAAATTAGATTTAAGTTTATGTATAGTTGTTCTCACTTCTAAAGAGGAGTTCTTCAATTTCTTGGCATGATTTAACCTCCTATAAATCCTAAAGATCAATTAGTTCATATTTTAGTTTTTCCTTTCTCTCCATGGGATCATTATACAGATTATGTGGGCTATAAAAATCTGAAAAAATAAATTTTGTGCATCAAAATTAATTTTTAAGTGTTCTATGGTCATTAAGAGCCCTATAGAGGAATGTGTATACATATAATATTTTTAACTTTAATCGATTACTAACACATTACATCTTGAAGGAACCCATCAAGACTTAATCTCCTTAAGCACACACCCTAAGGGGTACATTGGAAAAGGGGTGGACATACCTTTGGTGCTTCACAGGGTTGTTGTCCCTTTTTGTCATATTATTACCAATCCAACTAGTTCCTAAGACCTTTCCCTAAACTATTTATTCTTCCTTACCCAATCTTCTAGTATTTTTCCTCTTTATATCCTTCATTTCCTTATTTAGCACCCTTTTGACCTGTTCAGCATACAAGTTTGACTTCGTTGACCTAGTATAGTTTGCAGACCTTTTATCTTTTTTCGTTTGTTACCCTGTCGATTGACCTAGCACAAACCTAGTGAGTTAGCCCAAAAATGTGCTAGGTCGACCAAGTTGACCTAGTATAACCAACATTCTCAAATGATTTTAGGGTAAGTTTCTCCTATATATACAAGGTCATTATAGTCATTATTATAAAATTCAATCAAGAGTTATTATTCACTCGTGTTTCTTCACAATCTACTCTTCTACCTTTCTACTTGAGGAGACTTAGCTTAGGTTTCTTATTTTGGAGAAAATAGTCTTGTGAATAGGTCTTGGATGCTTTGGCCTAAAAAAGTGATTCTTATGAACCACAAGAACCTCTTGTGAAGCCCATTTGGCCAAGGAAGAGATTAAGTCTTGATAGGTTCACATTCAGGTAAGTATATTCTAAGTTTTTTCTCCTCTCTTTTAGTAGATAGAAGTAGCATAAGTGTTGGCTTGAATAATATTACTCATCATATTCCATGTATTAGGGTGTTACTCATACTTATTTTATTTAAATTTACCTATACATGTTTTGATTTTTTTGCTTTATTAACCTCCACTTTGTGACACAAGATTTGGTGTGCACTATATTAGATTTACTTTTCTTGTTATTAGATTAATGAAATATTAAATCATAGGACTCTTTTAGGGTTGTTATGAAATTGTTTTAGACTATAGGCTTTGGAATCCTATCTCACATAGTGTTTTGTGACAAGTGATCCTCTATTCAAGTCTAGTAGATCTTCACATTGGTCATAATCTCGCTTAACCATTATATGCCCCTAATCAAAAGTGTAGGTGTGATTTATCCCATCTGATTTAGGATTGATTTATAGACATGATGCATTTCTGATTGCATACATTCTGGTGAACCTAACATGAACCAAACCCTTGTAGGATTTCTTTCACTTATTTAATTTCTATTTTTCATTATTTTTATCATATCTTTATTGTGTTGGATCGACCTTGTCAACCTAGTTATTTATTTTTGTGCACGAGTTTATAGGAATAGGTAACTGACTCGACCAACTCAACCCAGTATAGGTTTTAAAACTTGAAAAATTTTGTTCAGATAACTGGATCAACTAGCTCAACCTAATGCAATTATTTTAGGTTTTTAGACTTCCAATCCAACCTATTAGGTTAAGCAGGTCAACCTAGTGCATTTTTAGCATGTTTTTAGTAGGTTCTTATATTTCTTGGTTGCCTAGGTTGACCCAATTTGCAAGTTTTTTATAGTTTTCTCCAAGGTTCTTGATCAACAATATTCTTCTTTTCATCTCTAAACCATTCAGACCAATTTATATTTCTTTGTATCTTTATGTTTCTATACTTTTCTTTCACAATTTACAATCTTTAAAACTACCCCTATATAGTCAACTAGGTCAACCCTGTGGACCTAGTTTGGTGTTTTGTGTTTTTTGAAATAATTAGGTTGACCTGACCAACCTAGTTCACTTTCAAACTTTGCTTCCATAGTACAAGTTCAACCTTTTCAACCCTATTATGTATGATTGTCCATATAGTTTCTCAACTATACCTTGTTTCAAAGTTGGAAATAACCATATGTGTTAATCACATCTTTATATTTAGTTGTTTGCATGCTTAAAATAGTTCACATGGTCTAATTAGGAGATTTTTCAATTAATCACTTAGTTTTACTATTTGTATTCATTTACACATATGGCCAAACCACATAAACATCAAAAGCATTTAAAATTTTGACTACCTAAGCCAATTTAATTGGATTTCATCACCAAGGTGGAAGCTAACTTGATGCTTTAGTCAAGTACAAAGTGTGGTTAATGGTATATTTTAGCTAAGCACCTATTACCCTTATTATTTTAGTATGTTAAGTGAGGGTATAGGCCATAATATCAAGTTTGTATCATTACCACTACACTTTCTTTCATCCTAAACTTACCTAAAATTATCTTTAGATTACTATCTAGTACCTTGCTTGTAGCCAATCTCCCTTTACATTTAAAATCATTCTTAATAATCTAATCAACATTCTAGGTTGACCAAGTAGATATCTTTACTTTCAAAGTTTTTTTATTGATATTTAATCAATTATGTGTGCAAAAGCTTGCATTATCCAATGTTAGTGCAAGATTTTGCTTTGTGTGCATCAATTGAATTGGCTAGCATCAATTCAGTTGATGATGTGTTTCCTTTATACACTTACTTTCTTAGATCAGTTGAAAAATATCTTATTTCATTTCCAAGCTTGTTATCAACCTTTTCCTCTTCTATACACTGACAATAAGCTTTTTCTAGCTTCAATGCACTACACTAGATCGACCTAGTTGACCTAGTATAGTTTATAAGCCCTATTTCCTGCATTAGGTCGATCTGGTTGACCTAGTTCTATTTCCTACTTTTTCTATTTTTCAATCTAATTCCCCATTTCTCTAGTTTTGCATCATGTTCATCTCTCTTCATTCACAATGAGGTCTCCTATCAAAACCTTTTTGGACAACCTAAATCCATTTAGATATTATATGGGATGTTTATTCCTTCCTCTCTTTTCCTCCTAAGAGAACCATCACTCTTGGGGCACTTCTTCTCCTCCTTCATCTATGAAATGTAACATGGTGCAAATAACACCTCAAGATAAATTTGATGGATCCAAACCTTTCCATACTTATCAAGACACTTCTCAAAATATCCAAACCAATGTAGGAGTGATTGATACAAATCTATATAACAATCCCACTAATAAACCTCCCCTAACACTAATTTAGGGAGTGCTCCAACCAACACTAACTTGCCTCCTGATACAACCCAACTCTTATCTCAAGTCATTAAAAAAATTAACATCATGAAAACTCTAATACCAACCAAATAATGCAACTTCAACAACATTTAATCAATGTAACTAATCAACCTCTAACTATTCATCCTTAATCTAATCCTAATTATATTCCTCCACCTCTTAGGGATGCCTTAGGCAATGTTATTCCTCAATCCATAATGAATAACAAGACGCTTCAAACCATTCAACATGAGCCTTTATCTCCCTTCATTGTATCTATTGATATTGGTAACATTACTCCAACTATAAAATATGATGGGACTAGAGACCCTGCTTCATTCTTCAAAGCCTTTGGTAACCTTTACAAAGAGTAGATATAAGATAGTACACTTGCCACAACTAAGTTATTAGTCAAAACTTTCACTGGTGATGTATTGGAATTGTATAATCAACTTCCTCAACATTATATTTGGCAATTTGAAGATTTGGTCAATATTTTGGTTAAAGAGTTTCAACATAATGATCTTCTTGAAAATTGTATTAACCACTTTATAAATTTTAAACAATATCCTAATGAATTGGATCATGACTTTATTAATATATGAAAATCATTAGCTCACAAATCCAATCATAATATGACTAACAATAATTTATTCAAACTCTTTGTAACCACTTTGACTCCCACTCTTCAATACAAGGTTTGAACCTTTGCTCCTCAAACTCTTAATGAAGCTCTTAACCAAGATAAGTGTCAAAACTTTCTTATGAATCAATTTGAACCCAATCATAAACTTCTTAAAGGTTCTTTTCAAACTTCTAATGTTATCACTTACAATACTTCACAAACCAAACCTAGAGTTTCCAAATTTGATGTTCCTTTACCATTTCATACACCTCTTTCAATTCAACAAATGCAATAATTTTTACTACCCTCAAAACCTTTCATTTATCTTAATGTTCCTCCTAAGTGGTATGATCCCAATCTATTATGTTGGTCCTATGCTGACATTGGGCATTCTCATGAATCTTGTAGGGGGATCACTAAGTGTGTCATTTCTTATATGGCTGGTAACTCATTCAACCATGAGGCTATGATCAAACTTCATCGTCAAGAGTATGTTGTCTCATCTCAAAAATGACAAAACTTTATAGCTTCTACTTTTAATAATCCAAAATCTTCTTCAAACAATAATCAATCAAATATTAAGGATGTTTGTACCATCAATGCTAATTATGACCTATATTATAACAATTATCAATATGTCAACACTACTAAGGTTAATTATCATCGTAAACCAGCTCACAAAGATCCTTTTACTAAGCCTAAAAAACCATCTGTACAAGAACAATTTCTTAAAGATACCACTACCACTCTTGATGATTTGGAAACACCTAAGGAACAACTTCCTCCTTCTAATCCTCCCACTACATATATACCTCCTAGATCTAATTTACCTTTTAAACCTCATGTTGGTTCCTTTAAATCACATTAGAATTTTTTTGAATAACTCAACTCTATGCCTTGTAATATTTTTCTTATGGAGTTGGTTCATACTTCACCTTATCATTGTAAATTTCTTATGCAACAACTTCAAGAAATTGAAGATCCATCTTCCATAGATGAATAACCACCTTCTATCAATTCTCAACCAACTAATGTGAATATTATTGAGACTATGTGTCCTTCCAAGCCTTCATTTGAATTTCTTAAAGAGACATGATCAATGACAAAATTCTTTTTCACGTCAATGATCCACCTCTCTTTATCAAAGTAGTCAGTAATACCACCCTTATCCAAAAATTTATAGTTGATGAAGGTTCCGATATTAATTTCACATCCTTATAGATCATTCAACAACTTGGTTATAATAAAGATCATCTTAAACAAACCCATCTTACTTTATGTGGCTTTGACAAGACTCATCAAAAGCCACTTGGTTACATTTGGCTTCCATTGACCATTGGACCTAAGAATATTAGAACCAAGCTTATGGTCCTTGATCTTCCTTTATCTTATAACATTCTTATTCGTCATCCATGGACTCATCGAATGATGGCCATCACCTATTTTTATAGTCAGTGTATTAAATTCTTACATAATGGAAAACATTACAAACATGAAGTTGATCCCAACCCATGGAGCATTCAGCTTCCCAATCCTAAGCCTCAATATTGAATTCCTACAATTTCTAAAATCAATAGTGCTCATTTACTTGAGTTCATCAATATGAATCTTGATATTCAAGTTAATCTTATAGATTTTGATGATGATGAACCCAATGAGTTTTAACACACTTGCAATACTAAGAAGCTATCTCCATATATTGTAGATTGGCTTCCTTCTCTCTTACCCTGAGATCATACTATTCTTATCATGGATTAGATTACTGATTTTTCCTTTCATGCAATGCTCAAGATCCATCTTTACCTAAAGATGCCTTCACTTGAAATGACTTTGGAGTGGCTTAATTATTCCAAGATCCTCTCACCATGTCCCCTCATACATTTATCAGCATTAAGATTTCACCTTCTGAAACTCCTCCTAATTCTCAAGCATGTACGATTTATCCAACATATGATGATAACTATATCATGGCCCAAGGTCACTCTAGAGACTTGGATTTATAGCACTATCAAAATACTTTAGCCCAAATTCATGCCTTCAATCAGGATGTACATACCATATCTATACATCATGACTTATATCTTGAGGGTCATGTACCTCTCATAAATTCTCCACTTATCAATACTCCTTGGTGGTGGAACAACTTGTACATTCCAAACTTATAGATGATCCCATATCTTCTCTACCTCTTATGTATCCTATCATTTCTTTAGATTCTTCTCCCATCATTGAATCTACCAACACTCCCATCTCTTTGAATCCATCCTCTTCATCTACTTCCAAAATTATTCTAGATGCCTAGGCAACCAATGTCTATCAAATTCATTCTAAATATGATCGTAATGGAAATCAAATTCTAGACCTTGAAGTAGATGTTGAATATTATGGTCCTCTTCCTACCTTGCCTAGTGAAGAAGCTATTCTTCAATTATTTCATGTCTAGGAACATCAAATTCCTTGATAGTATCATAAACTTGGAAATTTTAAGAATAAAACTCCTTGCTTCAACAACTTTGTTGCTAGCATTAATCTTAAAAACAAATCCAATTTCAGCCTTGCCTAACACACCTTACCATTTGAAGATAGAAATGCCATGCTTATTGAAGAAACCACTCATATTGAATATGATACCCCATCTTCTCCTTGACTAATCATAATTTCTTGAGAACTCTCACCATCTAAACATGACGACTTTAGCCTATTCTTTGATAAATATCAAGAGGCATTCGCTTGGTCCTACCAATACATGCCTGGCATTGACCCTAGTATTATGGTTCATAAAATTATCACTTATCTTGATGCTAATCTAATGCATTAAAAGAAATGAAAATTCCCACATGAAGTCATTAATCTATGTCATAAGGAAATCATTAAATTACTAGATGCTAAATTCATTAAACCAATGGATTATTCTAAATGGGTTTCTAACATTGTCCCCATTCAAAAGAAGGTCACTATGGACATCCATATTTGTATTGATTTCCACAACCTTAATCTCGCTTGTCCTAAGGATAACCTCCCCTTACTGTCAATAGATGCCATCATCGATTCCACAACCGGTTATGAAATGTTATCTCTTATGGATGGCTTCTTGAGATACAATCATATTCACATCAACCCTAAAAACCAACATAAAACTACTTTCACTATAAAATGGGGCACCTATTGTTACGTCAAAATTCCTTTCAAACTTAAAAATTATAGAGATACCAACCAATGTTCTATGACATGTCTTTCATGATATCATCCATAAAATTGTTAAAACTTATGTGGATGATCTAATTGCTAAATCTAAACATCGTAAGAACCATATTTATAATCTTGCTATCATCTTTGATCATCTCCTTAAATACAAAGTTAGACTTAATCCTTTCAAATGTGTTTTTGGAGTCACATCTATAAAATTATTAGGATTCTTAGTCTCTCTTCATGGCATCGATGTTGACCTAGCTAAAGTTAATGTTATTGTTAACATGCCCATTCCTCGATCTATTCCTAACAATCATATTTAATTAAGCAAACTTCAAGCAATTAAATGATTTATCTCTAAAATGGCTTATCACATTTATTCTATCAATTCCCTTTTCAATAAAGGTAAAAATTTATAATGGATGGATCCATGTCAAAAATCCTTCGATAATATGAAAGAATCATTTCTTTATCCACCTACACTTCATCCACCTTCCAATGATAAACCATTGGTTCCCTATACTTCTTCCACACCTATTTCAGTTGGGGAAATGCTCTCCCAATAAGATTATATAAGAAGAGATTATGTTATTTACTATATTAGCTAAGGCCTCATTGATTATGAGACATGGTATACCAAAGTTGAGCGTGATTGTCTCACTATCTATTTTGTGACTAAAAAGCTTCATCATTATATGTTATAACAAACTACTTATGTCATATTTCATTCTGACCCCCTTCATTATTTATTCTCCAAAGCCTTTCTTCCTAGAGATAGAATTGGAAAATGGATGGTCTTACTTATGGAATTCGATCTTTGCATTGTCACACAAAAAGCTATTAAAGGGCAAGTCATAGTTGACCAACTTATTATAGCTCTCATTCTAGCCACTTCTTCACATCAAGATGATATTCCCGATGATAATATCCTTTTCATTAAAGGTTTTAATCAATAGATATCCCTTAAAGACTATTTTCATAGCTTTAATATTAATCTTGAAGCCAATAATCTTGAAGAATCCTCCCCTCCCTCTAGTAGTACTAAATCAAAGGTAGTTATCAAGGAGCTCCCTGAAATTAATGTTGACTTACATGAGGATATTTCGACCCTCCACTTTGATGGAACTAAATGCCTTCAAGGAGCTTGGATAGGTTGCATTCTCACTAGTCCTCTCAGTAAGATTGTTATTTTAGCTTTTCATTTTACCTTTGATGTCACCAATAATATGGCTGAATATGAAGCTCTTATCTTAGGCATGAGAGTTGTTCTTGATCTTAACATCTAATAGCTTCACGCTTTACAAGATTCTCACCTCATTTTTTATCAAGTTAATGGTGATTATCAATGTAAAAGTAAGAACCTCATTACCTATCATTAAATTGCAACCACTCTTGCTAAAGATGTTATCTCTTTCATTGTCGAGCCTATTCCTCAAGACAAAATTTTCATTGTTGATTCTCTTGCCTCTTCAACTTCTCTCTTTCATCCTCATCAAGTTCTTTCAAATCCTTCCTTTATTATACAAATAAAAAAATATCCATCAACTATCCAAGCACCTAATTCCCTTATTTATCACATCGAGGCTATGACTATTTGACAAAGTTCTTAGTACCAAGAATCTTTTAATACTTAGAACATCAAACTTATCCTTGTGATCTAGATTCTCATTAAAAGACACACATTCATAAACAAGCTTTCAAGTATATATTTTGACACAACATTATGTACTATCATAATTTTGAAGGTATCTTGCTATGTTTTGTTATGTAAGATGAGGTTCCTCCTCTACTCAAGTAAGCACATGGAGGCATTTGTGGTGGTCACTATAGCATACATGTTATAGCATGCAAATACCTATGTATGGGTTAATTTTAGCCTACTCTTGAAAAATATTCAATTGAATTTTATAAGAAATGTAATCCTTGTTAGCTTCATAATGATCTTATCCATTCACCTCCTGTCGAGCTTTAGACTATTGAATCTCTTTGGACATTTTACACATGGGGATTTGATCTTATTGGTAAACTTCTTCATTCCCAAGATGGATATTTCTTTATCATCATCATTACCGAGTACTTTACCAAGTGGGTATAATTAATGCCCCTTGTTAATGTTATTAGTCATATAATATCCAAGTTCCTTCTTAACCAAATTATGTTCCACTTTGGCATTCCTCATACCATCATTTTAGACAATGGTGGTATTTTAAAAAATAAAATGTTAAACAACTTTGTACTAAATTTAAGATCAATCACAAGTTTTCCACACCTTATCAATTGCAATGTAATGGTCAAGTTGAGGACACTAATAAAATTCTCAACAAAATTCTCCTAAAGATAATTCATGAAACCTGCATAGATTGGCACAATCATCTTTACCATACACTCTAGGCTTATCGGACTAGCATCTATACTGTCACTAGAGCAACTCCATTTTTATTCGTCTATGGTCTGAAGTTGGTCCTTCCATTAGAATTTGAGCTTCTCTCTTTATGTATATCTCTTCATGGCATTATTATAAATGAATAATTACATGAAACTCACCTTCATTCCCTTAATCTTTTTGATAAACATCATCTTTCTACATTACAACATAACCATCAATACAAGGTTCGCATCACCCGATAATATAACAAACGTTTAAATTCTATACTTTTAATTTTGGTGATCTTGTCCTTAAATTATATTACACCCATGATAGAGAAGGTAAATATTCCCAAAAATGGTGGGGGACATATTTAGTTAAAGACATTCTTGGTCCAAGAACTTATCATCTTCAAACTAATGAAAGCCATGTTTTAAAAGAGCCCACCAATACTCAATTCCTTAAAAAGTACTTTGCCTAAACATTTATTTCTTATCATGTTTTCTATCTATATCTTTCTAACATCTTTTTTTAGGTTTCTTAAACACGGGTCTCTCTCTCTATAGTAGTTTCCTTCCTTTCACAAACCTTTAGTCTTCCCTTTTGATCTTTTGGTTTCTTCATCTACCATAGTCTTCTTTATCTTTTTGTATTTTCTCTTATTTTTTGTACCCCTTGGGTTTTTTTTTTGTGATTTGATTTATAAGACCACAAATAGGACCCAACATCCCTCATAAAACCACCATCTCTTTCCTTCTCTTTTTATAGCTTGTTAATATTGTTTTGGCATCCTTTGGGTTTTTCTTTGTGAGTTGCTTTGTAAAAAAGCTCCCTCACTTTACTTTTATCTTGCTTATTAACACCCTCATGGGTCTCTCTTTTATGAGTTACTTTGTAAGACCATGGATAGGACCTAGCCCTCCTCATAAAATTACCATTATTTTAATGTTCTTGATCCTTATTCTCAACTTTATCTTTTACTTCTTTTGCTATATGGAATTGGCAAATAATATATGTTAGCCTGGTTTCCTCCATTTCCATCTTTGTATGATAAAGAATCACATTTTACTATCACTGTATCCCTTGTCTTTGCCCTTTGTCACATTTTTTGGAATTTTAAACAATTCAAATTGTTCCATATACCATTCCTTTTAATTTCCTCTTTCTCTCATCTCCACATTGAATAAAACAAGGTCAAAGTCAAGATAACACTTTTATTTCACCTAGATTTATGAGACTCTTATATGCCATGCTCTTTTAAGTTCTCTCTCTTAGCCACCTTGTCCCAATTTTTCAAAAAAAAGTTATCTTTATCACCCATGTTTGGTCTTCCAAATCCATATGGATAAGGAATAGAAAAATCCATCAAAATAGAGTTAAAAGCAAAATCATTTGAGCATAAAAAGAAATGATATTTAAAAGGCAACATACAAATCTCAAAAGTCAAATTCACACCTATATATGTGATTACAAGCACATCTCCTATCTCTAATCAAAGTTTAAAATCTACAGTCAGCTTCACATAGAGCTAAAGTCCTTTAGGGTGTGGTAGGGTAGTAGATTAGAATAGGGGTATTCAAAAAACTATATGGTGCTACCTACTTTCTCATACAAGTACCTAATCTTCATAGTAGATTGATGACTCTATAAGGGGTTATAAAGAATGGAGAACACGTCATGGAGAGGTAGGTCTATTTTATTTTTCATGCATATAGCCTTAATGGGATGATCTATATACTCCATTTGTTTACCTAAGACTTTTGTGGGTAAGATAAGTTCTTCATAATTTTTAAAATTGAATGTCCTCTCATTTTGACAAATCTAATTTGAGTGTCTTGACTTCAATAAAGAGTTCCTCTACCTTGGTTTTTCCTTCATTATCCCCTCCACCCATTTCATTTTCCCCCCTTGATAGACTATTTTGATTCCAAATATGTATTTCCCTCTTCTTTAA
The DNA here is from genome assembly GCA_037957365.1 of Torreya grandis. Lineage (NCBI taxonomy): Eukaryota > Viridiplantae > Streptophyta > Pinopsida > Cupressales > Taxaceae > Torreya > Torreya grandis. The sequence continues at coordinate 1,424,575 of JARHVA010002712.1, read as the reverse complement.
TTCCTTCTTCTCACCCTCTTAAAAACATGCTAGCACTAATTTGTTTCAGTTTTATCTATCCTTAGAGTAAAACAACATGTGTTGAGAAACTTTGGATCATTTTTTTTACACCATGATTTACATTTACTAAACTTACTTTACCTTCTTTTTCCTATCTATCCTAATTTTATTATCTTTTTGTTACAGACACCTGAGTTTGCACCCTTTTTCCATTGTTGAGTGAGATGTGGTTTGTCATTGCTCACTCGATAATGTTGTTTTCCCTTTTATGCATACTTTTTCCATTGATGAGTGAGATGTGGATTTTTATTGCTCAATCTTTGATTTTATTTTAGAATTTTGTATTTTTAGTATAGTATTTTTATCATTTATTGTATTTTTGTTTTTCCATCTTGTTTGACATGTATCCTTCGTTCGATTTGGTGAGTTTGTCTTTCTTACTTTAGGATAGTTTTTTTGAGTTTTTGGTCTTTAGTATCCTTGGATTTTTGATTACCCAATTTACTCTTATTTGTTTGACTTGGTCATTTGGTCTAACATAGCACTTGTCACCCCAGCTTGCTAAATTTTTCATGTACGTTTCATCCTCATAGCACCAACTATCTTGGATTTTATTATGTTTGCTTATTTTTTTTCTTTAGTTTTACATTATTGGATTTTTTGAAAATATTATTTGTGCTCTAAATGATAAAACTAACAACATTGCACACAACCATCTCATGATAAAGGTAAGTTAAGGTACACATTGCACTTAATTTTTAGTTATTTACTTTTTTTGATAAGTTTCCCTTTCAGTCATTTACTTTTAGTTATTTTATGCTTTAGAATACTTTAATTTTTTTTAGAATCAGTGTGTGTGTGTGTGTGTGTCCTTATTTTCTTTCTTGAATCACCATTTTTTGTTACACCTTAGTGACACGTGATGAGCTCTGAGTGAGGTATATGTATACACATAATATTTTTAACTTTTATCAATTACTGATAATTTACATCTTGAAAAAATCTATCAAGATTTAATCTCTCTGAGAATACACCCTACAGGGTGCACCAGGAAAGGGGTGGGAAAAAATTTGGTGCTTCACAAGATTGTTGTCCCTTTTTACCATATTATTACCAATACAACTAGTTCCTAAAACCTTTCCCGAAGTTGTTTCTCTTCCCTTTCACAATATTCTATTATTTTTTCTCTTTCTATCCTTCATTTCCTTGCTTGGCACCCTTTTAACCTATTTAACATACTAGGTCAACCTGGTTGACCTAGTACAGTTTGTGAACCTTTTCTCTCTTTTGGTTTGTTAGCCTCACGACTGACCTAGAACAAACCTAGTGAGTTATCTCAAAAATGTGCTAGGTCGATCGGGTCAACCTAGCATAATCAACATTCTTGAATGATTTTAGAGTAAGTTTATCCTATATATACAAGGTCATTTTGATCATTATTAGAAAATGCAATCAAGATTTATTATTCACTCGTGCTTCATCACAATATACTCTTCCACCATTCTACTTGAGAAAACTTAGCTTAGGTTTCTTATTTTAGAGAATATAGTCTTGTGGATAGGTCTTGGATGCTTTGGACTAATAAAGTGATCCTTATGAACCACAACAACCTCTTGAAAATTCCCTTTGGCCAAGAGAGAGATTGAGTCTCAACAAGTTCACATTCAGGTAAGTATATTCTAACTTTGTTCTCCTCTCTTTTAGTAGATAAAAGTAGTATAAGTGTTGGCTCGAATAATATTACTCTTCATATTTCATGTATTAGGGTGTTACTCATACTTATTTTATTTGAAGTTCCCTATACATGTTTTGATTTCTTTGCTTTACTAACACCCACTTTGTGCCACAAGATTTGGTGTGTACTAGATTATATTTACTTTTCTTGTTATTATATTAGTGAAATAGCAAATCATATGACTCTTTTAGGGTTGTTATGAGATTTTTTTAGACTATAGGCTTTGAAACCCTATCTCACATGGTGTGTTGTGACAAGTGATCCCCTAATGAAGTCTAGCAGATCTTCACATTGGTTATGCTCTCACTTAGAAATTGTATTCCCTCAATCAAAAGTGTAGGTGTGCTCTATCCCATCTGATCCAAAAAAAATTATTACATATAGAATATATAGCAAGTCTCAAAATCTATGATGGTGGATTGATCAACCCTCTATTGCTGCTTCTTCCTCCCCTACACCATAACTTCTATAATAAATTTAAAAAGCAATTTTTAGACTATTAAAACTAGATTTGAGTCTTTCATTAGCTTTGGAAGGAATATTGTAGGTGGTTTCAAGCTTTATTTTTCTAAAAACAAATCTTTGGGGCTCCTGCAATCCTCCCCTACTCTCCACATGCACCATGCTTATGAATAATGCATGTTACAACAAACACTAAATGCTTAGAATGTTTTTTTATTTAAAGTATTTAATAAATAAAAATTTTATTTAATACTCTAGTTTCCACATAAGTTGTGAAGCCCATAGATTTTTTTAACCTTCTTTTCAAATTAAATATGTTTTTGAATTTAATTATATTACTAAAAATATTTAATTTTGTTTTTATTTTTTAATATAAAAAAAATGGAACTTAAAAAATATTAAAACCAAACTATCAAATTTAGTTTGCAAAGAAGGCTCGATGGTGAGTTGGCTAATCTGATTTTGCTAGTATATTCATATGAAGCAGATCTTTTGTTTAAATCCCCTTGTTCCTTTTTTGGTCAAAATTAGTTTTTATTAAAAATTATTTTTTTAATTTGTGTGTTCATTCATGTGATAACATGTACCATATATGATAATTTATTTGTCTTGTCACCCTATCAATTACTTGTAGACCATAGTCATCTAACTAGTCAATTTGTAGGTTTTGGTACATTATAAACACATTGAGAAGGTCTTTAAGTTGATTTTAAACCTATTTATATTTTTTTGTGATAATTTGGTCAAATAGTGCTCTTGCAACGCTATTTACGATACTTACGACTAATTTTTATGAAACTTGTAACTTTCACTCTTATTACAATTATTTATGTTTTTAATTTGTTTTTCAATCAATTAAAGCAACTAGTGTTGTTTACTCACTAAAATGTATTTTTTATTACAAAATAAAGTATAAAATACATTAAAATTTTCACTTTCTAAACATTTTTTTTATTTAGTATACAATGCAAACTTGTAGTGTTAGCTTTAAAAGGAAGGAAAACTATTCATGATTCAAATTATAATATGAATTATTTTTAATAAGATATATAATGTTTAGTTAACTTTGTATCAAATTATTAGTGAATTTATTGTATGTGCATCACATAACCTACTTTTTAAATTTAACATGCTTAATTGTAAGTTTACATAAACTCTCATTGAAAATCATGTTAAATTTAGCATGCTTGATTCAAAAATTATGTGTAATAAAGCTAACCCCTATTTATAAATATCTTATTAGTAGTTTGATTTATTTAATCATTACTAAATAGATATTTCATAAGATATAGGTGTTACTTCTAGATTCATATAATATCTATACTTAGATCATTAGAAATTAGCAAAATAAATACTTTGACATATAAAAAAAATTGTAAACTTTGGTTTATATTATTTTTATTATACTAATTTATTTAGTTATTATGATACTAAAAATATTATGATGAGTCTATTTATAGATATGTGTTTATGTTTTGTGTAAGTGTTATCACTTGGAGCACTTCATGTAAAAGTTTCTAAAGAAGCTTTGTAGCTATGAAAGATGATAGAATAATATCATGTAGAAGTTCTTCATTGTAACAACTTTTTTGGAGATAGTCAAAATAATATAACTTTGGTAAAAAATCCAATACATCACCATCAAACTAAATCCTTTGGAAGTTCATTAAATGTTGAGCCTATCAAACTTGTCATTAAGGAGGAGTGTGCATGACAATGTCACTTTTTAATAGTCGTATGGGTTTTATCTTTCTTTTTATCTCTCTATACTTTTTCTCATTATAAAGTATTATAATATATCACTTTATGTAATTTTGGTAAATTTTATATGAATGTCTACATTGTACCCAACACATAGTAGCATGGAGGTATTTGTGTTATAAAAGACTCCAATATTTTTGGTTGATTATTCATGAAAAATTATGGCATGTATTCTCACTATGGGATGTAGTCTCACAATCATACTAATATAAACTCACTTTAAGTGGTTTAGGATAACATAGTGTAATTCTTTTAAAGGTATCTATGGGGATATAGTGTAAAAATTTTAGGTGTCTATGGGTGTTAGTGTAATTATTTTAAAGGTGACTATGTGATTGTATTTACATAGTGTAATACATTTGGGTATCTATAGTTGTATAGTGTAATTTCTTTAAAGGTGACTATGTAATTGTAGTTACATAATGTAATACCTTTGGATGTCTATAGTTAAATAGTGTAATACTTTTGGGTGACTATGTTTACATGGCATAATTCTCTTAAAGGTGACTATGGCATGATGAAGGATGTTTCTTCAATTATTACCTCTTAAAATTCATCATGTGGATGGTTTATGGAGTGTAAGTTCATTATGTTGTTACCTCCTAAAAATCACCATGTGTCTTCACTTAACATTGGGGAGTATTAGAGCAATTAATTATTAAGTGGTGTTATTTATGTACCCTTAATAAATTAAATTATATTGGTTAAATAATAATATATTTTATTATTTATCATGAGTTTATCCTCGTGTAAATAAATAATAAAATATATTAAATGACCTATGGAGAGGTTGGACCTATTAAAGTGGTGGTGTAAAAAGGTTATTTATAATGGGTAGATTGCCTTGCATATATAATAAAGAGTTTATATTATAATATGTAACAAAAAATAAAGAAGAGAAAGCTTGTATTGGGTACATTTTATTTCTAAAATAATGAATAATTTGTGTGGGTTTTTCACCTCTTCATGAAAATTTTCTATGGTATATCTATGTTATGGTGTATTTAACTTTGCTCTCATTATTTCATGGTTAATATCTTTACTATTGGTTTCACATCTAGATCTAGTGTTCGTATGCAATCATATTTCTTACTCTGTTAAAGTGTGGTATAAAGACAAGGCCTAATTGGTCTATTTAAGTGAGTTAGAGAAGAGAGTGGACTTATGTGAAGAAAAGGACTCAGCTAAGGAGCAAATATAGGTCATTAAATACCATCAGAGGGAGAACAAGATCATATATGCATATCTAATCAAGTTATAGTATATGGACGACCAAGTCAGTAGAACTAATAAGTCTAGAAGAGGTATATTGAGCGAGTGAGCCTTAGAGGCTATTTGAGTGATAGTGAAGAGGAAATAGTGAAAATAAAGGAGGTTATCATCATTTGAATATTAGTAACAGGTGTTCAAGATTATTAGAGATTTAAGGTAGCTTATTTGGTACTTGGTTACCTAAGGGGTTGGATCCTCCTTGCAAATTTGAGCTTGCAGAAGACAAGTTGAGTGGATGCTCAACTAGGTAGTGGTTGGAGCTCCTTGTGAAGTTGGTGCTTCAATAAATTTTGAATATTGATATTATAGGATAGTATTCCATATGCATGGTTTATTCGGTTTTATTCCCAAGAGGGTTTTTCAAATAATATCTTGTGTTATCTTGTGATATGATTATGTGGTTGCTTAATTATGCATTGATCTCTTATGTGAATGTATGCTTCATGGAATGATGAATGGAATTGAATAGTTATTGTTATGAAACAGATTCACCCCCTTCTCAATAACTACTTCTAAAAATTGGTATCAGATTTGGACCTTTGGATGAGGCTTGATATCCTGTAGGTGATACTAAGTAGCTTAAAGTGTGATGAGGATGATGCTCATCTTATTTACAGTAATGGATAAGTTTTTTAATATCATGGTTGAGGTCTACATAGAATTATGCATGATGGTGTTAACAAGGTTCAAGAAGAAGGATAATGTTGAGTCCAAGATCAAACCTAAGTTGATAGACAAAAGGAACCTTAAGACATGTTGAAATATAAATCTTATTGAAGGTGGTCTACTTGGTTAGCTAACATGGTAGAAGAAAGGTATATGAAGGTATCTTGGTGAAGCAAGTACGTAGAGGTCTACAAGTGAAGGATGATTTGGTCATCAAATAAGAGAAGTTGTGTGTTGGTATAATGACCATATGTGAGTTGTTTTATCATATTTTAAAGGTGATCATGTATATTTAAGATGTTCAAAGAAGATTTTGTTAAGTGAGAAAAAGATAGTCCTATTATAATTAGGTCTCCATGAGACCTAATGAGGGTATGAGAGCTAATGGATCTTTCTAAGTAAAAGCTAATGGTTTGGATACCTATGCATGGAGAAGACTTATAGAAAATGGAAACAAAGTATATGACAAGGTTTGGTTCATTGAGAGAGATCTGAAAGTGTGTATTTGTGTAAGAAAAGCTCCATGGAAGTTGATTATCTCAACGTCTTATGAATGATAGACTAGTCTGACTTGTTGAGTTAAATTGTGACCTTAGGCTCTCAAGATGATTGGAAAAAGTGTTTGCAGATGTTCTTGATATCATGGAGATCCTTTAAGATGCTCTGAGGATGGTCAATTTGGCCCTAAATGTGAAAAATGAACCCAAGACATGAAATTTAGTGGCATAAGGGTTTCAAGTCATTCTATGTTTATAAACCCTAAGGTGTGTGATCTTAAAGAAAATTATTATTTGTATCATTAGTGAAACCTTAGAAAACATTAGGAGAATTATGTGTAATTCTTCCTTTAGTTGTTATGATGTTGGTAATGTATGTTTGAGTTCTTGAGTGGTGTCCAAGAAGCAGGATTCAAAATAGTGGAATGGGTGAGTTGAAGAATGGTCTATGAGACCATTGGCAGTCCTATTAAGATTTTTTCTTAAGTTTTATGGTTTGTAGATGTTTCAATGAGTGAAATGCCTTGTTATTTGTGCCTTGTAAGTGATCTTAGATGTTCTAAAGGTAATCATTTATCCTATAGCATCACAAGTTTCTTGTGATCTTGAAGAGAAGTATGTAGAAGTATTCATTATAGATGTGTTTTGATTTGTTTTGGTTCTTTGATGTTATGGTGACCTCATAAGTTTAGGTAGGGATGTAGTTTCAGGTTTTAGATGACATGAAATTTTTCATAGTATTCTAAAGATGTCAAATTCTGAGTTTTCATATCAAATTTTTGATTAAGAATTTGAAGTGAATCTATTGAGACACGTTGAAGAGTCTATGGAGAATTTGGTGTCTCTTGTCCATGAAGATGACCTTTAGGTCATAATTGATCGAAACACTTATTGATCAATCCCTTTTTATACATCATAAAGAATTTTGAAGTGTTTTAAAGGTCTGTTGTAGTGTCTAAGGTCTCATAAGTTTAGTATCATAGTTTAGATGACCAAGAAGGTGTGGTTTGGGCCATAATGGTTTGAGAAGATAGAATTGAATCTATTTCATTTAGGTCTCTATGAGACCTATCAGCAACATGAGGGCTATTGAAGAATTCATAGTAAAATCAAATGATTTGAGTTGTCTAAAGTCCATTGGTTGTTCGTTATGGAAATAGACCTTCTTGAAATAGGTCTCTATAAGACTTAATGAAGGGATGAGACCTCTTGGTGTTCCCATGAGGTCTGAAATTGATCTAAAGGATCAAGATCAAAAAGGAACTGATCAGATAATTTAGTTGTTCCTATGAGCATAATCAAATTAATTAAGGTGCTAGGTTGAAGTAAATAAGAAGATAACTTGATCTAGGTGAAGTATGGAGTTAGGGGGAGTTAATTCAGATAGCTTGAGAAGTATGAATAGACAAAGGTGGAGATTGATCGGCTATGTGAATGATTAGGCCCTAGGATTGTGTAAATGATCATTTAAAAGTGGTCATGGCCTTTGTCATTAATGTTAAAGGGGGAGAGATAATTGATGAGGAGATTCAACTTGAGGAGAAATGAGTATGGTCTACTATGTTAAATGTTTTTGTCATCAATGACAAAGGGGGAGATTATTGAGATATGATTATATTGATGTGTTTATGTCATTACAGTTATCATTGATATCAAAGGATGTGTGAAGTCTTGTATGTTCAAAGAAGGATAACTTAGTCATTAGGTAGGTACCTATATGATCTAAGGAGATTTGGGCAAATACAGATGATGGGAGATACATATGAACCTATCTCAGATATCTGAAAGAAAGCAATGATCTATAATAGGTGTTTTAATGATCTCAAAGTCATATGGTGCATAGAAAGACTAGTTTATGGCCTAGTTATTTGAGTATACACATGGCTTGTAAAGGTCTATTATGGTGATACAATGTTTTATGAGCTTGAAATTGTGTATTGAAGCATCAGAACATATGTAAAGGTGTTTTGAACATGTGAAGAAGGTGAAAAATCATTTATAGTGGAATCTGTTAGAATAATCAATATCTTAGTGGTTATTATTAACCCTTGGCTTACATTGGTAAGTAATTAAATAAATAATAATATACTATTTATTTACTTGAGATGTAAACTTTGAAAAAATAAATAATCTTATTATAGTTATCTAATATTTATCAAATGTTTATTAATTGGATTTATCAAGGTAGATGAACCCATTATTTTCACAATGGTCACATCCCCTCATGAATCATTATAAATAGGGTTTTACTCCTATTGTAAAACATCCATTGAACATAAAAATATTCAGGGATTCTTACGTGTGAAAAATAGTTATCTGAGACAAATTTGTGAAGAGTTTATCTGAAGAGTGAGATGAAGAGAATTTGATGTATTGAAGTTATTACTATTTCTCAATATTGAATATCACTTTGCTGAGTTTTTTTACCTTTTTAAGGTTTTTTCAAAATAAATATGTGTTATGTTTTATTGATCTAGGCTCATTACATTTATATATTTTAAAATGTTATCAGAGCCAATGTAGAGGATTTTGATCAGCAAGCATATAGAATAATTGAATTGATATTTCAATTTATTTAAAGCTTAGGCAATTGGATGCCATTATATGGCCTGATCACTTATAAAAACTAAAAATTAGGTTTATGTGCATCAAATTGCCTTCTAAAAGTTGTATTAGTTTAGTTTTGTAAAGATAAGGACCCATGCAATTTTTCAAAGACTAAGAAGCTTTGGATCAGAGTATTAAATTTTCTTTCTCTTCCATTAATGTACATGTATGGCTTGAGAGGTTGGCAAAAATTGTTTTTGACGCCAAATTTTTTTTTAAAGGCTTGTTGTCATTATGGGAGGATTTCAGGAAGATTTGTAAATTTTGAAGGCCTGAAAAGGCCTCTATCTCCCTCAAATTTTTATTTCTCCTCCTTGACCTTCGTCATTTCCATATACAATAAACATTAAATTAAGTATAAAGTTCTTTCAAATATTTTAAAAAATGATTTATTTTTTAATTTTACAAATTTGATTTACCTTTTATTAAATTATTTCACAAAAAAGTTAAAAAAATAAATAATTTATTTTTAATTTTATTTATATGCACAATAAATAAATATTTATTTATTTATTTTTAAATCAAATAAATATAATTAAATATAATATTTTGCATGTAAACCTTTGAATTCACTCATAGATAAGTTGGCAATTATATTTTTTTGGTAAAAATTTGTAAAAGTCTAGTGTTCAATTATTATTAGCTTTTTTCTTTGTTATCTTCTTGTTGACTCTAGTCAAAATTAATTGCAAATTAATTTAATTTGAATTCTATTTTTTTGTTTGTGTGTCTTCCTTCTCACATGAAACCCCTTGACTTATTGACTTGTCCTTTTGACACTTGATTTAGTCTAAAATTAGGCAAGTATAATCGTCCAACCAGACGATCTTAAAGTTTTGGCATGTTTCAGACACATTGATGTGGTTAATTTTTTGTTTTAAAACTTCTTCTTATTGATTTTATACCTTTTTTATTAATTGTGCCTAGGTGATCATTATGAGTGTGACTCTTTTGACACTTAAAATTATGCAATTTTATTTCAATTTTTTTATTTTGGTTAGCTTCTAAATTGTATATCTAAATATAGTTGCATGCTAAATTCACTTTATTTTCAAAAATAGCTCAAAAATTTTCATTTAAAAATGTTAAATCATAAAATTGTTTTTATTTTTAGTGTATTTTTATGACACTTGCAACACCTTACTTTGTCATAAATTTATGAAAATTTCTTACTTTATCAAGCTTTAATTTGAATAAATAGTGTGTATTTACTTTTTTTTTTTTAAATTAATTATCAATAAATTTTAAATTCACACTTAAAATATTATTTCTTAATCATTTAGATATTGTCATGTTTAAAGAGAAATCATGACTTTGCCTCATTTTTCCTTAGACAAATCTCAAATATTTAATATAAATAACTATAACATATAGAAAATTCAAGTTAAATTTAATTCATGACCCGTAAATTATGGAATATTATTATTGAAATTGAGAAAGCCCCACTTGGATGACATGTGACCCCTAAGCTTACCAATGCATTTTAGTAGAAGTCACAAGAAGCTATGTTCATTATCTTATAGAGTGTTAAGAATGAAATATTTCTCCACATTGATAATCAAAAATCTCTTTACAAAGCTTGGAGACTTTTTGAATCCATACATGAGAGAACTCATCTCTCAAAAATCATTAAGTCAATCTTTGAATTGCTGATAACACCTATGAAAGGTGATGAAAAAGTTGTAAAATTTTTATCTAAAATTAAGAATATTAAAGCTCAGTTAAATAGTTGTAATTATACTTTGATTTAAGATTAATTGTTTTCCTTTATCATTCAATTGAATATTCATAAAAAATTTAAAAATTTTATTTTAATTTTGAATTCTAAGTATTAAATTAAGCAAGATATCTCTGACCTTACCACCTTACTTGCTCTTCTAATTTAAAAAGAGTACGTAATGACCAATTTTTATTCTAAAATTAATGTCACTCAAGGCTTCTTACCTTATATAATATTTTTTATAAAAATAAAAACTATAAATCTAATCTTAACTCTGATAAAGGTAAAAATAAGAATAAAAAAATTAGTAATAAGAATCATAAACTTAAATTCAATAAAAATTGTAATTTATGTGATAAATTTGATCATAAAAATCAAACATATTATAAAAAAAGGTTAGAATTAATAATCAATCTTCTAAATATAACAAAGGGAAGAAAATTATTCAAAACATACAGAGGAATCAAAACCTTAATCAAAACAACAATTCGGATCAAAATATTATTGTTTTATATGCTACTTTATTTACTTCAAATAAAAATGAGTGGATTTTAAATAGTGGTGTATCACATCACATGACATATTTATCTGATATTTTGTATGATTTTAAAGATATCTCTGAAAGAATTTATTTAAGAGATAATTTATTTTTAGAAGCAATTAAACATGAAAAAGCAAAAATTTTAAATATTATTATTGATGATGCTTTCTTTGTACTTAATCTTTCAAAAAATTATTGTTCTCAACTTACTAAAGATAATTTTATTGTAACATTGTTTAAAGATAGTTGATCCATTAAAATTCAATTTAGTTCTTTGATTGTTGAAGGTATTCAAAAAAATAGTTTACATATTTTTTCTCTTTCTACATAATAAAAATGAATCTCAATTATGACATGAAAGATCAGGACATGTTAGTTTTATAAATTCACATGATATATTTGTAAACAATCTTGTTATTGTACTTCTTTCTATCCCCTCTCATCATGAAACTTGTGAGGGTTTTTACGTGATAAGTAACATACTAACCCCTTTTACAAGAATCATGATACAAATTTTTCACATCTTTTACAATTAATTCATAGTGATGTTATCAGTCCTTTGAAATTTAATTTTTTTAATGGTTCATTATATAATGTTACATTTATTGATGATTATACTAGAATGATATGATCTTATTTCATTAAAAAAAATTAATGTTTTTTTAAATTTAAAAAATTTAAAGCTTACGTTGAAAATACATTTGATTTGTCTATTAAGAAATTAAAAAATGATAATGATGGTGAATATATTAGTAAAAAATTAATTATTTTTACATTAATTATGGTATTAAAAGAGAATTAACAACTCTTTATTTCTCTCAACAAAATGGTATTATTGAAAAGTAAAACCGCACTATCATAGAAATGGTTAGAACAATGTTACAATTTGAAATATTTTTAAGTTTTTATGGATCGAAGCCATGAACATTGTTGTTCATATTTTGAATAGAGTCACTATCAAAGCTTTGCATCTTTCTACACTTTTAAAAATATGAACTAAGAAGAAACTTAGTGTGACTCATCTTAGAATTTTTTGTAGTCTTACTTCTATCTTTGTCCATAAAGTTAAAAGGAAGAAATTTGACCCAACTTTTTATTATTACATTTTTATAAGATATGGAGGTAAGACTAAAGACTTAAGAGTATATGATCCCTTTAAATATTATATTATTGAGAATAGGAATATTTTTATTCTTAAAATTTATTTTTTTAAGCCTTCTATGGATCCTCTTCAATGTTATTCTATTGATGAACCTAACTCTCATGTTTATTCTTGTGATAAAATGGATGCTCTCAAAAAATTTAATCTAATTATGGATAACTTAGAGTTTGAGAAACTTCTTGAGTTTCATGTTTAATTTAAAAGACTTAAATGGGTAGAATCCTTAATTCAATCTTTTAATATTGATAATCTTAATAAATTAATTAGAAGCCAATATTTTTATCATGCATTAATGACTATGTATAAATGTGAACTTCAATCTTTTAAAGAAGCCATGTAAGATGATAAATGGAATGTTACTATGCAAGCTAAATTCAATACTTTAATTAAAAATCAAACTTGAGATAGTATCCCTCCTCTACCTAAAAGACATATTGTCAGTTGTATATGGCTTTATAAGATCAAATATAATTCAATTGTTAAATTTAAAGTTAGATTAGTTACTCGTTTTTTTACTCAAAAACTCAAGATTGACTATGTTGAAACCTTTGCTCTTGTAAAATAAATGAGTATTATTAGACTTTTTATTACACTTACAGCTCAAAATAGGTGGATTATCTACCAAATAAATATTAAAAATTTATTTCTAAATGATGATTTAAAAGAAAAAATTTACATGACTTAACCTAAAGGTTTCATGATTCTAATAGAGAACATTATATATGCAAATTTAAAAAATATTGATATGGTCTAAAACAAACTTCTCAAGCTTGGTATTTTAAGATTACTTTTTTTTTTTTTTAAATTAAGTTTTTTCAATTGTTATTCAGATAATGATCTCTTTGTTAAAGTTGAAAATGGTCATTTGATTCTAATTGTATTATATGTTGAATATTTATTAATTATTGATGATCTAACTAGTTTAATTTATAAATATAAAGATAAACTAAGTCAAATATTTGAAATGATTGATTTAGATATTGTACATAGTTTTTTATAAATAACTATATTTCAAAATAAAAATTCAATTATTATATCATAATTTTAGTATGTAAATAATCTTCTTGTTATGTTTAACATGATTATAAATTTACCATTACTCTTATTAAATTTGGTATTAATATTGATCCTAAATTTATATGTAAAAAAACTAATCCTACTTTGTATAGATAATTTATTAAAAGTTTGATTTATCTAACTATTACCAAATCAGATATTTCATATGCTATCAGTGTTACTTCTAAATATATGCAGAGTCCTTATTTAAATCATTAAAAATTAACTAAACGTATTCTTTATTATATCAAAAAAATAATTAATTGTGATTTATTTTATTATTCTATTAATGATGCTAAATTATATGGTTATTATGATGCTAACCATATTGGTAATACTTTAGATTATAAATCTATTTTTTAATATGTGTTTAAGTTTGGGGCAGGTGATATCATTTGTAGTAAAAAATAACCTTTTGTCTCTCTCTTTTTACAGAAATAGAGTACAGAAGTGTTATGAAAGTTGTTAAAGAAGTTTTGTGGTTGTAAAGGCTATTAGAAGAATTTTATTTAGATGTTTCTAAAAGTACCATCCTTCATTGTGATAACTAAATTTATATAGCTCTGATAAAAAATTTGATATAATACCAAAGAACTAAATATATTAAATTTTATGTACATTTTATCACAAAAAAAATCTTCAAAGATGATATTAATTTGTAGTTCCATCTTACGGATGAATAAGTGATAGATATCTTCATAAAACCACTTTGATGCTACTAAATTTTATCAGTTTCATGTAATATTGGGCCTGTCAAAGTTGTTATTGAGGGGGAGTGTGCAAAATAATGCCACTTTCTAATAGCCATGTGTTTCTTCTTCTTCTCTATACTTCTCATTTGTAAAGCATTGTAAAAAATTTATGTAAAAGTTATTTGATTTAAGTAAACTTTATGTGAAAGCTTTACTTGTGTACCTCAATACATTTAAAAGCATAATTTTTAATAGAGGTCCTTATGTTATAAAAGACTCTAAATTTATTTAGTGATTATTCATAAAAAAATAATGAGATATAATCTCATAATCATGTTAACATAAACTTACTTTCAAGTAGTTTATAAATTATAATTCATTTTGTTTCAAAAGATGACTTTTGGTATGATGAAATTTTTTAGATCTTTCAAATTTTCTCACATAGTATAATTCTTTTATAGTGACTATGGCTTGTATCTCCACTTAGCATTAAGGGAGAGTGTTAGAATAATTAATGTTTAAGTGATTATTATTAACCTTTGATTTACATTGGTAAGTAATTAATTAAATAATAATATATTATTTATTTATTTAAGGTATAAAATTTAAAAAATAAATAATCTTATTATAGTTATTTAATATTTATCAAATATTAATTAATTCAATTTATTAGGGTGGATGGACCTATTATTTTTACAATGGTCACATCCCCTCGTTAATCATTATAAATAGAGTTTTATCTTTATTATAAAATATCTCTCAAACACAAAAATATTTAAGTATTCTTGGGTGTGACAAATACTTGTCTAAAAAAAAATTATGAAAATTTATCTAAGGAGAGATGAAAAATATTTGATGTATTGGGATTATTATTGTTTCTCAATATTGAATATCATTTTGTTGATTTTTTTACCTCTTTGAGGTTTTTCCCAAGATAAATACATTTGTTGTGTTTTATTGATCTAGCTTCATTATGTTATGTTTTTCTCATTAAATGTATTATATATATGTGCTTATTACATTTATATATTTTAACATAATTAAGGTCAAGTATTGAGGTATAACACTTGCATGAGAGACCTAAGATGATGGAACAAGCTTAGTAGCTTATTGAGGTGAGAAGTGAGAGAACTGTATGAACAAGGTTAGAAGTGATTGAGAATGTGTGAATGTATATGACATGTATATTATGTTTTAAGAATAGTATAGGATGTTCCCAAGTGTTTTCAATGACCAAGTATAACTAGTGGTTCTAGACCTATCATGCATAAAGACCTGGTGAGGTCTAAATGAAGTGTCAAAGTGAGTTGTTAAGATGGTAGAGCACATGTAAGCATTGAATGAAGTTTTCCAAAGGTTTTGACTAGGTTTTAAGTCCTCAATTGAAGGAGAAGGAAATAAATCACATTGGAAGGTCTCTTATGCATGCAAAGTGAAGGTTTTCAAGCTTGAGAAGAAAGTTTTGATGATTATTGGCATGTGTATAATTTTCATCATAACCTAATCCTTTTTAAAGATATGTTATATGTTATTAATAAGGTTTTTCAAGCATTTTTTAGTGGTTTTAGGTACAAATATTTATGAACATTCGTTAAGAATGCAAACTAGTCTTAAACCCTCAAATTAACTTGATGATGAAGATCTTGCTAGAAATGACCTAGAATGGATTGGAAATTTAATTTTTATGTTTTAATAATTTATATTACTCCTCCAAGAATTCCTAAATGGTCTTACTTTGTCAAAGAAGTAAACATAAGGTACATAAAGGTGCTTATTATTGAATAAATTGATGTTATGGGTAGGGTTGACTAAGTTAACACATGAAAGTTGTGAGACATTGAAGGTCAAGACTTAATTTTTGATGTCCATGGAGTTAGTTTAGCAAGTTATTTTAATTGTGTCAATAATTTCAGTCAATCAAGTTGACCTATTGCTAAATTTCTAGACAGTGAAAATAGTGAGAAAAAGCAATGTAGAGTGAAAATGTGTTTAGAGATGAGTTGCAAATGAATAAGAGTGAGTCCAAGGGTTTAGGGTATTTGTTTAATAACTATTCCTCATGTTCCATTTGTTTTTAATTCTTTGTGATTTTCATACATAATAAATAAGGTGTTGTCAAAATGACTTGTCTAAATGAATGAAGATAGTGAAAGAGTAAGGGTCAAGGATTGACCTATATGTTCTACATTTGCTGTATGACATCTATGTCCTAGTATTTTAATATGTGATAAATATGTTAAAGGATATTTTAAATAAATTTTGAGTTCAATTAAGTGATCATAATGGTGTGATAAGTCATGATCACCATGACTATGTTTTGAGCTAAAATGACTGCTCTAGGTATGCTAGGTGAGATGAAGAGTTTGAGACTATATGACAAGATTAAGTGCATCAAATAAAATTTTATATGGTGTTTTAAATTTATTTTACATATTGATACTATATATAAGATAGATAGATAGAATAATTTAATGATATGAGGAAGCCAAAATGGTTTAGCATACTACGTATGCATGATGTAAGAGAGGGTTGAGAGATTGGCCTGTAAGACCAATGGTTAACTCAATATTTTAATATATAAATATTAGAGGATGTTATATATATCACATATAATCTATGGATCTTAATTATATGTCTTTAAATCACTCTCACATGTGCTAAATATAATATTCTGCATGACTGTGTCTTTGAAGGCTACAGGCAGTTTGAGTGATCACATTATAGAGTAGAGTTTTTGGTGCTATGCCAATAATTTAAGGATATAATTATCATGGATTTGTTATATAAGTATAAAATTTCTATGTAAATGTGTTTTTATTCATAATAATTTCATATATAGGGTTGGTATTCAGAGTTGCTTGATTATACTTTGACAGTATTTAACCAATCTAAGCGGTAATTTTGAGAGAGTTGGTTTGAGGCATGTTAGCCTATTTAGTGAATTCAAATGGACATGGTGATGATTTTTAGGTAATGTATTATCTATTAATGTAATTTTTAAATGGGTTTTTTGATAAAATGTACTGTATACTTCAGATATGAGAAACAAATTTTTTTGTGTTTTAAGGCCTAATGGCGAGTAGGCTAAATGGTTTGGTTTAAGTGGTGAGTTGGAGTTACAGGTGGTATGGTACTATGTGAAAGTGAGAAAGGATCTATTGGAGTCATGTTTTATATTTTTCATCCATTGGTAAAAGATAAAGGTGGTACAAAAAGTCATAAGTGTAACATGTGAATGTAAAGGCCTAATTCCCTTAGGTCTCTATTAGGCCTAATTGAGTTTTAGCCCCTATGGGTTATAACCAACATATGGAGTGTTAATTTCTTGTGTAAAATGTATATTAGGACATATTCCAAGTATAATCCAAGTTGGTTAAGAATATTATCCAACCAATATGGGTGTGACCAAGAGTGTGGTATAAAGGCAAGGCCTAATTGGCCTATTTGAGTGAGTTAGAGAAGAGAGTGGACTTAAGCAAAGAAAAGGGATCATATAAGGATAATATGTAGGTAATTGAGGACCATAAAATGGATTAAATGAGTAGACATGCATATATAATCAAGTTGTAGCAGGTGGATGACCAGGTCATTGGACCTAGTAAGCCTAGAAGAGGCATATTAAGCGAGTGAGCCTTAGAGGTTATTTGAGTGAGAATGAAGAAGAAAGAGTGAAAAAAATGGATGTCATCATTAGTTGAAGATTATAAATATGTGTTTAATATTATTATATATTCAATGTAGTTGAATTGGTGCTTGGTTTCCTAAGGGGTTGGAGCATTCTTGCAATTTTGAGCTTGCAGAAGACTAGTTGGGTGGGTGTTCAACTAGGTAGGGGTTGGATCTCCTTATAAAGTTGGTGATTCACTAGATTTTTAATCTTGAAATTATAATACAATATTCCATATGCATGATTTAGTGGGTTTAATTCTTCAAGAGGGTTTCCCACATAATCTATTGTGTTATCTTGTGATTAGCTTGTGTGGTTGTTTGCTTATACATTAATCTCTTATGTGAATGTATGCTTCATGGAATGATGAATGGAATTGAATGGTTATTATTATGAAATTGATTCTCCCCTCACCCTATCAATATCTAATTCTAAAAAAAATCACCAAGCTTGTGAGGCATAAAGGGTTTTGTGAGAAACTTACAGTAGACTTGGAAAATAATAAGACAATATACATGCTACAAGAAGAATAATTAGTTGGGCTTGCCCATTCAAGTAATTAAATTCTAGATATGATTGATTTTTTATAAATAGGTAAGTATCCTCAAGGCCTTGACAAGGAAAAGATTAGGTATTTTATCTTGAAATCCATTATTTTTCTTTGTTGGTGGTTTTTTAGAAAGGATATAAATGGAGTGTTATTAAGGTATATTGAGCATAACCAGATTGCAAGAGTGTTTGAAGAGTTATATGATGGCCTATTAGGTCATTTCTCACCAAATACTATTGTTGCTAAAATCATGAGAGTTGGTTATTATTGGCCTAATTTATTCATAAATAGGTAATGAATTGCAAGTGTGCCTACTTAATAGGAAAATAAAGGTTTAGCTCCTCTTCATCTTATTCAAACAAATCATCCATTTTTTTAGTGGAATTTAGATTTTATTGGTATGATAAATCCACCATCTAGTGTTGGTCATAAATGAGTTTTGACAGCCACATAATACTTCACTAGATGGGCTAAAGTAATTACATTTAGGGAGGCTACTAAGGCTTGTTGAAATTATCTACTGAAGGAGGTTGAATCAGTATACAATAATGTACATTCAATTCCAAAACCATTTCATCAATCATCAGTTTGATCTATCAACATAAACATGAAATCACATACATCTAAAGCATGAACAAGAGCATACATCACATCAACACAACATCTATGTGAAAAACCCTCTTAGAGGATAAAACCCACTTAACCTTACAATATGGACTATAGTCCTATAATGACAAGATATAATTTAGACTAGTTACAACTAATCAAGGAACTACCATCCCTTATTTTAGTGAGACTACAATCCCATAAGGAGCTTCTACACCTGTGTAGCTAACCTATGACAAAAACTAGACTTTTAGCAAGTTTCACCTTACAAGGAGGATGCAACCTCATTATATGTTAAGCATTTATAACACCACTTATGAATAATTCCACCTTTAAACTAATATCTTCAATACCTAAAGATGGACCTCTGATTATCACTATTTCATCGAACCTTCAAACCTACAAGAGCACTATTATGACATCAAAAATATGACCTATAGGTCATACACACCATCATCGACCTGATCTTCCCTTCAACCCATCCACTAGGCACACATAGACTTCACCTTGCCTTCGCTCACCATATACACTCTCTCAAACAACCTCTTGAGCATACTCACTCATTATACCTCTTATAGGCTTATTAGGTCCAATGACCTATGTGATCACCTTGATCAGACAAGCATGTCTAATCACATTCATTCTCTACTAGTCCTCACTAAATTTTACCTTCTCTTTCAAAGTTTCTCTCTTTCACTTTGCTCCAAATTCACATAACTAGCACAAATAGGCCTTGTACTTATACCATGATCTTGGTATAACCCATCTTGCTTGGCCAATATTTTTACCACACTTGTCCCACCTTTGAAATAGGTCCTCATACACATTACATGTAAGAATCACATACTCCATAGGTTGGCCAATGCCTCCTTACCCTCAAACCACCATTAGGTCCTAGTGAGAACTAAAACCATTAGGTCTTCATACTCACACGTTACATGTGAGACTACTATGACCACTTTCATCCTTTAACAATGCTTAAAATATATCAAAAATATCTAAAATATCCACTTTCTTACTCCCACATAATTCCATGACATATGGAATACTAACTTCACACTTGGACCTACTAATTAGGTCTCTTAGCTCTTCAGGTCTTCATAAATAGAAAACATAGTCTCAAACTTCTGAACCAAATACTCAAATATTTCACATAGCCATGTGATTAGATCACATGGGTGAACCCTTTAGGACCTCAGATATACCCCTATGTGCTTTAGACATATCAACACATTTTCTTAACACTCAAAACAACATACAGAAAATGACCACTCAGACTGGTCATATATAGTCAAAATAGAGTCAAGATATTTTGATTATCCATATTTGATCAAAGGAATATCATGATAACAAATTCCTTTTCATAATCCTTAGATACTTATATAACATTTTCATGCTCATATTCTTCTTTAATTATTATCATAACACCTTCAACTTACCTCTCCAAGATGGTTACTTAAAACTGCCAATACATTCAACCAACACAATCAACTTCTACATCTTTGATCATATATAATATCAATTATTCAAACCTATAATTACCACATAGATGATCCTTATGGAGTCTAAAACACTCTCCAATATCTAATTCATCATGATACATCCATATATCATCAAGTACATCTCAAACAATCTTCTCAGGTCACTTGTAGGACATGTATAAACACACAGTCAAATAAAACCTCAATATATTTGACTATACACACTTTAAAATATTTAAATATATATTTCCAAATGTGCCTTTAAGTCCTCTAAAAAATTTATTTTTACACCATGAGCAATTCCATCCTGGATCAAAAGTTATAGGTAAATTATAGAGCACTAGTTTTTCCCTTTGCAAATTCAAATGTCAACAGTCACAATTAAACCTTGGACACCATGCTATCATCTTATGTCCTAGCTACTTAGATCAATCACACACCATCTATATTTTGTAAGGAGATCAGTCTTTAACAATGTTTAAACTTTGAACAAGTTGACCACTTTGACTCCACTCGTATCGTCAATCTCATAACCATTAGATCCTTATCATTTACCTTTGTTTAGTGTTCTTCAAACACTTCTTACCATATTTATACTTCCTGACATCTTGGAGTAAATGTGCTCTATCGATGTTCCTAAAAATTTACCTTGTGAAAATTTGACTAATCATGGGAGCCTTTGCAACCTGTCTGTAGGATCAACATTGCACATTCATATCTTTTGCTTCACTCAAATGCATGTTCTAAAATTTTGATGATATGTTCTCCTTTAAAATAGGAATCCAACCATGTATTAAGTAGCTCCCAAAACCTTCACATGTTTGAGATATAATTTCATTAATTTGCTCACTCAGATTTTTCTACCATAGAGCCAACTATGCCAAGAATTGACTCAAATGCCAATTTTGCACATGCATATCTCTTGATGTGCTTCATCACATGATCTAAAATTTAGCACAAATCAATTAGACACAAAATTGAATAAACCCATATGATAATTTTCTACTTGCACCTTCACACATGTAAAATACAAAAACATCAAATGTCTACTCAAATTTTCTTACTACATTGTAAATTTGGTTATGTATGGGAAAACACTATCAAACTGCTTAGGAGCCCAACTTTACAATTACATGTCATATGTTGCGCTTCATCGCATTACCTAAAATTTAGTGCATAGAAACTAGGTGCAAATTTTATCACAATCATATGACCAACTCCCCCAAACTCATCCATATGTGGCAATTATGACATCATCAAACTACCTACTCAAATTTTCTACCATTGGATCAAAAATGTCTAGATAAAAACTATGGATTACTAGATGAATTCTATTTATACACACAAGCACTCAAATCATATAATATATCTTATGGGACCTCTTGCACATCCTCAAATCATCATATTCATCCCTAACCATGCCAAAATAGAAGATCAACTAAGCCTACTTCAAGCATACTAAGACAAGCACATTGCACACTTTGTCATTATCACGTAAAATTTTAAGGCACTTCATCCACTCACCTGGACACCTTCATGACATTACCATTACATCATTGATAACTATCCAACAATATCCCCTTTTGTCATTGATTTCAAAAACCATCATATAGCAATATACATCTCACTTTTCTTCTCTCTCTTCAAGAACTCTCACAATCAGAACTTTCTACCCCTTTGACATAATGACAAAGTGGGCATAAACTAATCCTAAGGACCTGAAAATACCATCAACAATAGAGTACCGCCTTATAAAAATTATACAAACTCTCCCTTACCTTGAGCCTATTTTTTATTTGCCTTGATAACTTTCTCTTGTTCTATGCCAACACTCTCTTCAACCAAGCACTACAACTAATGAAGAAAGAATACAAAAAACATTGAAATCTAATTAAACTCACCAAGAAACATTTAAGAGGGACTCCCCCTAAGATATCTGAGCCATTTCACATATTGAGCATCTTCAAATCTCCATACACCATGAAGAATCACAACATAGGCTTACTAGCATCTTCTCTCAAACCACCTCAAGGACCACCAACATAACTTCATTCCACTCACCAATCATAAAACATGCTCAAAACCAACCTAAGAACTCTCTTTGAAACACACATACCTTTTTATTTTGCAGAAACTGAACAAAAAAAAATACTCATCTTCTCACTAGGCCTATTTAGACTACTTGTAGCCCTACCTAAAACTTATAGAGCCCAAAAATTTTAATATACACACATTCAAGACCTAAAACTTCAAATCTGGAGCACTCTCATATACCCCCTCAATCATACCAATTTTCATCACCTAGATCATCTTCTACAACATACTTCATTTATAAATCTACTAGTCAATTAGGCCTCCATCTTGACATAAAATTGAATATATTGAAAACCACAAACCTTCAAATATATGGAAAGCTTTATTTTAAAACCTATTTGGCCCATTCAACCTATTCAAAAGTCTCAAACTTAAAATCATAAGGCAAACCACTTTTCTAGCAGATCTTGAAACCTTAGAATCTCAAAAACAAACATGATCAATGAACCTCCTTCTGGTCAATTCCCTCCTCTAAAACTTCTTACACATATGGAGACAACCATCACACACTTATGGACCAAAAATTGATCATCCATACCTTTGTGAACATTAACTTCCTTTAGTCCATAAAAACACCTAGAACACATCACAAAGAAGTGCACAGACCTTTCTAAGCACCAGACTCTTCATGACATTTCATCAATATTATTATTCCACCTAGAAACTACCATTCCCTACTTAAAAACCTTGCACACACTGTAAAAATTCTTTCATGAAAAATAACACTAAACTAGTCTTAACCATGCATTACAAGCATGTCATCAACTGATGAAAACATTGCATATTCTTCATCTGATGTTCACTTAGCTCCACATACTAAAACTGAGTCATTAGTATCATGAACACACACCTTAGGGTTTATAGACATCAAACCCTCAAGTCACTACCTTTCATCCTTTGGGCTAGTTCTTCAAAAACTAAGAGCAAACATGACACAAAGGTTTCCCAAACAAAAAAGTCCTTCACAGTCAACACATCTTCTCATGACCTTCTTCATCTTATAAAATCAATCGAAACCCAACTAGTATCCACCATGCTTCTTTTTTTTGTAAAGTGTCTCCTTGAATCTTAAAGAGAGACACCCCTTTTACATAGGGAGACTAAAATTCCTAAAACTCTGAACAGTTCCATATCTCCATAATCTCATTTTTCTGTAGTTCTTTTCGACTTTGAATGAATATTTGACTTCATTCTTTTCTTCAGATTTGTCAATAAATGTTGTCAACAAAAACTCTTGAATTTCCTTCATGTCTATCATGGCAAACAAACCATCTTTGGTCTTAGTCTGATCTCTTCTCACAGGATTAGGTTTCCATGCCCATTTGTGGCATCTTCCGTACACACTAAGAGATCCACACACCTTATTTTGCTTTGGGAACATATTCAACATGTTCTTGTAATAGATAGAAATATGACAAATAAGATCATTCATACCTTTTTCTTGATGATGATTGTGATCTTTTTTTATCTAGATAGAAGAAAAATTCTCTTGACAGTCTTATATCTTCTTCATATCTAATTCCTTCTTTATTATAGTAGGCAATCTACCTTGATCAAGAATATCCTTCATAGTCTTAGGTCTCAACACCATTGATTTACTTTTAGGATTAGAATGCTTATTCAAATTATTCTTACAAAATCTTGTAATATGTCCTAATTTATTTCAATTATTAAAAATAATATCATTCAATATACCTCTTGGCTGATCTGAGTTATGACTTCTTCATGACCAATTACTTCTTCTTCTAAGGCTCCATGAATTTCCATACTTAACTGACTTCCTTCTATAGTCCTTAGCTCTATGACCATACTTATTACATGTATAACAATGACCATGGAATAAACTAGCATACCTTGAAGCATTTGGATATCTAACAAACCTTCTTGCATTGTTTTTAAAACTTGCATTCTCCTTGGCATACTCAGAGTTCTCATGCTCCTTTCTGATATTCTTCAACTTGTCTATGAGTTGTTCATACTCAATTTTTAACAAATTTATCTCATTTTTCATCTCATCAATCTCACCTTGATTTGAAGTAATTTTGACATTTGTTTCTTCTAGTTGAGTCTTAAGATGTCTGCATTTTTCTTCTCTTGTCTTCATATTTGCATTAGTTGTCCCTAATTGATGCTTGAGATTGTTGATCTATTTTTCATTTTCGTTGACTTATTCTAATTTTTTTTGTTCTTTTTCAAACTTTCCTATCTTGATTATGACTTTTTCATAATTATCTTTTAGGGAAACTAGATCAGTCTTCATTTGAACATATTCATCTCTTTTAGCTCTCATACTTGAACATGCAACCTCTAACTACATTTTGAGAACTTGGATAGTCTCTTTATCCCTCTTAATTTCTTTAACCAAGTTATCCTTCAATATACATACTTGGTCTTTAATATTACTAATCTATTATTCAAGACTTTTGACCATTGATCTCAATTTACAATTTTCTTTCTTCAACTACTTAGCCATCTTGTGCTACTTAAGATCTCCTTCAAGCTATTAAGCTTCCTCCAAAGGACCTACTCTGATACCAATTATTGAAATTAGATACTAAGAGGAGGTGTAAATTAGTATATAATAATACATAATCAATTCCAAAACCATTCCATCAATCATCAATTTGATCTAGCAATATAAACATGAAATCACATACATCCAAAGCATGAACAAGAGCATACATCACATCAACACAACATCTACGTGAGAAACCCTCTTAGGGGATAAAACCCATTGAACCCTGCAAGATGTAATACAATTTTATAATTATAAGATCCAATTTAGATTAGTTATAACTAATCAAGGAACTACCATCTCTTATTTTAGTGAGATTGTAATCCCACAAGGGGCTTCTACACTTGTCTAGTTGAGCTACCATAACAACTATACTTTTAGCAAGTTTCACCTTGTAAGGAGGTTTCAACCTCCTTAGATGTTGAGTATCCATAACAAAACTTATGAAAAATTCCACCTTTAAACTAATATCTTCAACACCTGAAAATGAACCTCTGATTATCACTCTTCACCTTCACTCTTTCATCTAACCTTCAAACTTGCAAGATCACTATTATGACATAAAAAATGACCTAAATATCATACACACCATCATCAACTTGATCTACCCTTCAACCCATCCACTAGGCACACACAGCCTTCACCTTGCCTTCACTCATCATACACACTCTCTCAAATAGCCTCTTGAGCATACTCACTCATTATGCCTCTTCTAGGCTTATTAGCTCTAATAACCTATGCGATCACCTTCATAACTTTGATCAGACAATCATGTTTGATTTTCTTCACTCTCTAATGGTCCTCACTAACTTTTACCTTCTCTTTAAAAGGTTATCTCTTTCACTTCACTCTACATTCACACAACTAACATAAACAAGCCAAATAGGCCTTATACTTATACCACAATCTTGGTATAACCCATATTGGGCAGCCAAGATTCTTACCACACTTGTTCCAAATTTGAAATAGGTATTCATACACATTACATGTAAGATCCACATACTCCATAGGTTATCCAATTCCTCATTACCCTCAAACCACCATGAGGTCTTGGTGAGACCTAAAACCATTAGGCCTTCATACTCACACATTACATGTGAGACTACTAGGACCACCTTCATCCTTTACCAATGCTTTCAATATATCAAACATATATCTATTATCCCCTTCCTTACTCCCACATGTGTCCATATCATTTGGAACACCAACTTCATACTTGGACCCACCAATTAGGTCTCCTATCTCTTCAAATCTTCATACATAGAAAACACAGCCTCAAACTTATGAACCAACTACTTAAATATTTCACATAACCATATATTAGATAAAATGTATGAACCATTAAAGACCTTATTTATACCTCTATGTGCTTTAAACACATCAACACATGTTTTAAACACTCAAAATAAAATCCATAAAATGACCACTCAGACTGGTCATGAACAATCAAGCTATTTTGATTTTCTATATCTTATCAAAGGCATATCATGATAACCAATGCCTTCTCATAATCCTTATATACTTATATAACATTTCCACACTCATTTTTTTCTTCAATTATGCTCAAAACACCTTTAACTTACCTCTATAACATGGTCACTCAAACTGCCATTGCATTCAACCAACACAGTCAACTTCTACATTTGTGTTCATATAGAATATCGATTGGTCAAACCTCAAATTACCACATAAATGATCCTTATATAGTCTAAAACACTCTCCAATAGTTAACTCATCATGCAAAATTTAGATATCATTAAGCACAACTCAAACAATCTTCTCAGGTCAATTACAGGACATGCACGAATACACAGTAAACTTTAAACCTCAATATCTTTGACTGTAAATATTTTTAGATCTTAAAATATATATTTTTAGATGAGCCTTGGATTCATCTACAAATTCTTTTTTTATAACATAAGCAAATTCATCCTGGATCAAAAGTTATAGGTAAATTATAGAGCATTGGGTTTTCCCTTTATAAATTCAAATATTCAAATGCCAACGATCACTGTTAAACCTTGGACACCATGTTATCATCTTGTGTCCTCATTTATATAAATCACACACTATTGATATTTTTTTCATTAGCTTAGTCTTTAATATGTTTAAACTTTGAACAAGTTGACCACTTTGTTAGAACAATTAAGAACTAAGTAGTTATTATTAACCCTTGGCTTATATTTGTAAGTAATTAAATAAATAATAATATATTATTTATTTACTCGAGGTATAAACTTCAAAAAATAAATAATTTTATTATATTTATTTAATATTTACTAAATTTTTATTAATTAGATTTATCGAGTGGACCTGTTATTTTCATAATGGTCACATCCCCTCATGAATCATTATAAATAGGGTTTTACCCCTATTGTAAAATATCTCTCGAACACAAAAAAATATTTAAGTATTATTTCATGTGACAAATATTCGTCTAAGACAAACTTGTGAAGAATTTATCTAAGAAAGAGTGATATGAAGAATATTTTATGTTTTGGGGTTATTATTTCTCAATATTAAATATCAATTTGATGGATTTTTTTACCTCTTTGAAGTTTTTTCCAAGATAAATACTTGTGTTATGTTTTATTTATTTGGGCTCATTATGTTATACTTTACTCATTAAATCTCTTCTCAATTCGTACTTATTACATTTATATATTTTAATATGGTATCAAGGCTAGTAAAAAGGATTTTGATCAAAAATCATATAGAATAATTGAATTGATATTTTAATCTATTCAAAGCCTAGGTAATTGGATGTCATTGTTTGTCCTAACCACTTTATAAAAATTGAAACTTAAGTTTTTGTGCAACAAATTACCTTTTGAAAGGTTTAAGAGTATATGATCCCTCTAAATGTCAGATCATCGAGAATATAAATGTTTTTAATCTTAAAAAATCTTTTTTTAATCCCTCTGTAGATCCTCCTCAATCTTCTTCTATTGATAAACCTAACTCTCATTTTTCTCTTTGTGATGAAATGCCCTTGAGAAATTTGATCTAGTTATGGATAACTTAGAGTCTAAGGAACCCCTTGAGTTTCATGTTTAATCTAAAAAGATTTAATGGACAGAATCTCTAATTCAATCTTCTAATATTGATAATCTTAATAAATTAACTAGAATTCAACATTATTATTATGTATTAATGACTATATTTGAATGTTAACCTCAAAATTTTAAATAATCCACACAAGATGATAGATAAAATGTTGTTATGCAAGCTGAATTCAATGCTTAATTAAAAATTAGACTTGGGATCCAATCTCTTCTCTACATAAAATGCATATTGTCAAATGTAGGTAGCTTTATAAGATCAAATATATTTTAATTGGTAAAATTTATAAGTTTAAAGATAAATTATTTGCTCGTAGATTTACTCAAAAACCTGAGATTGATTATGTTGAAACCTTTGCTCCTATAATAAAAATGAGTACTGTTAGACTTCTTATTACACATACATCTCAAAATGATTGATTTATCCACCAAATATATGTCAATAATATATTTCCAAATGGTGTTTTAGAAGTAAAAATCTACATGACTCAACCTAAAGGTTTTACTGACCCTAACAGAGAACATTATGTATGCAAATTTATATATATATATATATGGTCTAAAACAAGCTCTTCGAGCTTAGTATTTTAAGATTACTTCTTTTTTTAAAGAATTAAGTTTTTTTTAATTGTTATTCAGATGATGATCTCTTTGTTAAAGTTAAAAATAGTCATTTGATTCTAATTATATTATATATTGATGATTTATTGATTACTGGTGATCTAACTAGTTTAATTCATAAATATAAAGATAAACTAAGTTAAATGTTTAAAATGACTGATTTAAACATTTTACATTGTTTTTTAGGAATGACTATATTTTAAGATAAAAATTTAATTGTTGTATCACAATCTCAGTATGTACATAATCTTCTTGTTAAGTTTAACATGCTTGATTGTAAATCTACCACTACTATTAAAGTTGGTATTAAACTTGATCATAAACTTGTATGTAAAAAAGCTAACCCTACTTTGTATAGATATTTTATTGAAAGTTTGATTTATCTAACCATTACTAAATCATATATTTCATATGTTGTCAGTGTTGTTTTTAGCTTTATGCAAAATTCTTATTTGGATCATTGAAAATTAACTAAACGTATTCTTCATTATATCAAAGAAACAATTAATTATAGTTTATTTTATTCTTTCATTGATAATGCTAAATTATATGGTTATTGTGATGTTGACCATGTTGGTGATACTTTAAATTGTAAATCTACTTTTATATGTGTTTAATTTTGATACAGGTGTTATCACTTGAAACAACAAGAATTAACCTATTAGCTCTCTCTTTTATAAAGTAGAGTGCAAAAGTGTTATGGAAGCTCCTAAAAAAGTTATGTGACTATGAAGGTTGTTATGAGAACTTCATTTGGATGTTTTTTAGAGTACCGTCTTTCATGGTGATAACTAAAATTGTATAGCTTTGATGAAAAAACTAATACAACACTAAAAAATTAAATATATTAAAGTTCGTATGCATTTTATCTGGAAAAAAATATTCAATGGTGATATTAATCTATAGTTATGTCATATGGATAAATAAGTGGTAGATATCTTCATAAAACCATTTGGTGTTATGAAGTTTTGTCAGTTTTATATAATGTTGGGCCTTTCAGAGTTGTCATTGAGGGGGAGTGTGCATAACAATGCCACTTCTTAATGGTCATATATTTTTTCTTCTTCTCTATACTTCTTATTTATAAATCATTGTAAAAATTTTGTGTAAAAATTATTTGATTTAAGTAAATTTCATGTGAAATGTTTTCTTATGTACCTCAATATATTTAAAAGCATAATTTGTAATGGAGGTCTGTATGTTATAAAAGGCTCCAAATATGTTTAGTGATTATTTATGAGAAACAATGAGATGTAGTCTCACAATCATGTTAGTCTAAACTTATTTTTGAGTAGTTTATGGATTATAATTCTTTTTATTTCAAAAAATAACTTTTGACATGATGAAGGTTTTTAAATCTTTTAAATTTTGCACATAATATAATTTATTTATGGTGACTATGACTTTTATCTCCACTTAGCATTAAGGTGGAATGTTAGAAAAATTAATGTTTAAGTGGTTATTATTAACCCTTGGCTTGCATTGGTAAGTAATTAAATAAATAATAATATATTATTTAATTAATTGAGATATACATTTTATAAAAATAAATAATCTTATTATAGTTATTTAATATTTATCAAATGTTTATTAATTGAATTTATCGGGGTGGATGGATCCATTATTTTTACAACGGTCACATCCCTTTGTGAATCATTATAAATAGGGTTTTACCCCTATTATAAAATATTTCTCAAACATAAAAAAAAATATTCAAGTATTTCTACGTGTGGTAAATACTTGTCTGAGACAAACTTGTGAAGAATTTATCTGATAAGGAGTGAGATGAATAAGATTTGATGTATTAAGGTTATTACTATTTCTCAATATTGAATATCACTTTGCTGGATTTTATACCTCTTTGATATTTTTTTCAAGATAAATACCTATGTTTTATTTTATTTATCAGGGCTCATTATGTTATGCTTTGCTCATTAAATCTCTTTTATATCCATGCTTATTACATTTATATATTTTAACACACTTTGACTCCACTCACACCATCAATCTCAATCACATGATTAAACATGAAAGCATTAGATATTTATCTTTTACCTTTGCTCAGTGTTAAACTTTGAATACTTCTTATCATCTCACTACTTCTTAACATCTTGGAGCAAACACGCTCTGTTGATGTTACTCAAACTTTACCTTGTGCAAATTTGACTAAGTATGAGAACCTTTGAAATATGTCTGTAAGATCAACTTTGCACCTTCATATTGTTGTCCCAAAAATTTCATACATGGAATTTTGAGTTACCACTATTGAAATTTTTGCCTTTTATCTTATGTGAGTCAGTTTTTCTTATTAAAACTGAATCCCCTAAATAGGACTTAGACTTTAGAAGTTTTCACTTGTAATTGCTTTCATTTCCATTTACTTCAAGTTGTTCTAGAAGGTTAGAAAATGTTTGTCTGGGTCATTCTCATGAAACCCATTTTATCCATCTTTTTAAAAAAATCTAAAAGCTAAGTGTTGGGATTCATTGCTAAGCCAATTCAGGCTCTTAAGGTTACTTTATTTTTCAAAGGTGAAGTAAGTTGTCTTCAAAAACTTGGGTTACATCATCCAGTTCAAATTAGCATTATGTAATGACTTTGTTTCTCATTAAAGTTGAAGTAAAATAGTTTCATAAATCCACAAAGCATAGCTTATAAAAACTCGAGGTTTTGAAGTTGCTTCACTTGATCAAAGTCATAAAAAAAAGTAATAAGAGTTTGTAAGTCCAAATCTTTCACAAGCATAGACCGAATTGGGGTTTTAGAGGTACTTGACTTCAAAGACCAAAATAAGCAAAGCAATTCATGAAACCTGATAAACATCAAAATGCTTATATGGCCACCATCTCACATTTCACTTAATTTTCATTAATGCATGGGTTAATATAAATATTGAAAAATCCACCTCATTTCTTACCTATATTTTAAGTTGTCTAACCTAGTTATTACCCTTGTGAATCTCGAGTGACACCATTTGAGCTTATGGAGTGATTTTTGAGCAAAATCATCATAACCCATTTATAATCAAGGGATGTAGAGTGTTTTCCCTTTATTTTAATGTTTCTATTTCAGTTCTTTATCTCATTTTTTCTCTGATAAATTTTTATTTTCTATTTTAAAGGTTCTTTTGTCTTTTCTTATTTTGCTTGCATTTTTTTGTCATTCTTTGCATACATGATGTTATTGAAAACCTTTTAAAACCCTCAAGAATATTTTGCATGTGAAAATCTTAAGCAAAATCCTAAAACATTGAATTTTTCTATAAAATGCCCTAGCATTTGACCTAGATCCTATTCCCTAGACCCTCCATGACTTGTTGCTTACCCAGAGTCTCGAACCCAAGTAAATGGTCTTAAGAAACCCAAAGTTCTCAAGAGCATTGCTTACTCAAATTTGAACAACCACTTGCTTATCTAAAGTTATAATTACTCATTTCTTCTACTTCATCAAGTTTTCCAACCCTAGTAACTTTCCCTAAGAAACCTAATAGCTTGTCCAAATAAATGTGGAGCTGTAAATACTTGTCACTTACTCATGGTTTTCAACATTGAAGTTTTGAAAAATTTCTAGACCTTCTTAGAGTTACGACACCTTGTTACTTAAAATAAGTTTCCTGGAGTTTTTAAAGATTTCTACTGTTAAAAGTTTCTAATATCTAAATCTTGCTTAGAATTGTTACTACAGATAATAATTTGACTCAATTATTCAACCTTTTCTAAACCAATAGGAACATTTAATGAGTTTTCAAGAGCATATATCAAGCCTTCCTAGTGTCAGTCACAATAAATGTTAAGAGGAGAAGAAGAAACAATTGTGATTGAATAAGTTCATGAGCTTGAACTTGAACTTGAAGAAGTTCTAGGACCAAGTAGAAAAAGAAAGACAAAATCAAAGAGAGTTGATAAGCCAAAAGAAGCAAAGATGAAGTATGAATACAAGGGATATCCCATTGAGATGTGCATTGCTTTCAAGTTATATGAAATCAATGATACTGACATGGGACATGTTTCCATAAATGAGTTATTAGAGAGATCCAAAGCCACAATCAAAACACCACTCATGTAAGTAATGAAAAATAGTGGAATTCTACAAGTTGTAGCTTTCCCAAGCTCTGCAAAACTTTTTAAGTTTATCCTTAAGTGTGCTAAGTATTATGATTCTCTCACTAGGATGGTAAAAGATACAACATGCAATGTGGTGGCCAAATTAGATGTTCAGTATTTTGACTATTTTTTTAAGATTCTAGCAAGATCTAAAGTGCTTGATATATCAATAAAAAAAGATAAAAGTCAATGGGAAAATAAAATATCATATTGCATCAAGATAATGAATACAACTTATTTGAAAAAATCAAATCAACCCTTAAGGTTTCTAAAGCAAATAGTGAGATCTAGCTTAATTTAATAAGTGGATGACATCACTCAATTATTATGTAGAATCAATGGAGAAAATAGCGTTAAGAACTTTTCCACTTGGATGTATCCATACATAAGGGCTATTGATGTCAATAGGAGTTCTGTAATAATTGAATGGTCGAGAATGATAAATGTTAACATTGATCACCTGCTGAGTAATGTATTGTAGACCTTGGACTTCAAAATGACTTCATATTTAGTATATGTGTAGCATTCAATGGAACTTTTTATAGGCTGAATATAAAAGGGATGTTGGCAATTGAGCCCATCTATGAATATTACCTTGAATTGACTCTTTCTCAATACTTCAATCACTATAAGAGGGTAAATGATGCATTCCTTAATGAAGTCATCTGTAAATTTAATGTTGCTTTGAAAGATAAAAGAGTGTATGATGTAGCTTGGAGGTAGTTTTCCATTTTAGATGCATTTCATTCAATTCTTGAATTTCACATATATTAGAGGTGAAGATTTCATAGGAACACCAGTCAATTTTCTTAGGTACCCTAGTGACAAATAGATTCTTATAGAGTTGTGTAGGTAGCTGGTAGAGTTACATGATCTACAGTCTGAAGTTCATCATTTTTCAATTAGTTTTCCTATTATTATTGCCTATTATAATTTTGAAAGCATCTATAAGGCCAAAAATATAAAAATAGAGATCTACCATAACTACAATAAAACGTATGTTGAGGCTAGAGCAAATTTTGATTGTAGAGGTATAGCAAAAAACATAGTTTTTCTTGCATAGTTTTTCTTGAGTATATGCATATCCCTACACTTAAAGACTTCTAGATTGATTGTAAAGATGAGTTTAAAATGAGGAGAGATAATAGTAAGATGAATGTTGAACAAATTCATTTATTTTATTTAGCTACCATTATTAAATACATGGAGGATGGTGGACAAGTGATTCAAGATTCATATCATGCAATGGGAGAAGACAATGCTCCACTTCCAGAAATTGACTTCAAGAAGAGTCAAGTAAAGACTATTGTTGAGATAAATTTAGTGGTTCTCACTATGACTTAATCATGGCTTATTAGTAAGGACTAATACATGAAAGAGTTAGTAATGATTGAAATCAATGCAAGAACAAAGTAGCCAAGATCCAAAGAAAAGTTGAAATTGAAGCAGAATGTCGATGATACATACTCCTTGGTAAAAGAAAAGGAACCAGTTCAGTCAGTTACCCTAGCATCTCCTCTAA
The DNA here is from genome assembly GCA_037957365.1 of Torreya grandis. Classification (NCBI taxonomy): domain Eukaryota; kingdom Viridiplantae; phylum Streptophyta; class Pinopsida; order Cupressales; family Taxaceae; genus Torreya; species Torreya grandis. The sequence goes on along the minus strand of JARHVA010002712.1, from coordinate 1,390,183 downwards.
TCTCTTCCATAACCACTTCTATTTTTACCACATCCACCACATCTTTATATTCATTATCGATGAAAAATATACAGTCAATAATGAAAGATGTGGATCTATCCACACTCATGCCACCTCCAAAATATCCAAGTTTAAAACCTCCTGAGAAACATATTCAGAAGGAGACTAATGTTCCTCTTCCTCCACCCTCATCTTCTCTACCTACTACTCCTCCACCTCCTTCTGAGGATCAACTCACCATTCCTTTTGTTCATACACAAAAATAGCTAGAATAAGTAACTACTGGAGAGGTAATCTCATCTCATGAGGTATCATAGCAATAAGTAGTATTTTAACTAGAGGTAGAGGTAGAGAAAGAAGTTGAGAAATAAAAAGAGATAGAGATAGAGAAAGAAAAAGAGAAAGAAATAAAAAAGAAAAAAAGAAAGAGACAGAAAAAGAAAAAGATGAACAAATAGTTTCTAACGTTGTTCAAGATATTATGGATGCACAAGAAGTTCCTTCTTAGGAGTTAGCAGTGAGAAATAATTAACAACAAATGGTAATATATTTAGCCACTTCAACTAGTATGAATTTCTCTTCATAGATGGAAATACAGATAGCCCCTGATTCAGAGGACAAAATTAACTTGAAGGAGATAGACTTATAGCTTCTGAGAAGTCTTGATCGTAATGGTAAAAATTTTAAGAGTGTCAAAGTGACTTCAAAACTAATAATTGAATCTTCTGGTTATAAATTTGTAAAAATATCAATTCCTCCATAGGGTAAGGATAAAGGTGAAGTCACTGAAGAAAACTTAATAGTCACAAAGGTATCCCTTAGAGAAGTCACTACAGAGGGCCTAAAGCAGGACACACAAACCCTTGTCAATACTCTTTTTTAGAAGCTAAACAAAGAGAAGGCTAATAAATCCAATTTAAAAAAACAAATTTATAAATTATGTGAAATAATTACTAAGCTAGCAAGATTTTCTCCTTAGCAATCATTGTCTTTAGGAGATATGATTGGTCAGTAAACAATAACTAAGATAGAAAAAGCTAGTGAAAAGGCAAAAATAGTTGATCAATGGATAGAGAAAATGTTTTAAAATGCACATAAATGGTTTTTTGAGGTCCAAGTACTTTGACTGATATTGAGAATAAATTGGCATAGATAAACATAATGATGAAGGAGATTGAAAATGAGAATGGAATCTCTAAATTACATTGGAAAAGCCTTCAATGAATAAATTCTTTGAGTGAAAATATTTTGATTAAAGAAAAAATTATTCTGGAGGGATCAATAAAGAAATCAAAATAAGAAGAACACCTTATATCTTTTTGCATGCACATTTTGAGAGCAATGCTTGAAGAAATAAAAACTCTGTAAGAAGATGCTCGTAATGTGAAAGTATATCTAGAGGACTACATTTTTTACCTCACAAATGTTTGGTATGAAAAAATACCAAGAACACCTGAACAATTACATCATCAATTTAAGAAATAAATTGAAAATGCGATGACTCCTTTCACAATAAAATCTATAAAGGAGTTAATAAAAAGTCAACAAGAAGTCAAGAGGCTAGAACCCATGCTTGAGAAGGTGAAAGCTTATTGCAAGCTAGAAAGGGAATTGTTGAGAATGAAAATAGAAAGGCAATCAATTGTTATATTAGATGATGCAGCCATCCAGTTCATGATGTCTCAACACATCAAGTAGAGGTCAAAGTGCAGATCAGATGTCCATAAATTCAAATGATTTCTATTGATTTTCTTCTGAACAACTATCTTATTTTATTTTCTTTTATTATCTTCACAAATGTATTTGAAGTAATTTTTTTTTAAGTAATTACTTTTTAAATAATGTCACTTAAAGAAGTTACTTGTAAAAGTAAGTTGATTTGTAAAATGTAAGACTCAAGTAACTTAGCTAGACACCATTACTTGAAGTTATTTTGTAAAAACAAATTACTTGAGTGAGTTCTGCATAACATGTAATAAAATTATATTTGATCCAAATAGTGAAACTGAGAAAGCATTACATGTTATTGGTCATTGCATGCCACATAGGATAAATTTTAAGAGGATGCCTCTCAACGGTTTTCAAATTTTAACGTGGCACATGGGAATTCAAGGAGGTGTCTCGTAATTGATTTTGAAATCTAAAATAATATAAGAGTGAAGGCCTCTGTATCAAATGGATGGTAATTTTTGAAAAGTAATTGTAACTAAAGTAAGAAAGTTTAGGCAATCTGAAACTTTGCATTTAGATTTTTGAATATCTTTTGTATGAAATTGGTTCAAAGTGAATAAGAAAAAAGTTGATTTTTGAAGAATTTTGTGTTTTAAGGAGATCTTTTGGTGCATTTGTGAAGATTAAAATGGTAAGCTTTGTGTTATCCTTAAATCTGAACATGAATTCTAATTTTTCTTAATTATTTGTTGAAAGAATTTATCATATTTTATATGTTTATCTATTTATAGAGCTACAATAAGCTCTATGAAACTACTTGTTATGAAGTACAACTTTTTTTTATCACATATTTTAATCACTTTATTTTTATTTTCCAAAATTTATTTACATATTCTATGAATTAGTTTCTTACTTATTGTAAAATCACTCCGTTATGGTTCATGAACTTTATGATTAAAGTAATATCCCAAGATAAGATAACTTGTGCATAGTTTGTATAAACTATGAATAACTGAAAGTGTGAATAGTTAGAATAGATAGCATAAAATGTACGTGATCTTCATCATTAAATAAAAATAATTTAATCTCATGACTACCTAGGTACTTTTGCTAGCCTACAAAATATCTAGCCAACACATATATTTTGTTTCATTCAAACGTATGTTCTAAAATTTAGATCATATATTCTCATTTTAAAGAGAAATCCCACCATGTATTAAAAAGATATTGAAACCTTCATGCATACAAGATACAATGCCATTAATATACTCTCTCAAATATTTATACCATAGAGCCAACTATGCTAAGAACTATTTAAAAGGCCAATTTTGCACTTGCATATATTTTGATGCGCTTCATTGCATGATCTAAAATTTAACACAAATCAACTAGACACAAAAATAAATAAACCTATATGATCATTTTCTCCTTGCACCTTCGCATGTGTAAAATATAGCAACATCAAAATAACTAATCATCTTTTCTTACCATATTGCAAATTTGGCTAAGTATGGAAAAACACTGTCAAACTGCCTTGGAGCCAAACTTTGCACTTGCATATCTTATGTTGTGCTTCATTACATGACTTAAAATTTAGCGTATAAATACTAGGCATAAATGTGATCACAACCATATTATTGACTCCCTTGACTCATCCACACATGGTAATTATGACATCATCAAACTACCCACTCAGATTTTCTACATTAGACTCAAAATGTCTAGAAAAACTATGGATTATCATATGAATTTCACTAATGCAAAAAACATTCAAATCATAGAATACATAATATGGGACCTCTTTCATATCTTAAAATCATCATATTCATCCCTAATCATTCCTAACTTTTCCAAAATAGAAGATCAACCAAGCCTACTTCAAGCATCCTAGAACAAACACATTGCACATTTTATCATTGTCACTTAGACTATCAAGGAACTTCATCTACTCACTTGGAAACCTTCATGACATTATCATTACATCATTGATAACTCTCTAACAAGGCTTACATATGGATTTTCTTGAAGAGATTGTTACAGGGTTTGATGTCCCATTTACTATTATCTCTAACAATGCTAAAACCTTTATAGGCACTCAAATTAGAAAATGGATAGTTAAGCATGGGATATATCTTAAAACCTATTTAAAGTATTACCCTCAAGGAAATGGTCTAGATGAATCTACAAACAAGAACCTAATAATAATCATTAAAAGGATAGTAGAGGATAATCAAATAGCTTGGTATACCAAACTCAAGATATCCCTTTGGATTGATAAAATTATACCTAAGATAGCCATTAAGAACTCTCCCTTAATGTTAGTGTATGGGAAAGAGGAAAAAATCCCCTTATCATTGGATTTACCTTATATTGAGCTTGCACAATAACTAGAAATGATATAAAATGATGCAATGATAATAAGATTGATTGAGTTGATAGAGCTAGAAGAGGTAAGAAACCAAGTAATGCATACTCTTGAGCCTCATCAAACCCAAGTGAAGAGAGATTTTAATATGAAAGTTGTTATAACCTTCAAGGAAGGAGATTTCGTTTTGAAGTGGGATGAAGATAGAGCTAAAGCTTGAAAACATACAAATCTTGAGAATGTTGGGTAGAGCATATAAAATGTAATAAATAGAGTTTCATAAACCCACAAAGATCTTAAGCAAGAATATTAAAGGTTTGTAAGGTATTGTAGGCTATATAACAATCCAAAATGAAGATATGCAGGTTTGTAGGAAGTTTGCAGAGCCCTATAAAGAGTCTTGGATAGAAATCAGAGTATTAGAAAGGTCAAAAGGGTCCTTAAGACCATAAATTAAGGTTTTAGTCTTTCAAGTAAAGCAAATAATGTTTATAAATTATGTAATAAGAAAAAAACTAGATCTGTAGGTCTGAATAACAATATAGGATCCTATCAAACATCTAGGGAAAGAAAACAAAGATTTGGAAGGTTGTGTAGGTCCTAAAAACCATGAATGATATGTTATAGGCCTTTGATAAATCAAGTGAGGTCTAGAATCTATATAAAGAAGCAAAATATCATGTTTATAGGGTTTACAAGGAAACCAGTTGACTTCTAATCACATTTATCCTTATGCATGGTACTTGAAAAGTTTTAAAGGAATCTTCATAGACTTTGATGCATCTCTTGGTGATCTTCATGCTTCATGAGAATGTAAAAATCATTTGGATCCAAAAAAACCTTTCAAAAACCCTACAAACAGTCTAAAATATTATAAAAGCCGTAAACCCATGATAGCATGTTTTGATAGTTTTTAAGGCTTGGAAAGACATAAAACAAGGTTAGAAATCTCCTTAAAGAATCATAAGACAAAGTTTTTAGAGCAATAACATGTGTTTTCAGGACTATAAGTCAAAGATCTTGGCAAGAAATATGATATTCCCTTAGCCTATAGTGCATCTAGAGATATATTTGGTCGACTGGTGGCTTACACACCTTCATATTAGCTTGTAAATTTCTTGATGTTCTTAGCATGGTCATATTATAGAATAATCATGGCTAAGTAGAGTATATATAAGAGGTAGTTGTTAGTCGTTTATCATCATATTTTAAATTCTATTCTTATTGCATTGTTGTGGAGGTTGTCCCTTCAAAGTGGTTCAGTCATAATATTAAAGTATTCTACTCTTTTACAAATTATTATTGAGAATCTATTTATTCTACTCTTAATTCTATGATATATAATTCTATTATTGAAAATTATCTAAGTAATTTCCTTACAAGTGGTATTAGAGCTTCAATTTGGGTAAGTTTTTGAGGCACAATTTTTTTAGAGGACTAATAAGTAAAAAAACATAACTTTTGATCTTGAGAGAATTGACTTTTTTCATCACTGCAGTTTTCTTTGTGATGCTTTTTTACAAAAAATTAAAAAATGCTGATGTTAAAAAAATGGAAATTCTTTTACCTTGTAAAAATTAGTTGGTGTTGGATTCATCTCTATGAGATAATTGTAATGGTATATTTTATCAATACACTTTTTTGGGCCAAAATGTTCACCCTTATACACAATAGTAATAGTTGGATTCATCTCAGTGAGACAATCACATGGTGTATTCTATCGGTAAACTTTTTGGGGGAATGAAACCCTCTTATTGTTTGTGCGTGGTTGGTACAAACACTTGCATACATGAAAAGGGGTAATAAATAATGAAAACTCCTCATAAGGATGACATGGAGTTTGGAACTTTTGATCTATGCATTTTGGAGGTAGTTCAACAACTTAAGTTAGAGTTGTAGGGCATGGTGAAAAAAGATGATTTTGATATGGTTCAAGTGGACATTATAGGATTAAGAGGGGACCTGGATAACATGATGGATCAATTGCAACAAATATTTGGGCAATTGGCCAACTTGTCAACTTAGTCATTAAAAAATAACCCTCCACCACTTCAATTTAGTTTTCTTCCTCCAAATAATACCAACACCAATTTTGTACCTAAGCTAATTTGTCAAAAGTAGGCCTACATAAGTTTGATGGTAATGATCCACTCATCTAGATCACTCAAATTGAAAATTTATTTGATCTACATCATACTCCATGTTTGCAAAAAGTGATTAAGCCTCTCTATATATGGAACCTAATCCATTCAATTGGTATTGATGGTTGTGTGCTCAAAATAATAATAAGGGTATCCCAATTTCATGGTTGATATTTTTTTAAGAGTTTTAGCTCCATTATCTCAATAATGTCTCTAAAAATTATTTTAGTCAACTAAGTTACACCAAATCAAGACTATCAAGGACTACATTCATCAATTTTGGAATCTCTCCTTACATGTGGTAGACATCATTGACAAAAATATGACTAACCTATTTTTAGGTGGCCTCAAAGATAGCATCTAATTGGAGGATCACGTGTTTCATCCCATTACTATATCTAAATTCATACCAAGGGCACACATGGCTGAAGAAAATGATCTAATCAGATGAAGACTTTTTACTAATATTCATGAATGCACTTTCCTAACACCATCATTTTAGTAGCCTACTAGATTGACACCTTATCAAGTGGAATAAAATCATGTAAAAAGTTTCTATTTTGGTTGTGATAGTAAATGGAGCAAAGGGAAACGATGTGCTAAAAATAAGTTATTTTAAATTGACAATGTCAATGAGGAAGAAGATAAGGAGGCTTTAAGGGTAGGTTTGGAAGAACCTGATGATGAATCTAAAGATTCTTAACCTACTATTTCCTATCATGTAATTTTAGATATTTATACTCTTCAAACTCTTAAAGTGGTGGGTTTCCTAAATAAACATAAGGTGACTATGTTAATTGACTTTGGGAGTACAAATAACTTCATCAATACTAAGTTAGATACTCATTTAAATTATTTCATTTACCCAACCTTATACTTTTAGTTCATGATTATAGATGGTGGTATGATCAAATAATCTATAAAATTCCATATCATTAAGTTTGTTATGGGATACTATTCATTAGATTCCCCTACATTTTCTATTCTCATGGGAGGAGCTAACATTATTTTAGGAGTGCAATGGCTCACCACTTTGGGCACTATTGAGATGAATGTCCAAGAACTATTCATGAGGTTCTATTCAGAAGGTAGGACCTTTAAACTATGTGGATTATAGGTTAAATATCCACAACTAGTTAGTTCTCACCAAATGATGAAGATTCTCAAAAAAGGTGCAGAAAGTTTTGTGGCACACTTAATTTTCATAGAGGTTCAATCAACCAAGGAGTCACACATATTGATTTGTAAAGGGTGATGGATAACCATTATGTTGTTTTTTGTGACATGCCAAAAGGACTTCCTCCAATTTTTACACATGATCATGCCATCAAACTCATTCTATGAATTACACCACCTAACATCAAATCGTACAAGTATCCCTATGCCTAGAAGAGTAAAATTGATGGTACAAGAGATGTTGGAGGTAGGAATCATCTGACATAATCAAATTGAATATTCCTCCCCAATGGTCATAGTGCAGAAGATGGATGATAGTTGGAAGATGTACCCAAACTATCAAGAATTCAATAAATACACCATCAAAGATAAGTTTCTTATTTCAATAGTTGATTATTTTCCAAATAAATTACATGATGATATTTATTTTACCAAGTTAGACCTTCATTTTTGGTATCATCAAATTCCCATCTATGATGAGAACATACCTAAAATAGCTTTCAGAACTCATGAAGGCCATTATGAATTTATGGCCATGCCTTTTGGCCTTGCAAATTCACCATCTACATTTCAGATTTTGATGAATACTATTTTTAGACCATTTTTGAGAAAGTTAGTATTAGTTTTTTTTTATGATATCCTCATCTACAGCAAAAATTGGGAAGATCATTTGAAACATGTGAAACAAGAGATTTCAATTTGGAAACAACATCAACTTTATGCCAAACCTTTCAAATGAGCTTTTGGTGTCTAAGAGGGGAAGTACTTGGGTCATATTGTTTCACATGAAGGAGTGAAAGTTGATACAAAGAAAATCTAAGTGATGATGGAGTGGTATGTTCCCAAGACCCTCAAGAACCTTCAAGGATTTCTAGGGCTAACTAGTTACTATCGTAGGTTTGTCAAAAATTATGGTAGCATTGCAGTCCCACTCACCTCTTTATTAAGAAAGACACCTTATAGTGGATTGATTCAACTACCAAGGTGTTTGAATAATTGAAAATGGCTATGTACACAACTCCAATTTTGGCTACTCTTAATTTTTAAAAAACTTTTGTTGTGGAGTGTGATGCATTGAGATATGGCATGGGCATTGTACTTATGTGAGAAGGCAAACCATTAGATTTTGAAAGTCACCAACTAAAATAAAAATAGGCTAAAACCAATATATGATAAATAAATGATGGCTATTCTACATGTAGTGAAGTAATGGAGACCTTATCTAATGGGTCATCACATTCAGGTAAAGACTGGGCATGATAGCCTCAAATAGTTTTTAGAACAATAATTGTCATCTGAAGAAAAATAGAAATAGGTGATTAAAATGTTAGGTTATGATTTTGAAATAGTGTATAAGAAAGGCAAAGAGAATGTGGTGGCATATGCCCTCTCTCGATGGGATGAATTAGTTGACGTATTGTTATGTGCCATGACCATGTGGCAAGTAGATTGGTGAGAGGAAGTAAGATAAGAATGGGAGACTAATAGTGCTACCAAATATTTGATTGAAAATCTTCAGTAGGGTTATGATGAATATGAAAAATATACATGGAAATGGAACATATTATGGTATAAAGATAGATTATATTTTTGTAAGCATTCTCTTCTCAAACATAAAATTCTTCAGAAACTTCATGCCTCTCCACTGGGATGTCACTCCAAATTTTTGAAAACATATCACAAAATCAAGCAAGATTTATTTTGAGAAGGTTTCAATAGAGATGTCCAGAAACATGTGGTTGAATGCATGGTATGTTAACAAAATAAAGGTGAAACCATTAAGACCCCAGGTCTTTTGCAACCTTTATCCATCCCTAGCTAGCATTAGGAAGAGGTTTCTATGGACTTCATTATGAGAATACCATGGTCTAAGGGTAAAAATGTTATCATGGTAGTTTTGGACTGACTCACCAAGTATGCTCATTTTTATTCCTTATCATAGATATTTTTTTCAATATAGTAGCTTTTGCTTTTTCTCAACACAGTTATGCATAGTACTCCAAAAATCATTGTAAGTGATCGAGATCCCATATTTACTTATAATTTATGGACTAAATTATTTACATGTTTGGGCAACCAGTTAGATTATATCTCAATCTCTCATCCTCAATTTGATGGAAAAATAGAGTTAGTCAACAAATGTCTCAAAGGGTATCTTCATTATTTTGTTTATGACAAACATGATAAATGGGTTCATTGGCTACCACTTGTTGAATAGTGGTATAACACTTCTTTTCACACTTATTCTAAGATGTCTCCCTTTATGTCATTATATGGATATCACCTCCCATCCATCACTTCAGCTTTGAAAATGCATCCTAAGGTTTGAGCTGTTGAGGAACACATTCACCATCAACAACAAATGTTAGTCAGTTTGTGAGAGAATTTAGCAATGGCATAAAATTGAATGAAATAAAAAGTAGATAAACACTTTAGTAAATGACATTTAAACATAAGTTATCAAGTCTTTATGTATTTTCATCCATATAATTGGATGTCTCTAAAGCAACAAAAAAATCAAAACAAGTTATCACCTAATTATTATGGCCCTTATTAAATCTTACAAAAAATTGATAGTGTGGCTTAAAATCTAGAATTACCCCTAGCCAATTGCATAAATCCAGTATTCCATGTATCTTTCCTAAAGAAATTAATTAGACACATAATTTCCACTCAAACTAAGTTGCCTTAATTGAATGAATAATTCTAAGTCATTATGGATCCTGAAGAGATCCTTCACACGTGTACTAAGCAACTACAAACTAGAGCTATTAAGTAGTATTTGATCAGATGAAAGAAAATGCATTCTGAAGATGCAACATGGGAGGATAAAGCATTTCTATAGTAATAGAGAATGTTTTTTTTAAAGGGGAGGGCTATGTTATGCCCTTAACCTATAATTCATATAAGGATACATGTGGTCTGAACTATGTGTCTTACACATATTCATATTAGCTTGTGTACATTTATCAATATTCTTAGTATGGTCATGGCTATGGAATTACCATGGCTAAGTAGAGTATATAAAAGAGGTATTGGTTAGTCTTTTATCATCATATTGTGAATTTAGTTCTTATTGCATTGTTGTGGAGGTTTCACCCTCAAAATGGCTCAATCATAATATTCAAGTATTCTACTCTTTCACCAATTGTTATTGAGAATTTATTTATTCTGCTCTTAATTTTGTGATATATAATTATATTTATGAAAATCATCTAAGTAATTTCCATACAAAATAGTATGTTATAGGTTTGTGGTGTTAAGACGGAGTTTTATCATGATCTAAAGAAACCAACATATCTGCATATATAGTTTTCAATATCCATGACTATATCAAGGCTTAGATAAAGGTTTTAGAACATGTTCAAGAGCATTTAAAAATATTCAAACATAGATCCATGGTTCCCATGATATAAGGATGGTATAAGGTCTGCAACATAGCTCTTGTAGGGGTTTCTTGATGAAGCATATATATATATCTAAGGATTATGATCATGCAATGATTAGACAGAGATTCGATATGTTTTCATCATGGTAGAATGCCTATATTTCAAGGTTTCTTGATTGATAAATATAATTCATAGGTTTTATAACATGAGTTAAGCACATCAATAGGTCTAAAATAAATATATGCAAGGTTTCTTGATGAGACAGAGAAGATAGAGGATTTCAAGCATGATTCAAGACATTAGTAGAGTTTTCAACATTTTCACAATGATGCAAGGTTTTAGATAAGGTTTCAAGCATTATCTAGGATGATAACATACCTACAACACTGTTTATAAGTTTTTCAAGATGATGTAATGCCAAGACAAGGTTTTCATGACTTTAAGATCTTTAAAATAGGTTTACAGGTAGAGTTCCATAGATCCCCAACTTTATAAGCATATAATGATAAGACAAGAAAGTTTTAGAGACTTAAACTACTTCAAAAGTTTCATGTTGGTCTATATACATAATTTCCAAAATCTCATGATGTTGTTAAGGAAATATTCAAGGTTACATGATCTACAAACCTAGCTACATGTTTATAGATAGAGATCAGAGGGTTTTGAGATGTTAAAAACCTAGATACATGTGTGTTCATAGTTTCCAACTTCCATGACTATATATGGGTATGTAAGGTCTTGGAGTAAGATCTTAAGTTTGTTTCCAAGAATGATTAAGATGAAAACATGTTTACAAAGAATTCCATGAATTTTTTATGCCAATATAAGAGGTTTTTTATTCTCAAAACCTTGCTAACAAGACTACAACAGTGTTTTCAATGTTTCCCTAATGATGCAAGGTTTTAAACAAGTTTCAAGTATGATTCAAACTCCTTCAAAAGCATCAACAGGTTTGTGAGATAGAAAAAAAAGGTTTCAAATATCTGAAAGCCTCCATACAAGTTGTAAGGTGATAAGATAGGGTTTTAGAACTTGTAGAAACTTTACCTAAAACCTCCAAGTTTGTAGGTTAGAGTTTCAAGGTTCTATAATTGATCAAGAGGGTTTCAATCTCCAAAATAAGTTACTTACAAGTCTATAGATAGAATATACAAGTTTCCATGATCTTGTAAGCACAAGAAAAAGTTTTTAGAGTAATAAACATGAGTTTTCAGGTCTAAAAACAAGATTTTGAGTCAAAAACAAGAAGTTGTAGGCTTGTAAACTAAAAAGTAAAGGGCTCAAGCCTCATCTATGGGCACCTACATGTCTATAGGATAATTACAAGAGGTTTCATGATCTCAAGACTCCACTAATAGGTTTGTAATAGAGTTTAGACAACATTCATGATCATATAAGGATAATATGAGGCTTTACAGCTCATTCAAGACCACCAACAGACCTAATCATTGTTTCCAAGTTTCTTGACTAATTCAAGGCTAAGATAGAGGTTTTTGATCTATGATATAAGTTCATAAATGTCTACAAATTAAATTTAGAAGGTCTACATAAAGATCAATACTAATACAAGGTTTTTAAGGTTAAGAGAGGGTGAATAAGCATGGAAACTAGTTGAAAACATGCTCCTAAAAAAGTGCAACCTCTTCAAGGTAGTTGGAATCTATGAGGAACATGTCCAAAGTATCTATATGGGTGAGTTATATCAATGTATGACCTAGTTTGTTTTAGGATATTTAGAAATGAATCCAAGCATGGAGAACAAGCCAAGTCTTACTAGTTTCTCTCTAACCATCACATGTTCAAAGGAAAAGTGGTAAGTTCAGAGCTCTTCTAGGAATCTTTCAAGCAAGAAAACTAAGTCATCGGTTAAAGAGAACCAAATTCAACTATTCTAAGAGAAAAATGGAGTTAAAATAGGATGGTTTACCTTCCACTGTACCAATCAACCATCCAAGTATATAAGGAACAATTCCAATGCATTAAAGGATTTTAATGCATTCAACCTCTTAGTCTCCTTCTCTTACACATGTCTAATCAAATGGAGGTAGTTGAGGAGTTTAATGCCCCTTATTCTTCCACTTACTTATACTCTCTATATGATAATGTAAAAGGATTTTAAAAGGAGCCCTCTACTTTGATGTAACATGATTCTACTCATTTGAAAATTGTACACAAGCTTTAGCCTTCACATTAATAAAAATTTGATATTTCCTTTCTTCAAATTTATTGCATGTTGTGTATGACATTGGGTGTGTTGATATTTGCTTATATATTTTATTTTTTCCCTTGTTATGTTTTCCAATCCTTCTTACCTTCATGCAAAATTATATCACTTTCTTTTATAGGTTGTATGTTGTGTATAATCAAGTTTATGTAGAATTAGCTATGGATTCCCATCATCTAAGCCTTTTCAAGATGAATTGTGTCCCCTCCTAATGTTGTGTTAGACTTCTTACTTTCATATTAAGTACTTATGTGGGAGGTGTGTGAGCTAAAGATTGTGTAGACAAGATTCTATCAGTTCTAAAGGTTGTCTTGTGTTGACTAAATAATGTTGAGGAAATCTCTAAATATTGGTGCATCATCACTTTGTTTTTTTAGTTTAATTATATCCCTTTTCCATGATGAGATACTTAGTTAAGGTTGTAAATATTCCCTATTAAGTAGTGTTTTAGTCTTGCAAGCTGATCTTACATCAAGTGCACTCAGTTTAGGTAAGAGTTAGCCTTATCCATAGGTTCATCTCAAGGAACCAAGGTCCCACACCTTGGGGATGTTTTCATTGTTGCACTACATCATCATAGTAATCAAATGGGTGCAAGTATCATGTGACAATAGTAATGAGTTAGCCTACACTGAGATTACGTGTTTACCCATCCATTATTATTAATAGAGGTATAAATAAATGAGATTAATATCATTGTAAAGGATATCAAGTAAGTTTTGAGTCTTCTATTTTTTAGAAGGATATTGGAGGTGTCCCTCTCAAAATAAAACTATGAAATTACTCCTTCCTTTGGTATTTCCCTACCTTAAGGTTATCATTATATTTCTTAATATATTGCATATTTGGGTGGGCCAATAACTTGTTTGTTGTGTTGATATATGTTATATTCTAAATAATTATATTATTATATGTGTGGATCTTATCAAGTCATATCATAACTTTGATTTAGGCAAAAGTATGATATAAACCCTAATTTTTAATAATAGACTATATCTCACAAACTATTTTAAATTTTTTTACAAAATTTTTACTCACATTGGATAATCATTCAAAAAATATATGATAAAAAAATTGGGTTATGTGATAAGTTTCAAGTGAGTTATTATTATTTTAATGTTCTCCCTAATTTCACTCTATCAACTACAATTTCAATAATTATTATATAAAATTTTCACTAAAGTATTAAAATAATTTAACGAATATATAGTAAAATATTTGGGGCTACATGATTAGTTTTGAGTGAGTTATTGGGATTTTATGTGTTTCCATAAATTCACTCTCCATGCCACAATTTTAAATTTTTTTCTGATTTCTTTACATTTTTTAAAGCTTGCAAAAATCTAGTGGGGGATCTTCTTTGAATTTCTAGTTTTCAATTTGAATTAAGGCCTAAATTTTCCAATCAAATTTGGTCAAAGGAGATATTCAAATCTACTTTTTATTCTCATATTTGGTGTTCTTGAAACTCTTGTTTTTGTGGATCACAGAGTTAAAAATATTCTCTATAGAGGATGATATTGATGTTAGAGAATGGTGGCTCTATTTTAAGGAGAGTTATTTTCATATAGTTTTGTGGAAAGTAATTTTTTAACTTTCTTTCAAAGGTGATGCAGTGTGTTGGTGGGTTCAAATAGGCAAATAACAATATATTTTTTTATGGGAAGAAATGGAAAAGGTTTTTTAAGATCAATGGGATATAGAAGAAAAAAATGTTGAAAATGAAAAATAATAGGAATAAAATAATGATGATGGTAATGAGGAAGAAAAATCAAATAATGGTGAAGTAAAATAGGAGGCTTATAATAATGATGATGAGGAGGCTATAAATGAATTAGGAGAGGAGAGAATCATGATGAGAAGGAGAGATGGATGATAAGGGTTGAAACAATTTGGCTCCAAGGAGAGATACTAAAATATTTAAATTTCAAGGATGCATTCAAATGAAGAAGGTAATTATCTCCAAAAACCCTAGAAGCAAGTATAACTTCATCAACATGGATGTGTCCCAATATCTATAGGTTCAAGAAAACAAAATCAAGGAAGCTCAAGTAGATAGTAAAAAGATTCAATTTTTTGAATATTTAAAACTTGTTATGGACAAATATGTTTTGCATTTAGTTTTTTATGCTTTGAATGTGTATGGTTTAGATATTATTATTGGATATCCTTGGTTAAATACTTTGGGTACAATCAAAATTAATATGTAGAATTAGTTCAAGAAGTTTTGGTATAAGAGAAATAAGTTTAGTTTTTAAGATATCACTCTTAGTGAAAAAAATTAAGGTAGAACATAAAAATGAAGTTGAAGATGATGAATAATAGCATAGGGAATATTCAAATGAATAAAAATATGAATAAATAGTACCATTAAAGAAGAATAATCCATCTACTCAAGGGACAAAGGTAGTACTAAATGAAAAGGTGGAAGAGGTAGAAGAAACTTTTATAAGGTCATAGTATCAGAAAAAGGATACTAAGGTTAGGTCATATAGACACCCACATCATCATGAGAGAAAAAAATCATGGATTCATGTCAAGGAACAGCATAATGACAATAACTTTTGCTATGTAAGGAATCAAAGGAACCCTCATTGTGGCTACACATGCAATCATTGAAGTAAAAAATATGGCTATACATGCAATTATACTAGTGTGGTGGATTATGAAATAAGGAATCAATGAATAAATAATTATTTATATATATGAAAGCCAAATATTAACTATTATGGTCATGCATGGAATCATAACAGTGCAGTGAAATATGGAACATAGAATCAAATAAAAAGTCATTATGCATAGACATGAAGGAGGTATAGCTATGATCATGAATGGAATCAGAGTAGCATAGTGGAATTTGGAAACAAGGTTGTTGAGCTTTCACCTACCAAAATAATATACATTTGGTTGGATGATTGAGCATGTAGACAAGTTTGCAATGATTTGAAGAACACTTATTACTTGGTTCCTTCACATGTTTTGGGGACAAAACATGTCAAGGAGGGATGGCATATTATTTACCTAGGGATATGATATGATAATGTATATGAGTTGATGGAGATGTATACATATGGAATACATCCTCCTAGATAGTTGTATGGGTCAAAGGAGTAATTTTTATAATTCGTTCATTGAGTAGTGAGTGTATCTACACTAGGATTAGATGTTTACCCATCCATTATTAATAATAGAGGTATATATAAAGGAGATGAATATCATTGTAATTTATATCAAGTAAGTGATGAGTCTTTTATTTTTTATAAGGATATTTAAGGTGTCTCCCTTGAAGTGGAATTGTGGAGTTATTCCTTTATAAAGGAGTATTGTATAGTGTTGTCATACCTTAAGGGCATTATTCTAATTCTAATTATATTGCATATTTGGGCATCTTTGTCCATAAATATTCTTTGTTTTTTATTAATCTACATTATATTATACATGATTATATTATTATATGTGGGCATCTTACCAAATTTTGAGACCTTTCCTAAAATTCCAAAATTGTGAAAAATCGATAAGTGATTTCTTGTGGTGTCAGTTTCAAAGTTTTAAGTGTGTGGAGAGGATCATCATGGGTCTATCCCTAAGTCTAAAGCACTAATGTGATGGTTTTGCCTATTTCTCACCATCGCCAGATGGTTTTGCCTATTTCTCACCATCGCCAACCTTATTTCCATTTTTTACGCCACCACCACTTGTTATGTTTCTACTCTATTTGTATCCCCTAGATGCCTACTATGCTCTACCAATCTAAACCCCTATACTTAAGCCATAGTCATCCACCCTACCACCTATCATCCCCATTCACCTACCAATAATCCATCGGACCCCCATAATATTGACCACTTGGAATTTGAGCCCCTAAGGCTTACCCTTTCCCTTTTAGAACCTTGAATGTAGGTGTTTTCACTCTAAATGCCATAACTTTTGATATATGAACACTAAGAGGGTCATTATTTTTACCATCCTACCTATTTATTTTTTATCTCTATGCAATGGTGGATCCATTTCAAAATTTAAACAATTATTTTCTCATAAATTTCAATTACTTTTAGATTTTTTATGCATTTCCTAATTTTCAAAGTTTGAGAAACCATATATTTTGATCCATGGAGCAGATTAACTTCTTTTTTTAAATGGGTGACTTCTCATGCTATTCATAGTTTTGGTTTCATATTTGTTATATTATATATTAGGATTTTATTTTTCAAATATATATATATAGATATTATAAAGCATCTGTAAATGCACTATTTATAAATTTCCACCTATTTTTATTGAGGGGTCACTTTTTGCATCCTTTGGTGTATAATACAAATTATAGGGGGTGCAAGGCACAATTTAAGTTCCCATAGTTTTCTATTCTATTTCCATTACTTTATATTTATCATAAATTTTATGTTATTTTCAATGCAATTTTTTTCCTTATTCCAAGGCAATGGCTTCATGCCAAGACCTCATTATACTCATGCAGGCCAAAAATAACATACATGTTGATAAGACATGTTATTTTCTAAAGTATGTGTAATTCAAGAGGATATGGTCAAATTTGTTGAGGAGAGTAGGAAACTAAGAAAATAAAATATCACACCTTACAAATAGAGATACACTCATAAAATATTTATAGGACATTATTACCTTTTTGCATCAACAAACTATTCATGTAGACTCTATTGCACCTAATCCACCCCCTGTAACTATTTCTAATTTTTTTATGCATCCTCTTAATGATCTTATGTATTATGATCTTCTATACCATGAGTCATTTTTTTATGTTACATCACTTATGGTTTCCCATGTAGTAACCCATACTTTGGATTATCATGCAAATATATTTATCTCGTTCGAGAAGCACACTATTGATATTGGTTCCCATTAACTACATTCCATGGATTATTCTAGTAAAGGTATTGGTAATCACTTATAATTTATTGTATCACCCATCTTATTTGTTCATTAGATTTTTTACCATGGCATTGGCTAATGAGAAATTATTTCATCTTCATTGGGAACACTTCATGCAAGATATAAACAACTATTTTTTTGCTCTACTCTTCATGAAGACATAGTGGCATATTATCTCTTTTGTACCTACACTTGGGCATGAGTGACCTAAGATTACTTCTATTAGGCATGAGAATCTAGAGACATTTTTATATTCACATAGGTATGAAAGTATTGAATTTTATTTAGATGTTTCTTTGTGTACATTGTTTGTGTGTATGACACTGAATCGCATACATGGATCCTCTACCATTTATGTTCATTTATGATGGATTTATTATCAGTTTTAGTGGTTCCATTAGTGTTCCTTATGTGGAATCTATTGGTGTGGTTCCTCCACTACTCAGTTGCATCATCCATGCACCATTCATACTACCTAACAGTGATTCTTTTTTGGAAAAATATTATATTCATGATGGCCTTTTTAGCATATTTAAAGCCTCCTTGTGTGGAGCAAACTTTTGTATCCACAATGTCTCTTTATATACTTTCCACTATCTTTTGTGAGATCTTTTCCTCTATATTCTTATCACCTTAACAATGAATGTGTGTCCTTGTGGTAAGCATTTTCTTTCATCCCTAGAAGTATGTTAGTTATTTGATGTTAAATAGTGGATTCAAACCACTCCTACATATTTTTTCATCGCCTCTACCCATTCAACATTTTGGGGAGGTGTATGTGGTTAATTTGCTTTCTTTGAGTGTGGTGAGTAGCTCTCTTAGATATTATTGTAGTGACACATATTAACATCACCTTTTGTAGTTCTTTTGTGTTAAAGTTTATAAGTGTTTTCTTCCATCTTTCACACATCCATGTGGACTAGTGTACCTTGCAGCCTTATGGAGCCCATCTTATTTTAAGCATTCAGTACCAATGTTTTAGTGACAATGGCTAGATGACCCCACCAGATCATTTTTGGAGCATTTCAGTGGATTTTAACGAGTGATGTATCAATTTAGTCATGTTTTTATCATCTCCTCTTATTTCCTAGATTTTGTCACTTGTCACCTACTTCAATGTTTTTTCCATCACCTTAACGGAAACATCCAATGCATCTTTTTTCAATGGTGGATTAGCCCACCCAATGCTTCTTCAATGATGGTTTCATCCCATCTAGTGCACTTTTTTTATGTGATGGATTAGTCCTTCCTCTTTCATCATATTGTTGTACTACTTATGTGTTGTATTTCTTTATTTAGTGATGGATCAACCTATCCTTTTGACATATCTCATCATCTCTAGTCACTTATTTTGTTTTATAGATTTTTTGAAATACCCTTGCATAGTGTCTCATTTTTTCTAGTTACGATTTTGTATTGTACATTGTTACCTCACCAGAATGAGTTGTTTGGATCCATTTTAGATGATTCTAATCCTCCTTGTTATGTCTTGGTCTCCCTAAGTTTCACTTAAGGGGGAGTTTTGGAATAATATTTAATGTGTAACTAGCATTAAGTTAATTTAGGTTATTTTCTATACTAAGTGTGCTTTGATACACCTTATTGGGCTTATAATAAGATAATAATAAGAATTTAATGTTATGTATTAATGTGCCACCTCTACGTGAACCAATCACATGTGCATATTATGTGGCCAATAGGGAAAGGGGTTTAAGCACTTATCTTTACTATATATACCCCACATCTCTTTGTCTAATGTAATGAATGGTTTTCAATGTCTAATGCCTTTGAATATAATCCTTATATGTATTTCACTCTTGTGTAAAGCTATCTTGTTTGAATTGAGTAATGGAGTAAACTAATACTAGGGGAGTTTCTTGGGTTATCAATATTTTTACCTTTCTTACATGTAATTATATCTTTTCTACACTTTTAACTCTTGTAAGTCAAATACTAATAAAAAATTTCATTTATTAGTATGTAACATATATACAATATTATGATATTTTTTAATGTTCTACACGGATAGCCACACACCTCTACACTCCTAAATTATAATTTCAAAAAACTTGTAAATGTTAGAAGTTGGGTGGAAATAGTAGGTACATATTCCCTTTCATCCCCAAGATTTAATTAATCTCTTCAAATACTCATGTGATTAGATATAATAAATAATTTGTTCCATTAGCACTCAATGGCATTCATTTCATAAGCATACGCAGCAACATGCAATAGTAAAGATAGACAAGATATGAATGGTACAATGAGTATCAATAACCATTCTAGTGCTTAAATGATGAATAATATATAAATCAATGTACACATTCATTTTTACACTTATGATTTCCTTATTTTAGGTGTTTATTTCATGTCAAAATCCCATTATACACAAGTAGCATAGGTGAAAATATAAATTTATGTTTCACTTTTTAATTATTTGAATCCTTTCAACTTTCAAAGGTCTTTGAAGGAAAATTTGAGTATAGTCCAAAAATCTATAAAACTCACATATTTGAGAATGTGTATTTGAAACCATTGTGTTTGCACATTTTGCCAAGAAAAAATAAGTTTGTAAGTATTTTTTAGATATATTAAAATAATTTGTTGGATGAAAAGTGAGACACATTATTATGATTTGACCCACATTCATTTAATGTACCACAACATCAAGTAGGTCCTACAATTCTAGATCCTAAGGTACACAAATCTTGTACCTAATTGGGTCCATTAAATATAATTATCATCAAAATCTAGACAAGATAGTATTACTATAACATTCATACAAGCATTGGCATCTTCCTATAATCCTAACTTTGGGGAAAAGAATATAATGTATGCAATGTTTTTTTAGAAACTAATTCTAGAATTAACCTCAATATTAAGATGGATCCTATGACATATTTTTTGAATAAAACCACACCTGCAAGTCTATGAGAAGCTATCTCCTATAACAACCCTTAAATAAGGATGGTGGCACCAGCAACATCACATGAAAATATGGATTATAAACATCTCTTATGAATAAAACTACACTAGCAAGTCTTAGAGAATAGAAGTGACTCTTTCAACAACACTTTTGAAAGAAACCAACTTCAATTGTCTTAATAAATAACAAAATAATCTCCTAAAATGGCTCTTGTAATGATGATGGCACCTACATCACATGAGAATATATCTCTCTCAATACCTCATAGGAGAATAATCTTGCAAATTACCCTTATGAAAGGCTCAAAATTTGGTTCCCACAACTACTCCTAAATATTATGGCTCCCATAACTCCTAATGATGATGGTTATGCAATTTCTACTTAATACAATGTTTAAATTTTTCCTTATATCAACTACATATATCATCTTTAAAAACTTGAATAAAATTGACATAATAATGTAGGTCCATCAAGTATTGTCCACAAACTTCATTGATATCACCTCAAAATAATCATCTCACAAATATGTAATTGTGGATGATGTTAGAGAAACATATTTCTAAGAATTGTCTTCATCTATAGAGCATCCAAGTTTGTTGACATCTCTATCCATAAAGAATCTAACCTTGTCTACATTTATATCCATAGAATATCATGTTGGTGTCTCTATCCATTAAGCATTAACCTTATTATCATCTCTCTCCCATCAAAAATAAACTATCTTAGCATCTAAATACACCATCATTATAAGCAAGCATGGTGTCTGGACTCACAACTCAAGTCATCTATAGAACATCCATATGTCATTCAGAAAATCCCAAGGATAGTAAATCAAAAAGCAAGGTTACCCACATAAGAAGTATTGCATTTATTTTGATGCTACAGAAGAGATTTATGACCTCACTTTCAAAAACATCAAGTGAAAAAATTGCCTCAATCTAACTCTTATTTGAGTAATGTTAGATATGATAGCCATAATTTATCGTCTCAAAGACATCTTAATAATATCTCCTTGCATTGTCTCTTTTATGATAAAGAAGAAAACAATAAAGAGATCACAAAGGTGCATCTTAATACTATTGATAGTACCCAATGCACTATAAACTATTTTACCCTGATTTGGTTTTACAACCCTAATAGGGTAGAAACTAGTAGAATAATTCAAAATGATAAATATAGAATTCAACCATGCATCTCAATGTAAAATATTGAAATTGGCTGCAATGATTCAATAGGTGGCATATACTCAGATAGTAAGTATAAAAAAAGATGAGTACTCAATTTTTCTAGTTCATTACGTATTGTGTAGATGATATTTTATGATTATGTAGCACCTTAGTATTGTACACTTAGAAAAATAATACCTTGGTTGTTCCTATTAGTTCTACACATGTCTTGCTTCCATAAGCTTTGCATCTACTTTATTTTATGTCCCTTAGCCTATCTCTTAGTCTGACCAGTCTTATATTGATGACATAGATATTTCATCTTGCCCAGAATGCTTAAAATGTACTTATCTTACACCTCTACAAGTTTTGAGCCTATACCTATTTTTATACTCCCTAGATACTAATGTTTGGGATAAATAGTATTATCAAAATTATTGTCCTACCTTGATGCAATTGTCTAGTACCCTAAAGTCATCTAATTTTCAAATTAAATGTATCTTAATGGTCAACGTAAGTGATTTAATGCAAGTTATTAATCCAAATGTATTGGTATAAATACATGATCAACTTTCATTCGTTCTTCACCTATGAAACCTAGCATTCAGACCAAAAAACACTCAAAGAACATTTAATTGATAAAAGTTTTCCTATTTATTCCTATTTTCAAACTAGTCATAGGGACTACACATCTATAGGTTTGAAGTACTAAAGGAGTAGCCCAAGAGCTTGATTTACCAAGTTACAAGTTAGGTCACTATTGTACTTACTTTACATACATTATATGATTCACACATAAGTCAATATATAGAGGAGAATTACATCAGTTTGAGGCCCTCTTTAGAATATTGGCTATGTAGAAAGAATCTTTTGACAATGGCATCATTGGGGTTAGCTCGACACCGTATGCCCACTAACCCATTTTTGTCCAAGATCACATTGAATATAGAAAAACAAAATTTTTTCCATTTCATAAGGAGTGACTGCCCATAACCTAGATTTTAAATCACTAGATCAAAGGTGAAGCAAAACCTAAAAGCATCTAGGTGGTCACATCATGTTTCACTATATATTATGTACAAGACACTATCATCAAAATCAAATAATAGCATCGACATAATCATCTAGAGATGATGTGATTATCCATATAGCCAGAGGCACTAGATCTAGAATATAACAACTATTCCAAAATTGTCTTCTTACCTGCTTTCAGCCTGTTCTAAATCTAGAACTGTGTTAGCATCAAAACAAGCTAAGTACTTTTGATCTTTATCATTTCTATATATATTCTAGTTGTAATTTATATATTTATACTATCTTAGCATAATAAATTCAATGTATGGTTATATTTGAGTTTAGCATTTAATTGGTCTGCTATAGATCTGATTATCACCCTTGTGTCATTTTATTTCTATATTATTATCCCTAAGCTTAAAGTGAGATATATACAACACATTTCATTTTAAGGTTAAACATTTGGTGAAACTAATCTTTGAACATCAACTCCTAGATCACTTAGGGTTTTTTTATTTTTTTTATCGTTGTATTTTGTTTTAAAATTTAAACTTTTCATTTGTGAAGCAATGAAAACTATTAGTACAAAAACCCAATTCCAAATGGATGATCAAGAAGCATTGATTACTAATTTCAATAATAACAAAGGCTTAATAGCTGCATTTTTGTATGTTAAAAGAGATTAAATAAATAAACAAGATAAAACCAAGGTTGCCTCACCTAGTTGTGGTGAATCCTTAAAATGTAATATAACTTAGCCCACACTTATCAATCCACATACATGTCATGGGGGCACAGATTATGTGTTTAAACTTTTGTTCCCTAAAACTACTATTGATAAATCTATTATATAATTACTGTTGTATCAACACAAATACCAATTTTAATGTTTAATACTACTCAAAACATGTTTTCACCCCATTTGGTGACTACTCAATTTGTTAATCTAACTCCCACTGGACCTACAATTCAATCATTTCTTCACATTATAAAAACCTTAGAAGACAAGATTACAAACATTGAATAAAAATATTTAAAATTCCCTTGTGCTACAGATTCACATGATGTATTGCATAACCCTCTTGTACTTGAAATCTCTTTGCACCGTTTTCCAACTCGATTTGTTACACTTAAGTTCACATTTTATAATGGCAAGGGTGATCCTGAACATCTTCAGACTTTTTATGTGGCATGATTTGACTATGCTTTCAATGATAAACTTTTGACTAAATTATTCTTAATAAGTCTCAAAGACTATGCTTTGAGGTGGTTCTATGATCTATCTCTCTAATTCATAAAATAATTCAAACCTATTGCAAACAAATTTTTGACACACTTTTCCATTAGCATTTTTGAAATGGTTTCCTATGCCCAAATTGCTAAAATCAAACAAGGAACCAATGAACCTATCAATGAATATGTCTTGAGATATATGACAATGCTGGCCAAAATGACTAATCATATGGTCGATAAAGAGTTACAAGATATATTCAAGAAAATTTTATTTTTTATTTTACATTAGTACATTATCTTTAAGAAGTTTCATTTTTTGGATGGATTACACCATGTTGTATGGGACCATGAAATAAATTTTATATCATTGAATAAGCTCAAGTAAGTAGCAAACATGCTAGTTACATCTACATCTAGTATAAACTTTTCAATTAAATCAAGTTATAAGGGAAAACCTCCTAAACTTAAAAAAAATAACCACTATGGTTAACATACTTGCACAACAGCTTAATCGACTTATCTTATCTAATGCACCAAGGAGATAATTTACATGTTTACCTGAGTCCTCAGCTTCATTACTCCTATAGTTACTAGAGTGTCAACTTATATCTCTCCCTCATCTTATCGAGGTTGATATGAGTCATCCTCTACCCAAAGGAAATGATGTGAATTATTTTTGTGATTATCATCAAGGATCAAGACATTCTAAAAGTAGATGCTTTACCTTAAAACACAAAATCCAAGATCTTATCTATGACCAAAAACTTATATTCTAGGATCTTCTAAAGGAGTCAAGTTCACAACCTGGTGAAGACCATAAATAAAAAATATTTAACAATCCTTTGCAAGACCATTCTAAGAAGGAACCAAAAGTCCAAATGGCATATAATACACATCCTCCTCCACCACATTATGGACACCCACTAGATGATGTTATTGGTACTTACACATAGCATATACCTCATATGGTTCAAACACCCTTTATTACCTTCGATGGCAATAAAATTAAGGATGATGACTCTAGTATTCATTCTCTATTCATTTGAGCATACCTTGATAAACACCCCATATGTAGTGTTATGATTGATAATAGTGAAAGCAAAAATGTTTGCACCATGACATTACTTATGCACTTGGGTTATACTCATTATTTACACCCCTCTACCAAATCAGTTAGATCATTCGATGGGACCTCCCAGAAGGTTCTTTTCAATATTGACTTGCCTTTATAGGTTGGTCTTACACATGTGGTTATACATTTTCAGTTATCCCTTTCATAGTCATCTTTGATATATTATTGGGAAGATCTTGGATAGATACTCTTCAGATAGTACCTTATACAGTGCATGGGTGTGTCAAATACATTCATGCCAATTAGGTAATTATAAATTCTAAAATTCCATAGAGCATCTTCTTAAATAGAAGAAAATTATACCTAGACAACTAGTTATCAAGCCTACTAAGGTTAATCCACTTCAAAAAGGTAAGCAACAAGTAATATCCTTTACTAGGCAACTAGCACTTGAGAGACCATTACACCAAATACATATAGTGGATTCCATGAAATCCAAATCCTCTACTACACACCCGGTTCAAATATCTAGAGCACCTACACATGTTTGTATTACTACTATTCCAAAGAAACAAACAAACACTCAATGATGGCTTCCAAAAACCACTACTCTGGTTACTCCTATTGCTTCACGACCATAAAGTCCTATTTTATATACACAGAGCACCATTGATACCATAGTGATAGATATTACACCTATATATGATCTTTGGTCACATATACAAGGCATTACATGAGATTTATAGTGAGGATATTTTTGGCAAGTATTTTCATTGATGTCAAAGATTAATGTCATGTGTGCATTGATGTCAAAGATAATGAAAAAGTGGTGATGTCATGATGATAATGAGTCTGAGTCTGAAGTTGTGCAAGGCATAATTTGGATGCATATGAGCTAAGGTAAGTATTGTTTGAGGCTTATCATATTGTGTCTAGCATGTTGATGTGATTTTAGGTCAAGGAGAGAAAACAAGCATGTGAATAGTGTGTTGACATAGTCTTGGTAGCCTAGTATGTAAGCATGGATCTTCAGTTGATGTTTGGATAGAAATTTGATGAGATCATGTTGCATAGGCCCTATGGGGTGTCAAGAGTACTTAAAATTCTTATGAGAATGCATGGTGTTCATTGAGTTTTTCATTATGTTCATCTAGGCATAGTTGGTTCTGTGAAAGAAGAGTCTGAGTAGGCATATTAATGACATTATATTTCACACATGTGAAGGCTCTAAGAGCATCTTGATATATGGAAGTATTCCCTTGTAAAAGGTGATTATGTGGTTCAAATTTTAGGTAATGAGGTTGAGTGTAGCTAAAGATATGTGGATGCAAAGTTGGCCTCTTAGACATAAGTTCACTAAGTTTCTATACTTAGTTAGACTGTCACTACACGTCTGCAGATATGAATGAACTAGCAAGTTTGTGCATTTAATTTAGGTATGAAAAAAGTCAATAATAGTCAATGGTTTACATGGATATATTGTCTATAGTTTCAAGAAGATACCTTGAAAATTTGGAGTCTTAAAGTGATTTCTAGCTCAAGTTATAAAGCTTCAAAGTTGCTTTAGCATACTGTGATGGGCTAGAGATCGTCAAGTTTAATCACGTTGAAGTCTGAGGTCATTGGTCTAGAAGATCCAATGGTGAGCACTTAATCATACATATTGAGATCAATGGTGCATATGAAATCAACATGTCATAGGATGCACGCATTGGTGACAAGTGTCACAATCTCGCTAATCTAATAGAATATCAGTGGTGAGCAATGGTTCGTACTTATAAAGATAAATGATGTGGGACAAGTCAAAAATTCAACAAAGCATGCAGGACTACAAAGTGGATCAAGTGCATGGACTGATAGCAACATGTTTAGAAGGCATGTGAGGGTGCTAAGTTTTGTAATCATGGGAGTTCTGATCAAGATCTAATGGTGAGCATTGCAAGATAAAGACCTAGTTAATCCACAGAGATCAACGGTGCATATTTATTCAATATTGCAAGGGTGCACGAGATGAGGTCAACGTATTTGAAGTTTAACAGTGAATAAAAGTAAATATTGAGCTAATTCTAAGAATATCAATGGTGTGTATTTGATCAAAATATGCGAGGATATGAGATGATGGCAAAGTGTTTAAAGTTTAATAGTTGTTCAGTGACCATTGGAATTTAAATATTCAAATTTGTAAAAGATGACCAGTCTATAGTTTTTATGCTATAACTTTTGATAAATATAGAATTTGACCATCATGTAAAAATAAAAGTTTTAGAGGACATCACAGTGCATCTAGAAATATTTATTTGAAGGTTTTAATGTTTGTACAGTCAAAGTTATTGAGCTCTAAAGTTGACTATGTATGTGTTCATGCTCTACAAGTAACCTAAGAAGGGTAATTGAGTTGTTCTCGATATTATTTTGATGTTTTATGATGAACTAAGTGTTGGACCATGTTGAAGAATTCATGAGGACCATTTGTGTGGATTATAGAGGTTTGACCAATCCAAATTGTGTATGATCAAAAGCTTAGAAGTTGATTGTGTGTTCGTTCTTTGTGATCATATGTACAAAATGATGTTTGGGTTAATTGTGTTATAGCATAAGGGTGTTATAATGGATGTTGTCACATAAAGTGGACCTATATATTGTGTGTCATGGGTCTATGAATTGGTAAAGTGTTTTTGTGTTCTAAGTTTTCTCGAAAAAGTGTCAAAGAGGTGAATGGGTCTCCATAGGACCTATAAGGGCTACTAAGGCCTAATTAAAAGGTGTAGTTGCCTAAGTGTGACCCATGGATGTTATGGCTAACCTGTGTGGATGGTATTAAGCTATGTTAGATGTTTTTAGGGCTAAGACAAGTATTATGGCTGACCTAGAAGATAATAATCATGATGGCTCTATAAAATGTAAAATCAAATGTGGTGATTTCTAGATATGAGAGACCGGAGAGAAGAGGTGTGTGAGAGAGTTGTGGAGTGAAGGAAAGGGTGTGTGCCTAGTGGATGGGTTATAGAGTAAAGCAGATTGATGATTGTGTTTATGACTTGGAGGTCATATTTATGATGTCAAAAATAGTGCTCTTGCAAGTTTGAAGATTGAGGATGAGTGAAGAGGTCTAGAGTGATCCAAAAGGATATTTAGGATGCCTTAAGTGTGAGGAAATGATAGCTGATATCTATGTAAGCTTGGTTGTCTATTTGAGAGGAAGATCAAAGTGTGGACTGTGTGTAAGACCATTTGGTCATGTTGTTGAGGTTGTGATAGAGTCATTACTGAGAGGTCTAGACTAATCCAAAAGGTGGTTTTAGATGTTTGTCATTATGTGAAAAAGTGAAGGGGGATGATATACATTGTATCTCCATTATACTGGTAGGCAATTAGTGTTCAGGATATGTTCATATCATAGGTGTTGGGAGGGTGTTCAGCATCTAGGTTATAAGGACTTGACCATCCTAGGGGTAGGTGCTCCTTGTGAAGCAGGTGTTTCACTAAATCTATGTCAAAAAGATTTGACCATCCTAGGGGCAGGTGTTCCTTGTGGAATAGGTGTTTCATTAAATTCTAATCAGAAGGACTTGGCCATCCTAAGGGTAGGTGCTCCTTGTGGAATAAGTGTTTCACTAAAGTTTGGTCAGAAAGACTTGACCATCTCATGTTTGCATACTTCTTATATGATAAGTAGTCCATGTGTTTTCAAGCTTAAGAGTAAGTTTTATTCCCCATGAGGATTTTCCACATTAGATGATGTGTTATGATGTGCTTCTCTTATTCATGCTTTGTATGTGGTCTCCTTACTTTGATGATAATCTATTTGCATATGTTTGTTGTGTTGATTCATGAATGTCAATGAATCAATGATAAGTGATCTGAAAGTGAAAGATTGGTTGACCGATTCACCCCCCTCTCAATCATCTTGTACCTCTAACAGAGATGTCTGTGACCATCAGTTGGATGGCATCATAAGATGATCCTTCTTATCTTTAAAAATTCACCAAAAAAATCAAATACATTCAAAAAACCATTAACATTATTGGTACTTACTTGTTCTATTGGCTTCTTGGCATCCATGTGGTACTCCCATATTGATGGACCACATACTTAGTTACTCCTACATACACATGTGTGTCACACTTCTACATTGGGTATGATACATAAATACATATATACATGATACACTCATATTTAGGATGTCGGGCTTTCCCTCTACTCATTTCATATGGACATGGGGCATTTGCTTTTTCGATCTTGATACACAGCTTATACGATTTGATGATCACTCTACATTATTATGTTTGAGCTTAGATATGTACTTACACATACCTATTATCCATGATTATATTTTACACAGGGTACTTCATATGATATACACTTGACATAATTTTCTAACACATAGGATCCATGTGCCACTATGACATGTTTATGTTGGTTGATTATGTTTTACTATATGCACTTTCTTGAGTGTCTTATCTTGCTTATTCGAGCATTTGAATATGTTCCTTTGATTTTGACCCCTGTGTCTATGTATAATTTCTTTAACATTTTCATAATGTCATTGTTTATTGTATGGATATTTGAATATGTCATTATTTCTTTCACGGACATTTGAAAAAGTCATGTCCCTTTAATTGTGTGATATTTGAACATGCTCCTTATTTGTAGTTTTCTTGGACCATTGCTTGTTGACTTGTTTTTGAGTGCTCTTGTGTGTGTATTTGTTTGCTTGTTGAGTTTATATTGCTACTATCTAGAAGTTGTCATGATATTTATCATGCATCTTAGGCCTACATGTGATCACATCGGTTCTATAAACTTTAATGATGCATTTACCTAGACATGTTCCTTCTATATGCTATATGGTTACATTCATAAATATTATAATTGTATTACCCTTTTGAGATGAGGTAACTCTAAGCTCACAAAGAGAAATTTTAGTAGGATCTTTATTTGAAAGCATGTTCTCCACACTTGGAACAATTCTCAGATTTAGTGGGGGCATGCTTTGGAATCATGTTCTCCACACTCGTTTAATATTTGGTGCTTATATTAGTTTCTAGATTCAATGGAAGCATATCATATAGGCATGGCTTCCACACATTCACAATTGTTAGATTTAGTGGGGGTATGCTTTAGAATCATGTTCTCCACACATATTCAGTACTCAGTATCTCCAGTTTATAGTGGGGGAATGTTTTGGAAATATGTCCTCCATATTGGTACTTATATTAGTTTTCATATTTCTCCATCTATAATGCAGGCATATTTTAGAAGCATGTCCTCCACACTTACATAGTTATCTAAATTGGCCAAAACACATAGTTATATGATTTAAATTCATAGTTATGGCAAAATTATATACATTAGTACCATTTTTATACATAATTTAAACATGAGACATATCTAAGGTGCATATGTTATGTAACATGTGCATATTATTATAAAATCCAAATCGATTTTAAATTCTAAAACCATTGCATGTACTAATACCCAGTGAATTTTTACAAACGATATTGAGACAAATTTACTACGGTAGTTGGTTCACCTTTTGGTATGGTTGAGGTGATCAAATCGCTCAATCTTACCAATTTTTTAGGTTGGACTTGATCATCTAGCTTCACTAGGTTATAAGAATCATCAAGTTGCATAGTGGAGTTAAACTCAACTACCAAGTGGCAACTCACTTTTGCTCCAAAGTTGGGGGCATGTGCCTTCCAATATCTCTTTTTATCTCTTTGGATATATGCACTTTAAATATTTATCTATATCTATTCTAATATTAGTTTTAGAGCTTTATAATGATACATATTTTGCAAAACAACTTGCCAATAGGCAAGATGGTTACATCGACACATAGGTGTACTCATAAACCTTACTCTTACAATTTTAATATATTTCGAGTAATTTTAACCTAAATTATATGCACTGATTTTACACTATAACATGCTCTTGGTTTTAGGTCAGTCACCAACAAAGCACTCAAATTCAACTCAAGCAAAGATAAGGTATGCATATACACCCAGGTACTTATTCCTTTATTTTAAACTAGCAATTTCATTTGATTATGTAGCACCTCACTCTTGTACACTTGAAAAACTCAGACCTTAGTTGTTCTTCTTATGTCTACTTTATCTTATGCCCCTTGGCCTATCTCTTAGTCTGATCAATCTTTTATTAATGACACAAACATTTTATTTTTCTCAAAATGCATAAAATGTACTTATCTTACACTTTTGTAAGTTTTGATCCTATACATTTTTTATTACTCCCTAAACACTAAAGTCTAGAACAACAGTAGCATCGATGTCACTCCTCTGCCTTGATGCAAGTGTCTAGTTCTCTAAAGTCATCTAATTTATACATAAAACATATCTTAATGGTCGGTCTAAGTGCTTTAATACGAGTTATTACTCTAAAGGGATTGGTATAAATACAAGATCAACCCTCATTCATTTTTCACCTATGAAACCTAACATTCAAACCAAAGAGCACTCAAACGATATTCAATTGAGAAAAGCTTATTTATTTATTTCTATTTCTAAAATAGCCATAGGGACTTCATATCTACATGTCTGAATTACTAAAAGAGTATCCCAAGAGCCTAATTTACCAAGTTATAAACTAGGTTATAATTGTACTTATTTTACACATAATTTATGATTCACACACAAACCAACATGTAAGGGAGAATGAGCTACATCAATCTAAGGCCCTCTTTGGAGTATTGGTTATGTAAGCAGTGTCTCTTGACGATAGGGTCATTTGGGTTAGCTCGATACCTATATACACCTAAAATCATTCATCTCATTACCATCGATAATATTCCTATTAATCGACATTAATTCTACTTAACCTATTTTATTCTGCTAATTAATTCCCCTTCCTAGTCATTTATCTAATATCTTCCTCTATTAATCTACATTCACTAACCTTACCCACCCCACTCTTTCATTAATTATTTTTAAATCTCTATTATCTTAATCTAATCCTAGTTATCTATTATTTGAGAATTTTTAATTTCCATGAGCCCACCAAACCACCTAATAGCCTACTCCCTAGGCTTTCCTACACCCCTAGTCATAATCCTTCTCTAATCCCCATCTAACCTCCCCTAAATCATCATTAACTCCTAAAGAGAGTTCTAGAACTCTCTAGATCTAAAACTCTCTCTAACTTAGCCCTCCTCTCTAGAAACCTCTAATTCTAGAGGTTTCCAAAGAATTTAATATTCCTTGGATAATTTCTATCTATTGGATCTTCACATCTAATTTTGAATTGCAACCCTTGATCTTCCCTTTCTTCCTCTATATAACCAACACTCCTCCATAGAAGGCCAACAAGAATTTTCATAACATCATCATGCTAATTGATCTTCATCATCAAGCATTCTCATATCCAATCCATGCCAAAAATAATTGTTGAAATCAAGCATACATTATCATAATCCAACTTCAAGCTATCATGGTGTCAATCTGAGTCTAATCATTCAAATTTGAAACCTGAAATGAAGTTATAGGGAGGTAAGGTGATGGTAAGGAGTTTCTTATTATGTTGATTACCATTCTTATTCATTCTTATTAGTGTGTTTAAAATTTTGGATTTTTGTTATTAAAATTTAATAATATAGATTTAATTCAAAAATTTGAGCATATAAATGGTGACCATGGTGGGATGGACTCTTCTTCAACGGATATTTTGCACTTCAAGTATGTTTGCTTGAGATTGCAGGATAGATCGACGAAGAATCTTTGGCTCCAAAATTTTTGATGAATTACGTTTTTTTATAAAAATATGTTGTGTTTTTTCAAACTGCTCATGACTCGTAAATAATTTTATAAAGAATTTTCTGGGTTATTAACATCATAATCTTAGCATTCCAAAACATTTTACGGTTTCAAATTTTGTTAAATATTGAGAAAGTTATCATTGTTTGAATATTGTTGTTCAATGTAAGATTTTATTTTAAAAAAATTTAAAATATATATATATATATAAAAGAATAATAAAATAATTTATGTTGTCCAGTCTCCATCGTGAACCCTTTGCGGCCAGCAACTCAAACCATCATAGAGTCTCCCCATAGACTGGGTTGGATTTAATCGATGGAAATAGGAGAATCGGCATCAACCGATTAATGATTAACCATTATCTTGTATTTTGCAAGGGATTCAGATACAGGACGTCCTTTCTTATATACAGTTTCTACTAATCCCTTTGCTTTTCCACGTATGTGCTTTTATGTGCGTAGGGTAAGACAGCCAAATGGTGATCGTGGCATTTATTTGGAATTTACCAGTCCCAAAACCCTAGGCTTCATCAATTATTGTAGTTGAATCCATCAGTCTCCAAATTGGTAGGTATAAATCCTTTTTGTAACCAGGGTTTTGTATAAGTCATTTTCACACCAGCAAATTCGATGAGCACACTGAACTACAATATTAATGGCAGAGTTGGCATTATGGTTTAATCTCGGACTCGTCCGCTTAACATAACATCTTTTGATTTAAATTATTGTCTAAAAATTTTCAAATCGGTTTAATCGACATATTAAAACTGTAGAAGCTTTTTGACAAAACCGCTATTTGGGTAGTAGTGATCTTGAATTGATAAGTAGCAATATTATACTCATAATTGTGATTTTGTCATTTCAACAACTTTGTCATTTAGTCTACTAAGAATTTTTTACTATTTTTGACCATTTTGTTTTACAAGAATATAGAATATACATATTTGTGTCCAAAATATATATTTTTTCTTTCTGATCTAACCTAACGTTTTTTTTATATATTTTGAGATAGCGGTATACCCTTCTTGTCAATCTGCTTCATACATATGTATCCATTATACTCTCCTTAAGACAAATATTTAAATTTTTGAAAAAAAAAAAAAGAAAGAAAAGTAATTGTTTTTTTAATTTAATTGATTAAACATTAATGATATGACTTGATTACGTGGCATCCTATGATCTCTTTCTAAAATTTTCAAATCAATAGTCATTAGTTTTAATTATCATTTTGTTGAGTCTTGTTAATATTTAATTAAAATATCATCACATTGTCCAAGTCATCGCGAGTGTAATAAAAATAAATAATAAACTAAATAATAATAATAATAATATAAATAAATAATCAAAATAATAATAAATATACATAAAAGTTAGTTAAAAAGTTTTAGTGATAATCATAGTTTTGTATGTATAATTAATAATAATTAGTCCAAAAAGTAGTTATTTTGTAATTTTTATTGTTTTAATAAAAGTAATTTTAATTTGTCATAATAAATAGAGGTAAAGTTTATTCTTAATCTGCAAGTTAATATGTGTGGTAAAGACAAATTATCAAAACTACTAATCTTTATTTTGCAGGTTGCCTCTCTCTTGTGTGTCACTTGAAAACTACTAACGGTGTGTTTGCAGGTCGCCAATCAAAGATCCATTTGGCACCCTTGGAATCAATTTCGAATCATTTCATCTTATTTATATCATTTTTAATTATCTTGTCATGTGTATATATCTTTTTAAAAAAATTCCTTGTATACACTTGCTTATGTCAATGTGTAAATAATCATTGCATCATGTTATTCACACAGGTAATTAGTTGGTTAATTAATCATATCATGTGTTTGCCTGTTTGTTAACACCTCCCCCTAGGATAACACGTGACATGGATTGACACCTATGCACAGGTTTAGTCTATAGGGGTTAGTGTTATGGATTTCATCACCACACACTAACCAAACTCCATGTTTCAGTGACGTATAACAATCAAAGATAGTTATAGTTAGGCTAAGCAGTTGATCCCATACAGATCATCCATGAAGGGAAAGAGTTAATTCTCTGAATC
This sequence comes from Torreya grandis, assembly GCA_037957365.1. NCBI lineage: Eukaryota > Viridiplantae > Streptophyta > Pinopsida > Cupressales > Taxaceae > Torreya > Torreya grandis. The sequence continues at coordinate 1,355,071 of JARHVA010002712.1, read as the reverse complement.
AGGGATTAGATAGTGCCCTATATGGACTTGGGCCCCAATGTACCTTCATGTATATAGGAGATGCCTTTAAAAACTTTGTTCATACCTAGCATAGGACCTTTCGGTCATAACAGGGGTGTCACTACAGGCGGCAGTGTCAGCATCAAAGTAGCCACTAGGAGCAAACAAGGTCGAGAGGGTTTGGTCGATTCTCTAACAGGTCCCCAGCCTATAGCCTCACCTGTGTAGTCATTGCATGGTGTACACATCATGTTACACACCCTTCATTTTATTAGTTATAGGTTGTGGCTTGTTTGATTGGGTGTGTGTTGTGTTAGACCCATACTATTTGTGAGCCAAGTCAGCGTTTACCTATCTAAGCCTATCTAGGTCCTTTATACATATCCTCTTGTATATCCTATCTTCATCATTATATCAATTTTTACATATCTCTCCCACCATCCTTTTACATCCTAGTCATCATCCTCGTCTTGATCCACATCCCCATCATTTGCATCTCATCTTGTCTATCCTAGTCATCATTATATCATTCTCTGTCTTACCCTCTCATCCTTAGTCATACCCTTACCCCCAATCACATCTTATATCTTTACCCAAGTCCACATCATCATCCACTTACCATAGTCATCTCATCCTTTCCTAGTCTCACCATATTCCATTATCCTTGGTCATCACCCCATTATCTTGTATATCCTTGCCTAATCACCATCTTGTCTCCATCCCCTCCTAATATAACCATATCCCCCTATCATTGATCATCCTAATCATCATATTGTATATCCTAGTCTCATCCCCTTGTATATATCTTATTTTCTTGTACATCCTACTAGTCCTATCCCATCCTAATATCACCTGTCATTCATCTTTCCATCCATAACCTATCTTAATCATGTCGTATCTCATCCTCTATACCCTATCCTAAGCCCACCTCATCCATAGTCCTCATCATCCCATATTATCTTGTCTCACTATTCCATCACCTTATATATCATTATCTCATTCTCTTGTACATATCATCCTCTTATATCCTTTCCCAATCCCCCATCTTATCTTCATCCCATTCTAACCATATCCACTTATCATTTATCCTCCCCCCCCCCCCATCACCATTGTCTTATTTTGTCATCACCATCTTGCTTCCATCTTTAATCATATAAATCAATCATTGATCACACCCTGTCACTTGTATATCTTAGTCATCATCTAGTAAATATCCTTTATTCTTTGTACATCCTTCTAATTCAACCCTAGTCTTATCACCTACATCATCTAATCACATTTGGCATCCTTACCTAAGTCCATACAATCAACTACTTAATCACCTCATCCCTTCCTAAATCCAACCATATCCATCCTTCATAAATCATCTCTCATCACTTACATACCTTAACCACCACCTTTTATATCTTTATATTACTCTCTTGTACATATCTTGGTTCTCTTGTGCATCCTTTTAATCACATCTTAATCATACCCTAATCATACCTCATCACCTACACCTTGTCCTAAATCCACCTATAATTTATATCCCATCTATCATCTCATCCTAGTCAAACCATATACACCTATCATAAATAAATCACCCAATCGTAGTCACATCTTGTATATCCTAGCCTCATCCTCTTGTACATAATTTATTCTCTTGTGCATTCTTACTTAAGCCATTCATTATTAGTCACACCCCTTTTCATCACTTATATCTTATCTTATACATCCTCATTTAATCATCCTTTGTACCTATCATCTAGTGCAACTTTGATATCATACCATTGTGTATCCTTTTATTATCCTATCATATCCTCCATTATCATCTTATATTCATCCCATTTTTAGTCATACCCTCATCACCTATATACCCCAATCCATCTTACATCCTTACCCAAGTTCGCATCATTAACTACCTATCTTCACCTTGTAAATATCATCATTCTCTTATACATAGACACACTCATTAATAGTCATCATTTCATCAATCATCATATTGTAAATCCTAGTCTCATCCCCTTTGTACATAATCCATTCTCTTGTATATCATACTTGACCTATCCCTTCCTAGTCTTACCTATCATTTTTAAGTTTTTACCCACCACTCACCCATCTCAATCATCATCTTGTCTATCCTTATCTTGCTATCTCCTTACACATATCATCCATTTATACTTTACCTCATCTACCATTTTTTATTTAACATATTCACCCATACCCCTATCACCAATATATTGTACATCTTTATCTTGTTATCATCTTGTATATATTCTTTCGTCTTTTACATACTTGTCTAATCATCATCTTGTATATATTTTGTCACCCTTTCTTTTTATATCCTTTTCATCATCCCATCTCCTATCTTAGATTAGTCACGCCTTGTCATAAGACCACCTCATCCATAATCAATCACATCTCACTTTGACCTTGCCTTATCCATCACTCATATCATAGTCTTAATCATTCCTATATCCTTTTATTGGCATTACCCCCTTACATATTTGATCATAACCCATCACCTATCATAATTTCATCTTGTCTCACCATCCACATTCTATCCTAAGTCCACCACATCTATAGTCCTAATCATCCCCATACAATCTTGTGTCACTATCCCATCACCTTGTATATCCTTATTTTACCTTCTTGTATATAATTTGCTCTCTTGTACATCTTTTTTATCACATCTTACCACTAGACACATACATCATAAGTCATCCCATAATCATACCTCATCATCCACATCTTACCTTAAATCCATACCCGATCACTTGTGTTGACCTTGCCTTCATCACCCATCTAGTCATCACCTCATCTTATCCTAATTGGCTTCTAGGTCACATACAAGTCTAAACCATCCACCTTTCATTACCCCTTTATCATTTCATCATCACACTTATCCTTACTCCATTGTCCTAATCACCTTCATCACCTAATCCTACCCCATCCCATCTTGAGCAAATTGGTCTAAGTTTTTGAACTAGTCCTATCGTCCACATCATCCTATCATCCTACTCCACTATCTTATATCCTTTAGTCAGATACTCATACCTAGTCAATATCTTGTTAGCATCTTGTCACCTTGTTAGTCTCAATGTAGAAAACCCATCAATCTAATCTAGTCCAATCATCTTTCCTTATTCATTACTAGCACCCATCATATTATTCTCTTGCTAGTTTTAATTATTAGGCACCCATCACATTCTTAATCCTTTTACTAGCTTGACCAGTAGGCATTGTTGATAAGTTGTTAGTACCTATTGTGCTATTGGTTTGAAACTTGATCATAATATTTAATACATTAGTCTATCTCATCCACATCATCACCTATCATACTAGCTCGGTCCCTTAATATATTTTGTCCAAGAAGCCATATCCAATCCTTAGTCTACCTCCTCCATCATCCATCATTCATCACCCATTCCTCATGGACTTGGACCCAGTTTGCATAGACCAATATATCCTAGCCAACAAGGATGAAATCCTCTTATGGGCACTAGAGTTAGGTGTTCATCTACCTTCAGACCTTGATCCCATTTGCCCCAAATTACCATCTCACAGCCCGTTAAAATCTATATTAGCATTCATTGATGCAGTCACCTTAATCAATCAATACATTATATAGAATAAAGATGAATTCCTTTTATGGTTATGGAAGATAGGTGCTCACTTTCCCAATTATTTTGACCCCATGAGCCTAAAATCACTTCCTAAACAAGTCTAACATCCACCCTTATCCCATCCCCATCCACCATCCACTAACTCTATTCAAAACCCCTTGGCCCAAATTCATACCCGTCCATAGTCAAAACCTCCATCTACTAATCATCATCCATCACCTTTATCACACACCACCATGTAATTGGACCCCTCTCTTATATACCAATACATAATGGCCAACAAGGATGAGATCCTCTTGCAGTTCATTATGATGGGTATACCACTTCTCAAAGGTGTTGACCCCCTTCAACTTATTTCATCTCTAGCACAAACCCCTTTATATAAGTCTCCTTCCAATCCTCAATCTACTATCCATAAACCATCATCTACCCATTACCATACTATCAAAGGGAATCTAATCTTGGCCACCTTGAATCCATCCACCCAGTCATATCCACAACCATCTGATCATAAGTCCAATGCTTCCATATCTAAGTCACAACATGAAGTGGGTCCTTATACTTCCCTTCTTATATCCTTGGAATCCCTTTTCAAATAATTAGTCACCACTGACATGATGGTCTATCCACCTATTCAACATCTTGATCCCACTAAGCCAAAGCCCTCTTGGTACAAAGACAACCAATATTGTCATATCACCAAACTTGGGGGCATACCATTAATCAATATCAACCTTTTCAATATTTTGTCTAGGACCTCATTGACCATGGTGATATAGTAATTGACAATGAACTAGATGCATCCACATCCCTAGGTGAACAAAAAGAGGAATGCCAATATTTTGTTCCTGATCATGATCAATCCCTTCTCATTCCAAGCCAAGGTCAAGACATCCTATATATCTTCAATGATCCCTCCATCATCAAATAATCCTCCATCAAACACATGCCCATTCCCCATTCACTTAGTCCTTCTATATCCCATAATCCCTTTTATGGACCTATCTTTGTTTTGTCCATTATTCCTCCATCATCTCCCTCTCACTCATCACATCAAATACCCCCCATTGAGAGGACAATCATGGACAAATCATCCTTTACTAGCAATATAACATCATGTACATCAAAGTCAGCATTGGAGTCAGAACAAGTTTTATCTACATTTGGATCATGTTCCGCACTAGCATCTGAATTAGATTCCTCATCAGAATCATCATCCCTTATCAATATTATAGCAAATGATGATAAGTGTTGCTCTTTTCCAGATTCCAATCAGGATGATGAAGTCATAACTAAATTTTTGAATGCTTTATATATTGAAGATTTTAAGAGTGGATCTGATCCTACCTTGGATATGTGTCTTAATAATCCTTTTGAGATTCTTGAGGACACTTTCTCCAACGTTGAAGCTAGGGCTCCTAGTGACCTTTATGAGGACTATGTTTCCCATTATACCCTTAATCTGTCACCCAACATTCACTATCCACCTCACCTCCATTAATCATCCCACTACATGAAGGGAATAAATAAAAACATGCATCGTTGGATTCCCATTTGCATGTGATATCATGTGCAACAAATGCAAAAGTCTAAGACCATATTTCAAAAGCTATAAATCATAATAAAATCATCTTTGATCCCATCAGTCAAAGTTAAGCAAAATCAAATCATCGGCCTAATCAAATAATGTCTCCCCCTAGTGAAGCCCAATATCAGGCACTAGGGGCATATCAAAGTCAAAATAATCAAATATCAATCCCCTATGATGAAGCCCAAAATATAGCACCAGGGGGCAGTCAAAATCAAATCCAATTAGCAAATAGTCATATGGCCAATCATCCCCTTAATGCTTGGGTCAAAGAATCAACAAATCAAAAGGTTTTGGATCCCTTAATCTCATGGCACCAATCTAAAGAATCCCCTCCACCATGTCCAACAGTGTATGCAATTGTCAAACCCCATTTCTACTCCCCATCTCATCATCACCTACCTCCTTCCCATTTTATATCCCATCATCACAATCCTGACATCCTCCCATCCACATCATATCTCACATCCCCAGACAACATTATGCCTCATATAGGTCACAAAGATACCTACTTGAAACATTAAGAGGATGTTAAATCAAGAGTCAATAAAGGTCATCATCACACGGTCCTAGCATCACCTTTTTATATAATAGGTGTCAGATAAAATCTCCATCTAGTGACCACACCTTGCATCTCGCCCATTAACCAATAAATCAAGATGGCCAATAAAGAGTAAAAAAGTCAAAAAAAAATCATTCGTCCAATAGTGAAAACAAGTCTTCTGGCACCTTGGGTAAGTACCATGATGAAAACTAGTTTCCGATGTCATGGAAAAATAATATATTATTTGTATTGTTCCTCAACACTTGGGGGTAAATCCATCCATTTAATATTCTCATCCACTCATCCTACTTGTCACATCCCTTGTCCACCTTGTCAATATCCATCGACCCATCATCCACCATCATATCATGCATCTTATCTCTTATTCCTTCCTATCTTGACCTTCGTAAGGAAGTAGAAGGTGTCTTATAAAATGCCCTCAAACCATTTTGGCATATCCTCTAATAGATACTCAAGAAAATAACCATATGGTTCCTTTATGATGTAGTCATTAGTTATCCTTAGTCCATTTGTCCTTGATCACCATCATCATCATCCTTTGTCATCCCATCCATCCTCATCCTATTTGCTAGGCTTGGTATTCCCCTTGTTAGTAACCTCATGTGTATAGTGTATATACATATTCCAAAAATCCCTAAAAATTTAAAAATGTCAAAAACCCTAAAAATTATAAAAGTTTGAAAAAGCCAAAAATTGTCCATCATGTTTTGTCTTATGCCTAATCCCCTAGTCGCATCCATCTCCATCTGTCTCATATTTTCCCCATCTTTGGATACCACATTTCGTCTTGAGACCAAATAGGAGTGGTGACCCATCCCTTCATGTCTTCCATCTCATCTTATTGGTTAGGTCTTATCAACATACATCACCTTGTCAAAGATTTTTAATCTAGCACACATCACTTCTTATCAAGGCCTTTTCATACCTGGCACCCATCCAATTACCCTTTGCCAGTATCGAAGGTACTTAATCTCATCACTGTCCTTATCATTGCCTCTTCATGTCTAGCACCCATCCAATCACTTTTTCTAGCATGAGAGGTATTTTATCCCATCATCATCTCCTAGTCTCTTTGTTAGATTGGATCCTTATAGGGCCTTGTCTATTGATAATCCTTGGTCATCACTTTTCTATATCACCTTCCATGGCCATTTTTTGATTCGATTTCAAGACCAAATCAATATTTAAAGACCTTCTCCCATCTGCCATTATTCCACCCTAAACTAGGGGTAACATCCAAATCCTAATCATGATCACCCTATACAAATCCAACCATCCTAAGTCCACAATCACATCATCCAACCCATCACCCAATCACTGATCATATCATTAGGCAAGACATTGTGACACTGCATGTAGATATTTGTGGGTATTACTTGTTTGTCTTGTTTGCATGTCTTTCATCATGTATATATATCTTGTTTATCTTATGTTTTGTTTGCATCATGTTTTTGGTCAATGAACGAGGATAGTATGAGGACACCAAAAGTTCCCTCAAGGATGCAGAGTTCACTTTTTACCCATGCACTTTGACAAAATGTCCTCTTGGTCATGCTTATATCATGGGGCATCTTGTCAAGCACTATATGTTAGGATTACTTAGACTATGATGAGCCTTATGAGATTGTGATGGTTTGATCACACCCACCATCATCATTCCTCTAATAATCTCATCATCCTTGTTCCCATCACTAATCTAATCTTCTTGACCCATCCAACTAATAGCCGTATCATCTTCCTCTCATCATCTAAATCATATTCTTCAATCACTAACAAGCCTAATCATCCTTATCATCATCACTTTTTAATCACTAATCATCATCATCATCTCTCAGTTAGAATTACATCGGCCTGAGGTCTTTCTAAACTATGTAGGCAACACTTGGCCACTCTTTTATGCCCAAGGATAGCTCGGCCTCTATTTCCTCTCTCACTCCCTTGAATGTGTATTTGCTAAGGGAATCACCCCAATTCATTTGGTCACTTGATCATATCAATTCTTCTCTATAATCACCTACATCATCTTGATTGATTTAGCTTTGAGATACATCCATCCTTAATCTAATCAAATCAAAATAGTCTTATCATGGCATATAGCTTTCCCTTGCATGCATCCTTTCTTGGGATACATCTAAATCTTGTGGCCTATTAATCCTATCATCATCTTGTTACGGTTGATTCTCCCTTGGGATGTGTCTATAATCGTGACACCCATAATATCCATTCCCTATGCATATGTCCTTACCAAGGACATCGTTATCAATTTATAGCTCATTGCTCAAGTCAAGTCACTCATCTTCTTCATCTTCTACCCCATATCTGGTATCCCATCCCCTCATCTATCCATTGCATCTCACCTCTCATTTCTTCTTCTGAGTGGCCATCCAGATCATTCTTCCCTACATGTTCCCTCGACAGCGCATCATATCCCACTAACATCATCTACTAACATTCATCCACAACATGGTTTTTCTTTTAAAGACTATTACTCCTTCCTCTTTATTAAAATAATTAATGGTTAAGTGATATTATTTATGTATCCTTAATACATTAAATTATATTAGTTAAATAATAATATATTTTATTATTTATCATGAGTTTATCTTCATATAAATAAATAATAAAATATATTAAATGACCTTTAGAGAGGTTGGACTCATTAATGTGATGGTTGGAAAAAGTCATTTATAATGGGCAGATTATATTACTTAAATAATAAAGAGTTTATATTATAAGATGTAATTTAAAAAGAAGTGAGAAGAATAAAAACTATAATGGGTACTTGCTAGTTTCTCATAATATGAATAATTTTTATGAGTTTTTTATCTCTTTCAATATTTTTTTACATATATTTGTGTTATGATGTGTTCAACTTTGCTCTCATTATTTCATGGTGAATATCTTTACTATTGGTGTCACATCTAGATTTGGTGTTCGTATACAATCGTATTGCTTATTCTGTCAACTTTAAAAAGAAGAAAAAATATTCATGACTCAAATTATAATATGAAATTATTTCTAATAATATATGTAATATTTGGTTAACTTATTATCAAATTATTAGTGAATTTATTATATGTGCATCACATAACCTACTTGTTAAATTTAACATGTTTGATTACAAGTTTACATATATTTTTATTGAAAATTGTATTTAATCTTGATCTAAAAATTGTGTGCAATAAAACTAACCCCTATTTACAAATATCTTATTGGTATTTTGATTTATCTAATTTTTATTAAGATAGATATTTCATAAGATGTGGGTGTTGCTTCTAGATTCATGTAGGATCTATATTTGGATCATTAAAAATTAGTAAAGCGAATACTTTGATATATTAAAAAATTGTAAACTTTGCTTTGTATTTTTTCTTTTTTAATATGCTAATTTATTTGGTTATTATGATGCCAATCATACTATGATGAGTCTATGTTTGGTGTAGGTGTTATCACTTGGAGCACTTCATGTGGAAGTTGTTAAAGAAGCCTTGTGGCTATGAAGGATGATAGAAGAACATGTAGAATTTCCTCACTATAACAACCTTCTTCGTGATAGTCAAAATTTTATAAAGATGATGAAAAATCCAATGCAACACCAACAAATTAAAGCTTGTGGAAGTTCATTCAACATTGGACTTATCGAAGTTACCATTGAGGGGTAGTGTGCATGATAATATCACTTCTTAACAGTCGTGTGGGTCATGTGTTTCCTTCTATTTCTCTATACTTCTTATTATAAATCATTGTAATATATCACTTTATGTGATTTTAGTAAATTTCATATGAAAGTTTACATTGTACTCAACACATAGTAGCATGAAGGTCTTTATGTTATAAAAGAATCCAATGTGTTTGGTTGATTATTCATGAGAAATTGTGGGATGTATTCTCACTGTGGGATGTAGTTTTACAATCATGCTAGCCTAAACTCATTTTAAGTGGTTTAGGATAACATAGTGTAATTCCTTTAAAATTGCTTATGAGGACATAGTGCAAAACCTTTAGGTTTTTATAGATGTATAGTGTAATTCTTTTAAATGTGACTATGTAATTGTGGTTACATAGTGTAATACCTTTGGGTATCTATAGTTATATAGTGTAATTCCTTTAAAGATGATTATGTGATTGTGGTTACATAGCGTAATACCTTTGGGTGTCTATAGTTAAATAATGTAATACATTTTTGTGACTATATTTACATAGCATAATTCTTTTAAAGATGACTATAGCATGATGAAGGATGTTTCTTTCAATTATTACCTCTTAAAACTCATCATGTATGGTTCATAGAGTGTAAGTTAATTATGTTGTTACCTCTTAAAAATCATCATATATTACCATTTAACATTAAGAGGGAGTATTGGAATAATTAATGGTTAAGTGGTATTATTTGTGTACCATTAATACATTAAATTATATTAGTTAAATAATAATATATTTTATTATTTATCATGAATTTATCTTTGTGTAAATAAATAATAAAATATATTAAATGACTTTTAGAGAGGTTAGACCTATTAATGTGGTGAATGAAAAAAGTTATTTATAATGGGCAGATTACCTTACCTAAATAATAAAGAGTTTATATTGTAAGATGTAATAAAAAAAGAAGTGAGAGGACGAAAGATTGTATTGCGTACTTGTTAGTTTCTCATAATATGAATAATCTTTGTGGATTTTTTTACCTCTTTGAAGGCTTATTCATGTATATTTGTGTTATAGTGTGTTCAACTTTACTCTCATTGTTTCATGATGAATGTCTTTATTATTGGTCTCACATCTAGATCTCGTGTTCGTATGCAATCTTATTATTTGTTCTATCACTCTTCATCCACTCGCAATGCCCTTCCAAAGAGGGGAAAAATGTATACACCTAAAATTGCTCACCTCATTACCATTGATAATATTCTTATTAATCAACATTAATTTTACTTAACTTATTTCATTCCACTAATTAACTCCTATGTCTAGCCATTTATCTAATATCTCCCTCTATTAATCTACATTCACTAACCTTATCCATCCCCACTCTTTCATTAATTCTTCTTAAATTCTTATTATTCTAATCTAGTCCTAGTTATCCATTATTTGGGAATTTTTAATTCCTATGACCCTGCCTAACCACCTACTAGCCTACTCCATAGGCTTTCCTACACCCCTAGTCACCTAATCCTTATTTAATCCCTACTTAACCTCCTCTAAATCATCATTAACACCTAAAAAGAGTTTCAGAACTCTCTAAATCTAGAACTCTCTCTAACCTAGCCTTCTTCTCCAGAAACCTCTAATTCTAAAGGTTTCCAAGGAATTTAATATTCCTTGAATAATTTTTATCCATTGGATCTCCATATCTAACTTTGAATTCCAACCCTTGATCTTCCCTCACTTCCTCTATATAACCAACACTCCTTGATCCGTAAACTATACTGAATCAACTCAAAGTGAAGTTTTAGTTACGAATACTGAATTTCTCAAAACTTAACAAATTCTCAAAAAACTCAAAAGAACTTGCATCTCAATGTTTTGGCATAAAACGTTCTCGGTTATTGAACTGATTTTTATTTTTTACATCAAATGTCATAAATTGTCAAAATTTAATCTTTACATGATTTCATTATTTTAAAAATTATAAAACTAAATTAAAACATGCAAGCAAATGACAAATTACCATCCGACATTGATAACGGAGTTCAACTCAACAAATGATGCCTACATCTCTGGGTTCTCCAAAGGAGTGGACCGTTTCCATTAAGGGCATTTCAAAAACCTGGAAACAATAAGCAACTTTCCCGCAAGTTGATCTCTCAATGCAAAAATTTACCTTCACCGTGACTGATAATTAAGCCCAGCACCTTCAAATTTCGTGAGTCTTCACACCTTCAAAGTTGCTTCAAAAGTCCTAAAAATCTCCTCTATGGGCTTTAAAATATTCTTCCAATATGCAAATTGGATAAAAATAGTATTGAGACTGAGTATTATGGCCAGAAAATGGATAAAAATCTATTATATAAGCTTTTCCAAAGCTTTTACAAAGTCTCGGCCTATTAAAATAAAAAACACAGTCTAGAATTCGATAAATTCAAGTAAAAATTAGTGCCTTATATAACACTTCAAGACCCATGGCTGAAGTGGTCAAGGCCTATCCCTTTTACACGGGAGGTCAAGGGTTCAAAACTTCATTCCTCCATTTTAGGCGCTCAGGCTCTCCTTTCTAGGCACTTTGACTCCTTCTTGGGTGCCAAGTTTGAATATTTCTTTGGGTGGCATGGAGGTTCCTCCTTTGGCGCCTTTGAAAGGTTTGAAAATATCAAATGACATGTGAATAAAAAAAACCTAAGCCAAATTTTTTGCAATTGATTTTTTTGCCACGTGTCAAATGGCTATTGGCCCACTTGGCTTTTCAACAGTGCCACGTGTCGACTTTTGATAGATCTAAATGTCGATACATTTTTGAATCACGTGTCAAATGTCGCAAGTGATTTTTTTGACAAATCTTCAAATAACCATATCTTGAGCATCTGGAATCTATTTTGCGAATCGTGAAAAGCATAAAAAAGCTCTCAATGAGCTCTACAGTGTGCCACCACTGAAACTCTGACTTGAAACCTTTTTTTAGAACCCAATTTTTTATCACACCTCCCCAATGGAGGGCTTTTGGTCTTCAAAAGTCTAATATCCCCTAAAATCTTATAACTGGTCTACTGCATCAATAAAAATAGAACCCAATCATAGAAAGAGATATAAACAATTACATTAAAATGATTCTCAATCAAACTACAAAAATTCATAATCCAAATGCATAAGTAAGTGAATCTGTAACTGCCAAAGTGATTACAACATACCAAAATTGCCTGCCCAAATGTCACATCTTGTAAAGCGATGAAGTGCCAAAAATTGAAACAACTCCTAATGTAACTGCAAGACAAGTTTATAATGCCGACAACATATAATAAATAGTGTGGACATGTTGCAATAGAATGCCCTAGTATGGGACTTATATGCTAAGCAAATGCAAACAACCAAAAGTGTATGTTGCCTAACATTTAAACATGCCTAAAGGGTCTTAAACATGCATCTATACATCCATGTGTCAAAATAGATACATTCAAAATAGCAGTCAAATAAATGTTGTAAGGAATCAACTCAACCTACAACATGCATTCTTCTATTATCTCCAACTGATCAAATGAGTTCAAGTCCTCTAGACAACTCACACAGCATAAATAGGAGATTCAAAAACTTAGAGTTATCAAAAAGTGAGAATTGAAAAACTTCATATGGTAAACCTATCTTGAAGTGTTCCCACCAACTCTAATCTACATCTTATCAAAGCTTGTTCATTCCCTTAGGTGAATTCTTAACCATGCTTTGCAAAAAGAATGTAGTGATAATCCACTTAACCATTCCTTTCTTCCTAGTGAAATTGATTTCCTTAGTGGATTCCTTAGCATCATTATGGATTGATTTAACTTCATTAACCTTAGTGAGAGGTTTTTAAATCATCTTAGTTCTAACATTACTTGAATGTGAAGATGCATGAAGCTTAAAACATCTATCAATCCTATGTCCACTCACTTTACAATGAGTACAAACATCCTTCTTAAGTGAGGGTCCCCTTTTGCCAATTCCCATCTTATCATGAAAATGGTCTTTCAAACATGAAATATGCTTCAATAAAGCATTTCGTTTCCAACAAGTCTTAGCACTATGGGTATTCATCCCACAAAAAGTGCATGGAAATGATTGCATTATCTTCTGTCCATTATATCCAAACTTCTTAAAAGTATCAATTGGATCAAAAGATTTAGTGTAAGAATCAGGAGGTGAAATCTCAATACCTCTTTTACCTTTACACCTTTGAACTAGTAGCCTAGAACCTTTGCTATTGGAAGCTCCTCTTCCTTTATCCATGGAAAAAACTTTTCCATCATCCACCTGCACACTAGTATAACCCAAACCTACACGAAGAGGTCTATGTTCAGCTTGAAGTGGGTTAGTTATACCTTGGCTATCTCTACCAAGTCCTCCTCTATTATAACCCATTTTAAACAATAATTTAGATTCGATGCCCTTAGTGTATCTTTCAAAATCACCAAAAATAATACTACTAGAATCTGAATCTGAAATGGTAGAAAAATATGAAGATTCTTGTGGTGAAAAACTTACACTGCACTCAGTCATAGTTTCTGCATCTCAAGTTGAAGGCTATACCTTTTCACACTCACCACATTGCAATCTAATCAAGATATCATCCTTGGATTCAAGCTTCGATTTCAAACTTGCAATTTGCTCTTCAAGGGAATAGAGCTTGCATCTCAGTAATGCATTCTCATCCTGAATCTAGATATTGATGCTTTCAAGATCTTCCATCTTGGCTTGATGTGACAACTTGCCCATGATTTCCTACAAACACACTGATTCCACAAGTGCACATTGCAATCTAATCAAGTGATATTGAAAACCAATAAACTGAAAGCAACTGTCAAAACTCAATCAAAAGCTATCTCAGCTTTCTAACTGCTCTGATACCAACTTGATCCGTAAACTACACTGAATCAACTCAAAGTGAAGTTTTAATTACGAATACTGAATTTCTCAAAACTTAACAAATTCTCGAAAAACTCAAAAGAACTTGCATCTCAATGTTTTGGCATAAAATATTCTCGGTTATTGAACCAATTTTTGTTTTTTTACATCAAATGTCATAAATTGTCAAAATTTATTCTTTACATGATTTTATCATTAAAAAAATCAAAAAATTGAATTAAAACATGGAAGCAAATGACAAATTACCATCTCACATTGATAACGGAGTTCGGCTCAACAAATGATGCCTACATCTCTGGGTTCTCCAAAGGAGTGGACCGTTTCCATTAAGGGCATTTCAAAAACCTGGAAACAATAAACAAATTTCCTACAAGTTGATCTCTCAATACAAAAATTCACCTTCACCGTGACTGATAATCAAGCCCGACACCTTCGAATTTCCTGAGTCTTCACACCTGCAAAGTTGCTTCAAAAGTCCTAAAAATCTCCTCTATGGGCTTAAAAATACTCTTACAATATGCAAATTAAATAAAAATAGTATCAAGACTGAGTATTATAGCCATAAAATGGATAAAAATCCATTATATAAGCTTTTCCAAAGCTTTTACAAAGTCTCAACCTCTTAAAATAAAAAATACAGTCCAGAATTCGATAAATTCAAGTAGAAATTAGTGCCTTATATAACATTTCAAGACCCATGGCTGAAGTGGTCAAGGCCTATCCCTTTTACACGAGAGGTCAAGGGTTCAAAACTTCCTTCCTCCATTTTAGGTGCTCAGGCTCTCCTTTCTAGGCGCTTTGACTCCTTCTTGGGCGCCAAGTTTGAATATTTCCTTGGATGGCATGGAGGTTCCTCCTTTGGCGCTTTTGAAAGGTTTGAAAATATCAAATGACATGTGAATAAAAAAACACCTAAGCCAATTTTTTTGCAACTAATTTTTTTTCCAAGTGTCAAATGGCTATTGGCCCACTTGGCTTTTCAACAGTGCCATGTGTCGACCTTTGATAGGTCCAAATGTCGATACGTTTTTGAATCACGTGCCAAATGTCGCAAGTGATTTTTTTTGACAAATCTTTAAATGACCATATCTTGAGCATCCAAACTCCGTTTTATGAATCGTAAAAATCATCGAAAAGCTCTCGACGAGATCTACAGTGTCCCACCATTGAAACTCTAACTTGAAACCTTTTTTCAGAACCCAATTTCTGATCACTCCTCCATGAAAGGGAAATAATAATTTTCAAAACATCATGTTAATTTGATCCTCATCAACAAGCATTCTCATATCCTATCCATGCCAAAAATAATCATTGAAATCAAGCATCCATTATCATAATCCAACATCAAGCTATCATGGTGTCAATTTGAGTTTAATCATTCAAATTTGAATCTTGGAATGAAGCTATAGGGAGGTAAAATGATAATAAGGAATTTCTTATTATGTTGATTACCTTTCTTATTCATTCTTATTAGTGTGTTTAAAATTTTAAGTTTTTGTATTAAAATTTAATAATATAAATTTAATCCAAAATTTTGAGCATACAATACCATATGCCCACTAACCCATTTTTCTCCAAGGCCACATTGAAGATGGAAAGCTAGGGTTTTATCATTTCATAAGGAGCGATTATTTATAACCCAAATCTAAATGCACTAGATAAAAGGTGAAACAAAACTTCGAAGCATCCAAATGGTCACACCTTATTTCACTAGATATTTTATATAAGACACTATCATCAAACTTAGACAGTAGTATCAATACAACTATCTAGGGTTGATACAATTATCCAAATAGCTAGAGGCACTAGATTTAAGATTTGATAACTATTTTAGAATTATCTTCTAGCCTGCTTTTAGCCTATTTCAAATCTATAAATACATTAGTATCAAAACAAGCTAAGTACTTTTACTCTTTATCATTTCTATATCTATCATAGTTGTACTTTCCATATTTAGACTATTTCAGCATAATAAATTCATTATAATCTTATATCTAAGTTTATCATTTAATTGGCCTACTATAGATCAAATTATCACCCTTGTGTCATTTCATTTCTATATTTTTAACCCTAAGTTTAAATTGAAATACATACAATGAATTTCATTTTGAGGTTAAACAAATTGTGACTGTATTTTGGTATTGGAAAATAAACTAAAGTAGACCTATGATTACTTTGGTTCTAGAATTGAATTTTTGTTTATTTAGGGTTTGTTCCATTGGATCTAGGTTAGTGCCAACTATGAGAACTGATCTCTAGTGGTTATTAGTGACTTATGCCAAAAAATTAGTTTTTTGACCAGACGATCATCTTTCCCTATCTCTAAAAGCTTTATACATGTACGCAATTTATCTTGTTTAACAACTGTGTCTCTATCCATGTAGAGTCAATTTTGTGAAATACGGGTCAGTACTAACTATAGGACCTAACCTTTAGTGGTTGGTAGTGACCTATGCTTAAAATAGGGTTAGTGACTGTATTATCACCCACACATCTTTAAAAAATCTAAATATGTGATGTCAAACCCTGATGATACACGTAATTAAAAAAAATCAATCACCTCAAAAGCCTATGTATGTTTGTGAGGGATAGAAACCTATAAAAACCAAGAAAATTTAATGGGTTGAGCTAACACCATCACCCCCATTCTATGATTGATTATTGTCTACATATTTGATACTCCAAGGAGGAAAATTAGGCCACACACAATTATCATAACTAATGTGATTGTGTAAATGTGTTTATTTATTATATGTATGCAACTAATAATTTAATGTTGATACTTGACAATGCTTTATTTCATTGATATTTGATATACATTAGACTTGGCTTATGAGTACACTTAGTGATATATTCTCAATTTAAGAAGAATTGGGCATATTTTCTCAATGTGTAGTGATGTATATATGTGTCCCAAATAAGTTACCAAAACCTTATCAAGAAAAGTATTTATTTGTAGTTATATGAGTCCAATAGGATAATTTATCATGCCACCAATATTATAGGCATATGGGCCAACCCCTAAGAATGTTTGAGATTTGAAAAATAATCATTTCTAGAAGAGGGTTACTATAGTTAACTTTAGGTCAGTATAGATTGATGATATCAACCTTTTTTTACTATAGTGACCTACATATATGAATGATGAGTTAAAGGTCTAGGGATGTCCATATGAGACAATAAGTTGGTTTGTCATAGACTATAAGATTCTTGTAAGTGTTGGGCACCATATAAAGAGGGTCAAACTCATAAAGTAGCATGTAGGTGTAAGAAAATGGAAAGTTAAGACCATATTTATGAGCACAATTTATGCATGGTGAATGTATGTTAAAGTTGTCATTTTTAAATACCAAATAGCAAATTTTAGTATCTATAAATGCCCCCTTTTTATTCCAGTGATTTAATTATTAAAGCAACAAGAAAAGATGTACTTGAGTGTGTAAAATAAATTTCATCTTTGATATGAATTTTCAATTGTGTAGGTGTAGATACTTAATTATGATTTATATAGTACCTCAGTGTTGTACACTTAGAAAATACATATCATGGTTGTACCTTTCAGTTTTAGACCTGCCCACTTCCAAAAGAATCATGTTCATTATCTTTTTTTGCCTAATTTCTTTTCTCTTAGTCCAAACATTTATATTATAATGATCAGACCTTATATACTATGCATTAAGCTCTAAACTTGATTATTATCCTTCACTATCAGTTGTTCACCTATACATTTTTTTAGCTTCCTTGACACTTTTATCTCAGGTGGACACATATATCAACATAAGTGTCTATTTCCGCATAAATTCTTGAGTGTCAAAGTCATCTTATTTACAAAAGAAACAATCCTAAAGGTTTATTAAATTTATTTCATGTGAGATCTTTCCAAAAGGTATTAACATATATACAAGATCATCCATCATTCATTCCTCACTTGTAAATCATATAAAACTCATATGGAAATATACCAAGAAGCACTTAATTAAGTATTCAAGTGAACAAACCTACCCTATTTATCTCTATTTATATTTTAGTCATAAGAACTATTATATCTCAAGTTTTCACCCTAAATAATCCAAAGATACCTTCTCAAATTTTAGATAACATAGAACTATCTCTGCAAATAGGCAAGCTACTACAATACATAGATTTCTAGATTTGAAAAGGCTAACTCCCTTGACCTATCTTTAAGAACACACACTATATTAGACCAATCACTATTGGAGGTGAAAAGGGAAGAACGAAACATAAAGTAACCTAGACTAATGAAGGTGATACACCAAAGATAAGTCCACAAAACAAACTTGCATCTACATCAAGAAAGAAGAATGCTAAAACTAACCTCAACTCAATGTTATTCTAGCATAAGTGTTTCTACATGGAGGCAGATTGATATGCATATATAGAGGTAGATGAAAAGGAGGTCTAATATTAGACACTACAAGTCTATCTCACACTTCATAACACACTTAACAAATGCATACACTTCATGAGACCTGTTAGAAGATATGCTAGTATTCACACAATGCATACAAAAGTAAAATAGAAGCAAGGAGAAGACATTCATCACTTGTCATCCAAAAACACTACTTGGCATACTTAGGCAAGAGTTAAAGAGACAAAATAAACTTTAGAACTTTATTCAAATACAAATCAAGATGTCAAGCCAACAGGACTTTGTCATACCAATTGTGGATTCTTTACAATGCCAAAATGGCTAGCATATATCGAGCATAAGAGAGGAGAGAGGAGAAGCAAAGTTTAACATTCACAAGGCCAAGTGTCAAGATGTAAAACCCAATTACAATACAAGAGAATGAAGTGGAAAATAGGCTATGAAGTTATCTTGGACAAGTGTCCATTAGAAATGCATCATTCTCCTAAAGTTGTATAGAGACCTTCATTGCCTTACTTGAAACTACCTTCTTGAAGAGGAGTTCACTATCCATCCAAAACTACCTTGGAAGTTGTTGACAGATGTATCCTAACTTGAGAATATGGAAACATTATTTATGATAGTCATTTACACCCTTCAACTAATAGCCTCCTCTTTTTCACTTATCACTCACTTTCATAAGTCACTCATTAGCTTTCTAGGCTTGGACCTTCACACTTATCACTTATGTGACTTATAATTACTAATAGAGATTCATTTTAGGGATGTAGGACACTTATTCAAGACCTCTTTATCCTTTGGTTTATCACACACTTCTCATAATCAACTTTGACAATCACATTTTTTTTCACTGTGCTATTCAAGATTACATATAATGATCAATCTGATAGAGGGGTTTATAGGCATGATCAAGGTGAGAATTTAGTTTGAGGAGTTATATTATATCCCTACACACATCTCACAATAAATTTCACCCATCTATTTTATTATGTACCTGTAATTCAACTCAAATCCTACAAAAGACACTAAATTAGGCATGTCGATACAAGTGATAGTATGTAATAATTGGGTGGTAAGGAGCTTGAGAGAGTGACAAACATGTCCAAAACACTTTATAGGGTAAATTAACCCTTATTGATGCATCTTCATTCATATTTTCTCCATGGGGTTCTTGAGAGGGTTTTAGGTCATCTCAGTTGTTAAAAATGATTCATAAAAGTTAAAGCCTTAAACCTCAAATTAATTCCACAAAGTTTGAGTTTATGACCCTCCTCAACTGACCCCCTAATTTATTTAGGTACCATGTATCTCTTCCATACAAGTGTGAGCACAATAAAATGGCTCCTCGACTAGTTGCTTGCATTCTAGATAGGTCTGAGGCAGATTCAGGCCAAAAAGACCAAATATGAGTTTTTCGCTACAAACGGATGGGTCTTGTTAGTCCTCCACTATCTTATGAATGCGCTCAAACTGTTTTGAAGAATCACATAGTCCTATGGATGATATTAGGCACCTTGAGGGTTTATGTCTAGTTCTAGGCCTAGTTTGCAAGATTGTGTTGTTGAGAATATGGTCACGTGTGGAGGTTTCTAGTGACGTTAGTGCCTATTAACAATTTTTTATCTCAAAATCAACCCTCTACATATTCCCATGATCATTCTTGGCTATTCCCTTTATCCTTTCACCATCCATATACTAAACTTGTAGGTTGGATTGGTTATGGAGTGCCCTCTATCTGAGATAAAATAAAGAGTATCTATTTTATTGGTACATCCAAATAGAGACCATAAAGGTCTAGTTTAGGCCATGCGGACCTTATATAAAGAAATTCATATCCATATCATACTTCTAGGGCCTTCAAACACTTCAAACTCTCCACACTAGCTATTAGGATTGTGACTATGTAGGGTTTTGACTTCACTCAGTTTAAGGTTTAAAACCCAGTCTTTGCTTTCTTTTATGATTTTAAGAATCACATGAAATGTGATGTTATCACTATGGAAGTGATCTCCACATAGTCATTCCATCTTATACCTCTGTCAAGCCTCTAAACTTGCATTCCATTAGCATGAGATAGTCTGGGTTGAGAATCCAAACTATAGGTGTGCAATTTAGGAATATAAGGGATTCCTATCAGTGATCATTTATGTGTGAATATTGTGTTTCACCCATTTATATCCTCTTGAGGTCACTAGGATAATTCTACACTTGAATGTATCTATTTCTACCTTAAGACCTATAGTTACCTTACCATCAATGCACTAGGTGTTAATTGTATTGTTCCAAGTTCATTTTATCATTGTGGCAATTTTTCACATTGAGCATCTTCAATAGAAACTTGATTGAATTGAAACCATTTAACCATTATCTTATCTTGACTTCGCAACCTTCTCTTTATGTTAATATGCTTCCTCTAGGGCCTAGGATATAAGAATGAAATGATTAGACTTACCTAATCCTAAAAAATGTCCACCAATAGATGACATTGTGTGGGGTAGAGAACTTTTTCAGAGAAACTAAGGTAAGACTTCTCATTTGTAACTTTCTTGAATCCTGTAGTTTTGTATGTTGTTTAAACTAGTCTTGAATGTGCTTGGTTGTGTTTAAGGCTTTTAGACCTTCAATCCAATCTTGAAAACTTGTCAAATGCTCTATCTTGAAGTTCAAATCTCAAATCAACCCATTGTCTAAGCACTTATATAGAGTCTTATAAATGATTGTCTATTTGGGGTTACTTGACTGTGCTTGTGTCTTAGGCCTTGCACTCCATCAATGATCCTCTTGAGACTAAACCTTCAATGGATAAACTTGTCACTATCCTATAAGGGATTAAAAATGACATATTATCCTTGACTTAAATCAATTCACAGGAGGATAGAACTCTGTAATTGCCAAACATTGCTCTACATACCATGATAGTGTTCACTTCTAACAAAGTGAGATGCTCCAACTTACCTTCCATGACCACATGTGCCAAACCAATTGAAAACCACATGATAAGGATGAACATACTCTGAAATAACATATGCATCACATGGTTTATTTATATCAATGCAAACATAGAAGAAAACTAAGGTGTTGGGGATGTGTAGGCAGTTTGAAGGCATTAAAAAACTTAGTGATTGATCATATAGTACAAACCACCATTATAAAAAATATTACCATGAAATGGGAGCCCATGATGACTACTAACATCCTCAAAATGCAATTCGACCAATTCTTCTTCTATTGTCCATACTAAAATAAAATTGGTAACCTATTTTGACTTGTTCAAGAGAGTGATGAGAGAGAGGGACCAAGATTGGTAGTTTTGAACCTATTAAATCTTCTTCCACCTGAAACTGACCTATGGGAATCTAAAGACACTTCCCTAAATCCCCCAAATGTGCCATATGGGTCATATAGTTTGTACAACATCAGAAACTACCCTTTTTCCAAGTGATCTTCTTATTCATACATTAGACCTGCAACATGTTAGTTTCAAAAATATTCTCTAACATTCCCTAACATGAAATATGTTAGGTTGAGCTTTAACATTTGCCTTTTTGGTGAAAACCTATGTACATCTCCCTTAGAGTGACCAAAAGGTGGCAAAAAGGGATATTGAGACAAGATGACCAATATGACAAAGGTTAGAATATATTCTATGATGTCATTAATGACCATGTAAACATTTTAAACCAAGAAGACCTTATGAAAAATTTGAATATGCAAGGATATTTGACCAAATTTGACCTAGGGTAAAATTTAGTCAACATTTTAGTGAATTCCTAGGGGTAGCATGCCTATTATGCTAAGGATCAATTAACTTCTCATATCCTTGGGCAATGAAGTCACCTATACCCTATATTTGACACTAAAATACTTCTGAAAGGATGCCAAACCATACCAAACACAATAAAAAAACAAACACACAAAGTAAGACACCACAACAGACACTTGTGCTCTCATGAATACTTAGGTAAAACACACCATAGCTTAAAGGAAAACACACAACTATCCTAATATGTACAAAACCTAAAAACACTTGAAGTGAAAGGCAACACTTCATTGGTTTAACCAGGGTCAAAGACAATGCTTCTTGAATCACTGCTATTCTAAGAAAACAAATCTCATATGATGTATACTTGTCAATAAAAACTTAGCTATAGAGATAGTTAAATGGCTTACCATCTTTGGATCTTCTGCTAACAACAAGTTTATCATTTGGAGATCTCATGAACACTCAATCTATCCTTCCAAGAGTCTTGAATGGCTTTATAGCTTGATTAAACTCTGTCATGTTCAACTAATACCTCTCAAACTAAATCTTGGGAGTCATCAAAGCCTTCTCAACTTTAAGTGCATTTGAAACAAGATATATCTATTGTTAATAGTCTTCAAGGCTATGTTCTTTGTGCTCATCAAATACTTTATGGTCTACCAAGGTTTTTTCTTTCTTGGTAGAGACCTTAAGCTCTTCCTTATGATCATTGGGAACATGGTTGACCTCATCATCAAGTCTGTACTATTTTTGAATAGTTGCAAACTTTCTTACCTCCTCAAACTCCTGCACTATGGCATGAATTATTTCCACATGTCATCTACTTCCTCTTGAGGTTCATGCTCATAATTGTTCTCTTCCTTCATAAGCAACACTGATTGCTCACAAGGACTATCATGTTTTGACATAGTTGGGATATGGAAATCATCATCTATGTCTAAGAGATAGTTTACCCATGTAACTTGTTCTAGAGTATCATCATAATCTACCTCTAGAACTCCATCACATTCCTCATGGAGTATGTAATTACCAAGGCGAGTTTATTCACATCCATATTTTTCAACTCCCCACTCATCAAAATACAAGTCAAATATGCCATTAAGGAGTGTTAGAGGTTATTAATCACTAGGATGATCTTCTTCCTCAATGACATTACAATTCAAATTAGATGTATAAGGCACATAGGGTTCCACATGAAAACTAGAGAGAGGTTCAAATTTGATTGTCACTTTTCCACCATACCTAGTCTTAAATCTCATATAGGACCATTTTGAAGTCAAATAACCTCCAATATTAGCAGTAAACTCTCTTAATAAACAAAGTGCAAAATGGGGTGGCACATCCACAACTATAACATATTGAATAATGGTGAAAGTGGGACAAGCATGGAGAATAAATTTAAAACCTTTGATTATGCCAATTGTCTTAGAAGATGACCCATCCAATTGTAGCACTCTTTTGGAATGAGGCTCATACTCCAAGTTTAATTTATCATCTACTTATTTGGGAATGACACAAGTAATAGCTCCACTATGAATAATACAATTGTGAACAAAGGCATCTCCAATGATGATGGAGAGATATAATGGAGGAATTTTGTCTACAATTTCAACTTTGTTTGACTGTCCATCACTAGGTTTCAAAGTGTTTGTCAAGGCTACCTCTCTCCCACTAGGTTTTTTAGTTTCTAAACTAAGCTTAGATAGCTCTTCTTGAATTAGGTCTTCTTGTTCATGTATTTTTAATGTATCCCACATTTATACATTCACATGAGACCTCTTCATTTTCTCTAAAATATTAGTGAAAGAGCCACTCATCTTAGCATGTCCACTAATATGAATAGTACTACTTTTTGCTTGAGAATTATGAGGTATGAAATCACTCCTAGTATTTTGATCTATTTGACCTACTTGTATACTTGAAACTATATTAGACATATCTGCTCTTTGGGATGTTTGAACACTCATTGATTGACCATTTGTATCCCCTTGAACTTCTTAAATTGCCTTCCTCTTTTCCCTTGTGTTTACAGCTATAGGACTGGGAACCTTGATTGGATGCCGTTGATAATTCACAACACATGAATCATCTTGCTACCAATTGACCAATGTAGACCCCACTTGAGCACTCTTTCCATTGATCTCTCCTCCATTTGATACTTCATCTTGAGTCATAGTTGGCATAGTTCCCAAACTTACCATGAAGGCTTGATTGAAGGACTCATTAACGTATGAAGATGGATCATGAGGTTGATCCTATGAAGGTTGACTATCAAGATCTTGGAAAAGGTTATGTTGAGTAGTCACTAATTTTCTTGAGGTGGATGGAGCATTGGGATTATAACCATTGTATGACTTTATTTGGACCAGTTGTCCTTGACCTTGAGGATGACCTTGGAAATATGGTCTATTGCCTTGATAGTTAGGGTAGGACTGATTAGGTTGATAGTGAATTTGGAAATGTCAGAGGTACAAGATGATTGAGAGGGGCATGAATTAGTCAACTAATACTTCACTTTGAGATCACTTATCATTCATTCATTGGCATTCATGAATCAACATAAAAAGCATATGCAACTAGATTATCATCAAAATCAAGGAGACCACATACAAAGCATGAATAATATAAGTATATCATAACACATCTAATGTGGGAAACCCTCATAGAGAATAAAATATACTCTCAAGCCTACAAACACATGGACTACTTATCCTATAAAGTATTATAGACATGAGACTTTAGTGGAAAATCCATTCTATAAAGAGCACCTACCCCTAAGAGGTCAAGTCCTTCTCACCAGAATTTAGTGAAACACCTACTTAATAAGGAGCACATCCCCTCAGGATGGTTAAGTCCTTCTGACCTAAATTTAGTGAAACACCTATTTCACAAGGGGCACCTACCCCTTGGATGGTCAAGTCCTTTTGACCTAGATGTTGATCACCCTCCCAACACGTATGATATGAACATCTCCTGATCACTAATTTCCTGCCAATTTGATGGAGACACCCTACAAACATAACCCCCTTCACTTCTTCACACACTCACAAACATCTAAAAACACATTTTGGATCACTCTACACTTCTCAACGATAACTCTATCACATCCTCAACAATATTACCAAATGGTCATACACACAGACCACACTCTGATCTACCTCTCAAATTAACCACTAATCTCACACATTCATCATCTATCCTTCGCTCACACTCAAGGCATCCAAAACATCCTTTTAGATCACTCTAGACCTCTTCGCTCATCCTCAACCTTCAAACCTACAAGATCATTATTCTGACATCAAAAATATGAACCATAGGTCATACACATAGTCATCAACCTGCTCTTCTCTATAACCCATCCAATGGGAACACACATTTTCTTCTTTCCTTCGCTCCACAACAAATACACACCTCTTCTCTCAAGTCTCTCACATCTAGAAATCATTATCTTTGATTTCACCATTTATAGAGCCTTCATGATTATTATCTTCTTGGTCAACCTTTAGACTTGCCTTAACCCTTAAGACATCTTACATAGCTCAATACTATCCAAATAGCATGCCTTTCAATTACACCTTAGTAGCCCTTATAGGTCTCATGGAGACCTATTCCCCCATTTATCACTCCATTGAGCAAATTAAAAACACAAGACCACTTCCAAATGCATAGGTCCACTCCACATGACCCCTTCAAAATCTTCAATTGATCATAGTCATCACAATACTCCTCTGCTAAAGCCAAATAAAATAGTCTTTGACTTTATACACAGAAACACCATGAATGAACACACATTTAACTTCTAATCATTTGTTCATACTAAATATGGATTGGTCAAACCTCTAAAATCAATATATATCATCCTTAGGGATTCTACAACACTCTTCAATAGTTAAGTCCTCTTGAAATATCCAAATACCATCAGAACAACTCAAAATATCCTTCTTAGGTTACTTACAAAACACGGTCAAACATACAGTCAACTTTGGAGCTCAATAACTTTGATTGTATAAACATTCAAACTTTATACTTAGGTTCTCTAGATGCACCTTGAAGTCCTCTACAACTTTTATTTTTACTACACCTTCGAATTCATCCTAGATCAAAAGATATGAGTGAAATATTGTAGACTATTTTTTCTCTTTGTTAATTTAATTATCCAAATTCTAATGGTCACTATTAAACATCGAACACTTTGTTAACATCTCATGTACTCACATCACTTAAATGAATATTCATCATCAATTTCCATTAAAATTATCCTAATCTTTAAATATGGTAAACAACTATCATTTTGACTTCATCTCATGTTCCCTAACAACTTTGACCAAATACGTACCGTCGATATTATTAGAAGTAGCTCAGTTTTTACCTTTGCTCACTGTTAAACATCTAACACTTGTCATAATCTCACTACTTCCTAATAATTTGGAACAAGTGCACTCCATTGATCTCTTCAAGAGTATCCTAGACTTTAACCTTCTTAAACATCAGACACTTTGACCTATTTGACTCAATACACATCATAAATCTGTATGTACGAGCACCTGCTCACTGTTAGATCCTTATCTGGTCCTAGTCTTTAACTTTTAGCCTTAATAATTTTTGTTGCACTTAATTTCATGTCCTAAAATTTAAACCATATGATCTTCTTTCATAAGGGAATCCATCCATATATTAATTTTCTCATGGATCCTTCACATGTGTGAAATATGATGCCATAAAACTAATTACTTGGATCTTCTTAAACTTAGACATTAAGCTCAGATTCATTTTGCACTATAGATCTATGATGTGATTAAATGCACACCGTTATATCTCCTTTGCAAATTTGGCTAAGTATGGGAAAATATTGTAAACTACCTAGGAAACCAACTTTACATAGTTATATATTTTGCTCTGTTCAACTGCATGACTTAAAACTTGGATCATAATAACTTGGGACTAATTTGATCACACCCATATGACCAACTCCCTCTGACTCATCTATTTTTTGCAATGGTGATGTTAGCAAACTACTTACTCATATTTTTTTCCATAAAATGAACTATCCCTAGACGAACATAATGAAGAACTAGATAAACACCATGCATTCCCATTAGCATTTAATCACTTTTAACACACCATAGGCTCTCTACAACATGATCTCATCATTTATAATATTAATCAACTTCTTATCCAAGCATATACTGAAGATCCATGCTTACATACTAGGTTACCAATCCTATGCCAGCACACTATTCAATTACTTGTCTTCTATCCTTGACTTGAAACCACATCAACATGCTAGATACAATATGATAAGCCTCAAATAATACTTACCTTTCACAACTTCAGGCTCAAACTCATGATCATCTTGACATCACCACTTTATCATTACCTTTGACATCAATGCACACATGACATCAATTTTTGACATCAATGACAACACTTTCCAACAATTTCCCCGTTTGTCATTGATGACACCCTCTTATTTTCCTTCCCTCCCTTTTCCATTAATGACAAAGTGGACTAAACAGCCACCAAGCTACTCTTAACATCATGAATGTATTTAAATAAACTTCTAGGTGTACAGGATACTTATATACCTCATATGAAAAAATCATTCCCCTTTTTGACATACACCAATCTAAACTTGGGCTTCTCTAATATTTGGACCTATTAACTTATAGAACTCACAAGCTCCCTTTGCTTATGCATGAAGATTCAACACATTTTCTTAATGACTAGAACATCACACAAATGTTTTTCCTTACATCATGCATGGATCCACAAGTCATTCAAATTATTTGAGTTAGCTCCCCCTAACTCTGTACATACCACCTTGTACTTCTTAATCATTCACCATGACAACACTCTTCTTTGATCATGCACTGCTATCAATTAGGACTAAACACACATGAACACCAAAAACTAATTGAACTTACCTTGAGAATACTGAAAGGGACTCCTAATATCTCTGAGCCATTGCGCATTTTGAGCATCTTTAGATCTTCACACACCATGAAGAACCACCACATAGGCCTACTAACCTTCTCTCTCAATCCACCTCAAGGACCACCAATTTAAATTCATGCCACTGAGCCTAAAATAAGCACATCTACTCTAAGCCTTCTTGATCCTTGGACCTGACAAATTAAACAATTAGCTCCTCTTTTGATCATACAAACTTCTCAAGCCATCTAAATTAACTCCCCCTAATTTCATGCTCCTCTTTATGCCAACCTAAAAGACTCCCACTTGATTTTCATAACCAAAGCTCACCTAAAAAACTTATAATAACACCTTCATGGCCCCAACAACATGAAAATATCAAACTCAAAATACTATACTATTTTGGGTCTTCAAACAACACCACTCTATTTTCATACTCTCACTTGTAAACCACCTCCAAGAGTACCAAAAAATCTTCAAGACACACACTAAATATAAAATATGTTCTAAATCAACCATAGAACTTTCATTGAAACACTCATACCATTCTCTTTTGGATAAATTGATCAAAAAACACTTTTATTCATACTAGGCCTATCTAGACTCCTTGTAGCCCTACGTGGAAATTGCAGAGCCTGTAACTTTAATTAGGCACACCTTCAAGACCTAAAGCTTCATATTTGGATCACTCTTGTATTCCCTCTCAAACACACCAATTTGCATCACCTGGATCATCCTCTACAACATAATTCATTCACAAACCTTCTATCCAATTAAGACTCCATCTTAACAAAAACTTGAATAATTTGAAAACCATAAACCTTCAAATATTTATGAATCTTGATTTGAAAACCCATTTGGCCTATTCAACCTATTAATAATCCTTATACCTCAACTCATAAGGCAAACTAATTTTATAGCATAGCCTAAAACTCTAGAATCTCAAAACAAATAGGGTCAACAAACCTC
This sequence comes from Torreya grandis, assembly GCA_037957365.1. Taxonomy (NCBI): domain Eukaryota; kingdom Viridiplantae; phylum Streptophyta; class Pinopsida; order Cupressales; family Taxaceae; genus Torreya; species Torreya grandis. Next base: position 1,325,713 of record JARHVA010002712.1, on the reverse strand, counting down.
ATTCTGGTCCATACCCACCTCTAAAACTTCTTGCACATCTGGAGACAACCATCGCACACTTATAGACCAAGATTTGAGCCTCCATAATTTTGGGAACCCATACATCCTATAACCCATTTTAGGCCTACTTGCCCTTAAGCTAAAAATTGAGAAAATTGAGAGCACCCAAAAATCTCCAATTTGACTTCAACATACCTTCAGACCACAAATCCACCTAGAGCATGCTAGAATAAGGTCAAAAAACCTTTCCATGCAAAAAGATCATCTTGACAACTCACAGATCCTCCTTTACCATTTGGAAACCTTCAATCTAACCCTCTAGACTGAAAACACCCTTGCAAGACCACAAATTGAGAAATGTATTCATTAAGAACAACAAAGACATCTCTACGTCATAAAGACCTAGAACAGAGGAGCATACCAGTCCTCATCATAAGACTAAATAACCTTCTTATTCTTCTTATGCTTCTTCCTTTTCTTAACTGATACAACTTGCTTGGTATCAATCTCTTCTTTGGCTTCCTTGAAAATACATGATGAAAACATAGGTTTTTGGCATATCTCTTCAACTAACACCTTCTCCTCCTTGAAAGTAGACAACAAGATCTCTTGGCAATCATGAAACTCCTTACTTGAAAATTATTCAACTATAGCAAATAAACCATCAGATTGAGATCCTTCTTTCAGATTATCCTTATCCTTGAATGGTATAACTGACTTGATTCTTGGATCATCCACCTTCTTCTCCATTTGGACTGATATCAAGCTTCCTTGGTACTCTTGAGACACCTCCAAAATTGATTCCTTTTCTACAATATTAGAAGTTTGATCCTTGAACTCAACAGGACTAGCCTTCATTGCCTTAGGTCTCCACATCATGTTTTAACTTTTTATATGTTTTTTAGGAGTCTCTCCCTTCCTCAGATCACTTGAGGGATTATCAAATTTACTACGACAAAGTCTAGCAATATGACCTTTCTTATCACAAATGAAACAAATAACATCATTCGTAACTTTTGACAGATTTGAACTGTGATCAATTTTTGGCCAAAAACTCCTATCATAGCTCTATGAATGTCCATACTTAACTGACTTCCTTCTAAAGTCCTTAGCTCTATGACCATATTTATTACATGTATAACAATTACCATGGAATAAAATAGAATAACTTGAAGCATTTGGTTGTCTAATAGACCTTTTTACATTACTTTCAAAGCTTGTTTTCTTCTTAGCTTGCTTAGGCTTTACATGTTCCTTTTCTAGCTTGTCCAAATTATCTATGAGTTGTTCATGCTCTATTCAACTCATCATGCTCACCTGTTAGAGGTAAAATCATTGGAAGGCGGGGTGAATCAGTGATGCAAGATATTTCAACTTCAATTCCAATCCTTTCAAACCCTTATTCAATTATCACAAGAATTCATAGAATATACAAGTCATTCATAGCAATGAACAATAGATAATGGAAGATCATACACACAACATAAGATCTATGTGGGAAACCCTCTTGGAAAATAAAACCCAGTCTCAAGCTTATAAATTAATGGACTACTTGTCCTATACGATGATCACAAACATGAGACTGGTCAAGTCCTTATGACCAAAATTTAGTGAAACACCTATTTCACAAGGAACACCTACCCCTAGAATGATCAAGTCCTTCTGACTGTATACACATAATATTTTTGATTTTTATTGATTATTGAAAGTTTGTATCTTGTAGGAACTTGTCAAGTCTCAATCTCTCTGATTACATGCCTTAAGGGGTGTACTAAAAAAGGGGTGGGCATAGCATTGATGCTTCATAAGATTGTTGTCCCTTTTGCCACTTACCATCTACACATTTATCTCCTAAAACTATTTACACTAATATTATTCTCCTCAGTTGTACCCATTCTAAACATTTGTCATGTTTTATCCTCTTTTTTCTTAAATTAACCACCTTTTATCAGTTGACTATATTAGGTCGACTGGGTTGACCCTATATAGTTTTTAGACTCTGATTACTATACAAGGTTGACAAGATTGAGTTTATACTATTTACAGATATTTTTCACTTAGATTTTTGTTATCCCTTTGGCTAACCTAGCTTAGGACCTATTGATTTACCTCTTGAAAACATACAAGGTCAACTGAGTCGACCCCATACAGCCAACACATTCAAAAATATTTAAGGCAAGATCCACCTATATATACAAGTTCATTTCCACCCATTTGAGAATAGAGAAGTGAAAAAGAATAAGTATAAATGAACATCTACTTATTGACCATTCTACTTGAATAATAAAGCTTAGGGTTCCATACTTTGTTTGGAGATATGGATTTTATCTTGTGGAGAAGTCTTTTGGATGCATAGATAGGTTGTGTATCCTAGAGCTGATTTGTGTAATACCACTCATGGTGACCAAAAGTATCCTTGTTGATTTTAATGTGTTCATCACATTAGATGTGTAATGACTCCTTTGTATGGGTGACTAGTGTGTGTTGTCCCATGTTGACTTCCAATGAGAAATGTCACCAACTATGGCTTAGGGTGCTAGTATCTCAACTACATTTCCTCTTGTATATGATATAACCTTAACCCAAGATAATGATGGAGTTAAATGGATGCCACTATCTTTTGTTAATAAAAAATTATGAGAAATAATAGAATGGTTAATCAAGGTGGTATATGACAAACCTAAGGCAATCATTATTATACACTTTGAATCTGACATTACATTCTAATTTAAATAGACGTATTTAATAAATTAAGACTTAAAATAAATACTTATTTTAATTATTAGAATAGATATATGGATATATGTGTATATACACTTACTATATTAAATGTTTAATATATACCTATATATAATTTTACTAATATAAAATATAAAATTATTAATAATGAATTTAGGAAACATAAATGCCCCAACTATCTTGTCCTTATAACCATCCTTCAATTATTCATTCATTTATATCATTCATGCACTCAATAGATTAAATGCGAGCAGACATAAAGTTAGATTGGGTAGCGTGGGTGTTTTGTGTTAGTAGGTGAGATTGGTAAGGCATGCATATTGGGCACCCATATCTTATCACCTATGGCATTTAATGAGGGGGATGTGACAAGAAAGGAAAGGGAGTCGGTGCAGGTAGAAATAACAGGAAGGTAGAGGAGATGAAGAGATGGAAGGAGCTGAGCGATGGGGATGGAGGAAGAATGTGCTATAGAGAGAGGAGGAGTTTGAAGGCATTGAATAAGGAGGGAACCATGCCTAGAACAACAAGAAGTTGAGCTGCTTCAATAGGCAAGTGTATTTCTATGATGCTCTTCTATGTTATCCTGACATTGTATGGTTGAATAGATAAACAATAATGTTTTAGCTTGTATGGGGGTGTAGATTGAATGGTCCTCTTGTTTTATTTTTATCCTTATCATTTATTGCATGTCAATCATCAGGCTATATAGCTTTATCTCTATTAGGTGTTGTGTTCTGGTAATGGCACTTTCTACAGACCCATATATGTGTCCTACAATCTATGTGTTATATCAAGTTATATTCCTTTCCTTTCCTTAACCTAACCCAAGAGCAAAATTACCACCATTCTGTTATCTCAATTGTTTCAACTCAATGAAACCATCCTCCACATCAGTCAAGGATTTCAACGAGTGCTCAAATCCCTCTATGCCTTCAATAGATTATAAATGTATGTGTTTCATAGAATATATGTAATGTATATGTACTGTGGTCATGATCTTTCTGGGAGTGCCAGCCGCTTCAATTTTGTTCCTGCACTTAATCTCCTCATGCCACTATTCTAAAACTAGGTGGTTACGATTTAATGTTTTAGTAACTAGCAAATATAAAAAATAATAATAATGAAGTGTAGAATGTGGGCGCAGGGGGGTGGGGGGGGGGGGGGGGGGCGGGGGCAGGACAACGAATTAAGGTACCATAACATCACATTTGATTTTAGAATTTTTATTCATTTTAATATGTCGTCTTAACTACTTATAACTAAGGTTTCAACATCTAACACATTATACATTTTATGATATAATTGATTTTATCATGAGAGGTCATAAAATGCATTTTTTAAATCTATGACCAAAACTTAACTTTTGGAGTACCAATAGTTATGCATTAGAGTATCAATACTTGAGTCTTACTTTTACATATGTGATTGGTTACTTTTAATTTTATAGAATAAATGTTGAACAAGTATTAGATACTATATGCTCATCTTCTGGTGCACTTTATTTATACACACCAATATGTTTCATTGATGGAGCACATGTTAACAAAATCCCTGTTCAACAATTGATACATGCATAGTGATTCAGACCTTTCCCCTAGTTATTCATTGAAACGTTCTTTTAGTGTGTACTTTAATTAGAAAGGTTTATATTATCTGTAATACTATCATTTAAAGGGAAATGGTGACTTGTGAATAGGTAATCATCCTTCTTTTTTTGGGTTCGAGTTTAGTGGGGACAATATTAGCAAAAGAATATTATGATTCTAGTTTTCCTTTTTGTATTGTCTTAACCTTGGACGTAATTATTTGAATAGAAAAATATCACTTTATTTGGATACCCTTTTCCTAGAGCATTATTTTAATCTTTGATTCTCAACCCAACTGAAAATTCTAATTGCTTCAAGACCATACCCCTTTATGTTGAAATTTGTATATCTTTACGATTAGCATTCATTTATTATTACAGTTGAGATGCAATATAATTATTTAGATAGTAAATAAATGTGAAATTGTGTATGTTTCTCTTAGTGTTAAAAGAGTTTATGTCTTGTATAATACTTTCACCTTGATTAGGTTGGTCTAGTGATGAAAACATAGGTACAAATCATTATTGTTATATCTTGTTGATCTGTATATTATCTAGTTAATTTGAAAGATTGCAAGTGGATTTCACTTGACAGCTTAGGCTGATGCACTTGTTGATTGTGTAGGTACTGTGAGAGATAAGATCAAATGAACAAATCAAATATTGAGTTAATTTTATTTCTATAAATGTTAGGTTATGAAGTATGATTATTTTTATCATGGCAGAAGTAGGATGAAATGTTTTGTCTTCCTTGATAATGAACGAAATCATGTATATTACTTGTCAAAAAGCATTAAGCTATTTTTGGTGTTATCCTGATAGTTATAATCATTTTTTTCCTAATCTAAAACTTGTTTATATTAGCATCCTTAACCATGTGAAATTGTTAAATGAAATTGAGCCTAATTATCTACTTGTGTGATAAACTGCATGGTCTAAGATAGTTTTAGGAGTAACTTTAATTATTATGTGTAATTGTTATCTTTGATAATCAAGCTAAAAAAAAGTTGGGTTTAGTAAGGTAACCAACTGATGCGAGATTCCTAATTAAGTATAATACTTGAAATACCTACTCTTTTGTCTCCTCGTGAGCTAGTAGAGTGATGTATTTACTATTGTACCAATAAATGAGGGATTGATATGATCTATCCATTGGTTTAAATTTGGGAATCAAAATAACTATCGTACATGACATCGTAAGTTGTGGAATCACCTTCTCTAGTAGTCTCTTATCAATATAGTGGGACTATTATGCATATTTTGACATAGGCAAAGTAAAATCAAACCCTTTGGTTGTCATTGAATTTATTTAATTAATTTGGTCCTCAAGCTTTAAAATCCTTAGAAGTGTGTGTAACATTTTCTTCGGAGCTGAGACATAACTAGAGACTTTACTTTTAAAAGGAATTAATTTGAACTAGATGCTTAATTAGTATTTTATAAGGCCTAGAGGATAAGTAAGGTGAATCATTTATCCCTTAGTTTATAATACAAATTGGGTGATAAGTATAACAATTAACATATCTTGAATCAATTTAGATTAATAGAAAACTTGGGTTAGATGAATTATAAATAATGGAAAAAATTGTCACCTTGTAATACGGGTGTGCAAATCCCTTTTATATCATGATATGTTATACTTGAAAGTTAAATTAAGTAAGATACATAAATCAATTGAGCAAGATTTGGTTACAAATAAATGAAGTGATTAAGGCCTTACTTTTGAAGTTAACAAGATAACCCTCTTGGAGTGTAGTAAGAGATATTAAAAATTGAGTTATTGAAAGTCAAGTAACCTTATCTCCAAAATAACCTTAGAATAGACTTGCGTGTTTTATTGAGCCTAGATGAAATAGCTATTTTATTGGTGGACTGAGTAGCGTTAGTAGATAATAACTTTTATCACCTCAAGATTAATCATCTATAGATTTAATAAGCTTGAAAATCAAGATTTAGTAATGTAAATGGGTAATTATCACTTGATCAAAGCTAATAAATTCATCTTGGACTCCACCTTTTTAAAAATAGCAAACCTTTCTTAAAATCAAAAAGAAAACTTTCAATCTCTAGTTTTATGTAAATAAATTAGGACATGCAATCATAACCTTCCTATCTCAGTCCAAACCATCTTCGTGGACCCATCTCCTAAGGCATCTGACGATCTTTTGTAGCTGATGTTCTATTTCAGCCCTCGAAGTCATTTCAAATTGGAGTTGGTAAAGTTAGTTAGAGGAGTCCCATGATTTAATCAAAATTTTAAAATGATCAATTTTATCTTTAAATTTATAATATAAATATCTCTTAAATTTTTAAAATGAATCTTCTATTTTAGCAGACCATTTCCAAACTTGAATTATTTAGGGAATTGCTTGCAGAATATAATTCTATGCTAAATTCATTTTTTGAACGCTACTGATTTTAGTGTTTTAATCACTAGAAGGCACTTTGTAAAGTTCATAACATTAAACTATATATAAAATAAAATGGAATAACTTTTAGAATTACTTTCTCTATTGTGGGTTTATTTTATCCATTGCCCTTTTCTAGGCAATTTAATGAAATTGAAATTTGATGACAAAATATGCTTGGCAAGTCTGGATGCATCACATTTGGACAATTTCACTTACATTTGGAGGGTTGTGATTTACAATAGTACTCATAGGCACTATAATAGTTGGAAGGAAGGTAGAGTTTTTTTAGAGGTTATTTGCTTGCATAAATTTATTGCACACATTAGTTGGAAATGTGTCAAAACTGAACTGTCCTCTAATGTAAAGTTTAGTGTTGCACAAGAAAAAAAAATATTAGAGATTTTATGGGTTTATCTTGGGTGAAATTTTGGGTGTGATAATTTGTCTTTGATATCCTTACATATGACAATAATCTCTTGTGAAGCACCTTGGCCAAGGGAGAGATTGAGGCTCGATAGGTTCATCTTCAAATGTAAGTATTCCTAACTTTATTTCTCCTTTGTAAGAGTAGATAGATAATGTAGTTATGATTTTCTCCCATGCATTAGGATTTTTTATACATTGACGTGAGTATATGTCTTATATTCTAGTTTAGTTTGTTTTGTTTTTAACCCCTACTTTGTGCCACAAGCTTTGGTGTGCACTATACTAGATTTACTTTCTTTTTCTTAGAATAGAGTGAACATTAAATCTAACACATTTTTAAGGTTTTTTCATGATTATGTTAGACTGTAAGCTTTAGAACCCTTCTTAGCATGATGTATTGTGATAAGCAATCCCCTAATCAGGCCTAGAGGATCCCCATATTGGTCATGATACCGCTTAATAAATGTATTCCCAATAAAAAATGTAGGTATACTCTATCTTCTTCGATCTAAGATTGATTTATAGACATGATGTATTTTTGATTGCATATATTCTAGTAAACTTGACGTGAACTAACCCTTGCAATATTTGTTCACCTTATTTCATTCTTTCATTTTTTTCATCATTATTTTTATCATATATTTACCATACTAGATCAACTTTATCGGCCCAATATCTAAATTTTGTGCATAGGTTTTAAGGTATATACTACTAGATCAACCTTGCCGATGTAGTATAGATTTTTAACTTTTCAAACATCTACTCCAGACTACTAGGTCAATCTAGTCAACCCTATACATTTTTAGGCACTCACAGTAAGTTTCTATAAAGCTTGATCGAACCAATTAACTCAATTAGTAAAATTTTCAAGCATATATCAAGGTTCTTGAATAAAAATCTTCATTCTCTGCATCTCTGATCCACCAAGGTTCATTTCTATCTCTTTCTTTATAGTCTTTCCTTTTATAGTTTCTAGTCTTTAAAATTGCCTTTGCACAATCAACTGGATCGACCTTGCCGACCCAATTTTGTGTTATATGTACTATCTAGATAACTGGGTTGATCCTTCGACCTTGTTCATTTTTAGACCTTGTTTCTATAATACATGTTTGACTCTATCGACCTTGTTTTATATTTTGTGTATACATTATTGACTATATCAACATTGTACCTTGTTTCAAGGTTGGAATTAACCTTATATGTTAGTAATTAATTAACACTTTTTTTTCTTATTCCTTGCATACTTATAATAGATCACATAGCTTAATTAGGTGGTTTTCAATTAATCATTTAATTTCACTATTTTTTATTTTATGCACACATGATCAAATCACAAACTATAAACAAGAATTTTAACATTTAACTACCCAAGGCCGACCTACTTGGATTTCATCACCAAGGGAGAAGTTGACTTAATGTTCTAGTCAAGTATAAAGCATGGTTAATAATATATTATGGATAAACACCTTATACCCTTATATCTACAATATGTGAAGTGAGGGAGTAGGCCCCAATACCAAGCCTGTATCATTACCACTACAAATCTCTTTCAGCCCAAACTACCTAAAACCATCTTTAGATTGTTTTCTAGTTCCTTACTTATAGCCAACTTTTCATCACATTTAAAAACATATCTTAATAATATAATAAACATTTAGGTTGACCAATTAGTTAGCTCTTTACTTTCCAATTCAGTTGCTTTCTCTTTGCTCAATTATATTTTATATTGTAAAAACTTGCATTAGCCAATGTTGGTACAAGGTTTTATGTTGTGTGTCTCAATTGGATTGACCAATGTTAATCTAATTGACTATTTGTTTCCTTTCAGCTATTTATTTTTTAAATTACTTGCAAAAATTATCTTATTTCAATTTACAATCTGTTATAAGCATTTTAATTTTCACTGTGTGTTGTATTGGATCGACCCAGTCAACCTTATATATTTTTTTAGCCTCTGTTCACTGTACTCCATTGACTCAATCAACCTTGTACTATTTACAGACCCTATTTACTTTTTTTATAGCCTCTATTAACTATTTTGGATCAACCCAATCAGCCCTGTACTATTTACAAGCCCTATTTTTTGTGCTAGGTTGACCTAGTTGACTTTGTACTATTTTTGTAACTTCTTATCTCTTTGTTATTTTTTTCACCTCTTTCTTATGTGGTTATCTAATATTATTTCATCATGATGACATATTTTTAACCTTCTCTTAGTCAAGAACATTGCATCATTAAGGATTTGGATAATAACCTCACTTATTTTATTATTTCAGATGAAACTATCCACTTTCTTCCTTCCTATTCTTCTAAACCAAAACCAATCACTACATAATGTAATGTAGTTGAAGTCATTCATCCTAATCCTCCTCCCAATACCAATGTTGGGAAATCTCCTCCTATTAACACCAATACCCTTCCTACAAACACCAACCCACCTATTGATACAACTCAACTTCTTACACAAGTCATATAACAAATGATCATCATGAAAACAACCAATAAATATAAAATGATGAACATGCAACAATATTCTTACATATTTCTAGTCAACCACCTCAAGTCATCATGTCTCAACCAATCAAAATTTTGTCCCTCCTCTTCTTAAATATGTCAATGGGAATATCATCCCTCAACTTCCAATGATTAACAAAATACTTCAAAATGAATCTCTAGCCCCATTCATTACATCCATAGATATTGAAAACATTTCTCCAACTATCACATATAATGGGACTAAGGACCCTACTACCTTTTTAAAGTCTTTTGGTAATCTCTATAAGGAATGGATCCAAACTAACACTTTTACTACCACCAAACTCTTAGCCAAAACATTTATGGGTGATACACTTGAATGGTAAAGCCAACTTCCTTGACATTCCATCTTACAACTAAAGGATTTAGTCAATGCTCTAGTGAAGGAATTCCAACATGATGACCTTCCTAAAAATTATCTTATCCATTTCATCAATGCCAAGAAACTTCGTAATGAATCTAGTCACACTTTCATCAAATAATGAAAGTTTCTAGCTCACAAAGTGAACCATAACATGAATGATGATACTCTTTTAAAACTATTTGTCACTACTCTTAAACCTCTCCTTCAATACAAAGTTTGAATCTTTTTTCCTAAAACTTTAGACAAAGACTTAAACCAAGTAAAAAGGTAAGATTTTCTTATGACTCAATTTAAAACACCTCAAACAACTACTAAAGCACCTTTCCAATCATTTTATCATAACATCGATTCATCCAAGCTTCCCCAACCTCAAATTTCAACATCTAATTCAACCAATTTTAACCCAACTCACCATCCCTTGACTCTAGAACAACTTAATAATAAATTTCCACCCTCTAAATCCATGAGCTTTGATCCTTCCAAACCTCCTTGAAAATGGTACAATCTTGATAATTTTTGTTGGTGTCGTGCTACTATAGATCATTATCATGAGTCTTATCGTGATCTTCACCATTTTTTTGTTTCTTTCTTGTTTGGTCTACAATTCAATCTTGATACTCTAACAAAACAATGTTATCATGACTATATTCAAGCTTCTCAAATTCAATCTCAAGAACCACAATCACATCAAAACCAACTACCTAGTGATCAACAATAATTGTTCCATACCTATACCTCATCTACTAATTTTGTTCAAACCATAGTTGATCCTTCTTCCTACACCAATAAGGAAAGAATAAGTAACATGAATAATTTTAAACATATCATTACATCCATTTAACCTCAACCTCTTAGGTCACATGAACCAAAATAGTACTTAGTTCAAATGCCTAATCCAAAACATATCATATATGGTCCTCTTTTACCTCCTTTACCTCTTCATGTCTCTCTTACCCATCATATGTCACATTCAACCTCCTTAAAATCTAACAAACCAACACATTTGCCTATCTCCAAATGCACCTACCAACCCAATGCAAATCATTTTAATAGTTCAATGTTACCTCACTCCACCTCACATGTTGGGGCATCTTGCAATGCCCATCCACATGTCCCTTTAGACTTTAGGGCATCTTGCAATGCCTATCCCTACATCAACTTGCCCATTTGGGTATCTTATGATTCCCAGTCTTATTCTACAATGCATAATAACAACAAAATTCAACTTCAAGAAACCTTTTGAGACTTATAGACTTGTATTTCACATGTTCATCTTTGATACAAACATTAGCATAGATCTTACTTTTTATTTGTTGTCTCATGTTTCTTTATTTTTGGGCATTTTACTTATTTTAGTCACACTTTACTAGCATCATTTTTTTCACCTTTGGGTTCTTTGGTTTTATTACACATCGCATTTGTTATTTATTTTCATTTTTGTCCTTATATATCTCTTTTATTTGTTTTTTTATGTTCTTTACTTTGGTAGTTTTATAATGATTATTTTCTTTATTTTGAATTCACCCCCATGGGTTTCTTTTTTGTGAGTTTACAATATAAGATCATAGATAGGACCTGGCCCTCCTCACAAAATACCATCTTTTCTTCTTTTCTCATTTTATTATTTCATTTTTTTTTGACACCCTCATAGGTTTCTCTTTTATGAGTTCCAGTATAAGATTGTGGATAGGACCCGATCCTCTTCATAAAATTACCATCTTGTCATTCCTTTTCTAAAATGTGTTATTGATCATTATCCTCAACTTTATCTTTTGCTTCTTTTAATAGATAGAATTTGCACAACAATCTATGTTAGAATTTTTTCCTCTATTTTCCTCATTCTTATGATAAAGAATCATGCTTTACTATCATTGTATCTTTTTTTTGCCTTTTGTCACATTTTTTGTGACTTTAAGTAATTCAAATTGTTCCATGTGTCACTCCTCTTGATTTCATCTTTCTTTCACTCCATATTAGATAAAACAAGGTGAAGTCAAGATAGCACTTTTATTTTACCTAGATTTATGAGACTCTTAGATCCCATTCTCTTTTAAGTTCTCTCTCGTAGAAACCAAGTTCCAAGTATTCAAATAAAAATCATTTTTGGCACACATGTTTAATTTTTCAAATCCATATGGAGGAGGAATAGAAAATAACATCAGGAAAATTAAAAACTAAATCATTTGAAATAAAAGGCAATGATATACAAAAGGTAACACACAAATATCAAAAGTCAAATTATACCAAAATATGTGATTACAAGCACATCTCCTATTTCTAATCAAAGCTCAAACTTTACAGTTGATTTCATATAGATTTGAGGTCTTTTGGGTACGGTAGGCTAGTAGATTAGAATAGGAGAATTCAACAAACTCTATGGTACTACCTACTTTCTCACATAAGTACACAATTTTTTTAACAGACCAATGGCTCTATAAGGGGTCCTAAAAAATGAGAAACACATTGTGGGAAGGTAGGTCCATTCTACTTTCCATGCATATAGTCTTCATGGGATGATATATATACTACATTTTTTGACCTAAGACTTGTGTGGCTAAGTGAAGTTCTTTAGAGTCTTTAAGGTCAAAAGTCCTCTTGTTTTTACAAATCTAATTTAAATTTTTTGACTTTGATAAAGAGTTCCTCTACCTTGGTTTTTCATTCATTCTTCCCTCCACCCATTTCAATTCCCCCATTGACAAGCAAATTATGATTCTAAATTGGTTTTCCCTCATCTTTAAATTTCTTCTTCTTTACCTCTTAAAATCATTCTAACATTAATTTGTTTTAGTTTTATATATCCTTAGAGAAAAACATGTTTGATCAGCTATGGATTACACCCTTACACCATTTACTTACCATACCATCTCATTATCATCCTAGTCATGACATTGGGTGATTGTGTTTTCTTACATTGCATCTTAGAACAAGCACTAAGTTTGGAGTTTTCCTCCTTTAGAGATTATGATTTTCATTTATCCATCATGTTCTAGCTTGATTTTTGTGAACTTCACGTATCTGAGATATGACATTTGGCATTCTTACATGTTTCTCTTTATGTATGCCTTCTTCATGTTTGTCTCACATCTTCAATTACATTTCATTTTTAGTATTTCATATTTTTCTTTTTACCTATCTTACATGAGCTTAATTTTTACTTTCTTACCTATCTTTGTTCAAAGTTGTCTTGCATGGATATTTATTTATCATTCATGTTTTACATACTTTCCAACATGATTTAGTATGTTCTACATTCCCTTTTACCATTTATGTTTTACATGCTTTCCAACATGATTTAATGTGTTTTCATTCATTTTTTATTCATTTGAAATCATTTTGTCATTCATTTGCCATCATTTGTCATTCTTTTGTAATCATTTGTCATTATTTTGCCATCATTTTGTCATTCATTTGCCTTTGATATTCTAACCTTGTATTAAATAATTCTAATTTTCCAATTTTTTCTAATATAATCATATCTTTGCCTTAACTCATTTTTCACTACTATATGCCTATCTTCCAAAAAATTCAATTTTTAGTTATTTTTTGCACTAACTTCTACATATTCACCTAGTGTTCTTCACATTGGATGCCTTCACTTTATCTTGTAGTATACTTTTTCATTGACATCACTAAGGTAAGTAAAGATATGTATTTTTCAATTTTGTCCTTTCATTTATCTTATTTTTTATTTACTGTACTTTACTTAGCATCAACATTGTGTGTTATCATGTTTTATTTCTCAAAGCACCATCCCATGTTGTACTTATGTGACACATAATGAGCTTCGAGTGGGGCATATGTATACACATAGTATTTTTAACTTTTAGTGATTACTAACACTTTTTATCTTGTAAGAACCCATCAAGTCTCAATCTCTCTGAGTACATGCCTTAAGGGCTGCACTGAAAAAAAGATGGATAGACCATTAGTGCCTTATAAGATTGTTGTCCCTTTTTTCACTTATCAACTACATACTTATCTCCTAAAACCATTTACCCTAAGCTTATTCTTCTTAGTTGTATCCATTCCAAACATTTGTCATGTTTTATCATCTTTTTTCTTACTTTGACCCCCTTTTACCAATTGACTGTACTAGGTTGACTGGGTCAACCCGATATAGTTTTTGGACTATGATTACAATACAAGGTTAATAGGGTCAACCCTATACTGTTGACGGATATTTTTCACTTAAATTTTTGTTATCCCTACGATCAACCTAACTTGGGAATTAGTGATTCACCTCCCAAAAACATATAAGGTTGACCCCATACAGCTAACATATTTAGAAGGATTTAGGACAAGATCTGCCTATATATACAAGTTCATTTATAGCCATTTGAGAATAGAGAAGCGAAAAAGAATAAGTACAAATAAACATCTGCTTATTGACCATTCTGATTGAGGAATAAAGCTTGGGGTTCCATAATTTTTTTGGAGATATGGATCTTTTCTTGTGAACAAGTATTTTAGATGCATAGATAAGTTGTGTAGCCTAGAGCTGATTTGTCTTTGTTATCTTTACATACCACAACAATCTCTTACAAAGCACATTAGCCAAGGTAGAGATTGAGGCTCAATGAGTTCATATTCAAAAGTAAGTATTCCTAACTTTATTTCTCCTTTGTAAGATTAGATATATAATTCAGTTGCACTTCTCTCCCATGCATAAAGATTTTGCATACATTGACGTGAGTATGTCTTATATGCATGTTTAGTCTAATTTTTTTCTAACCCCACTTTGTCCCACAAGCTTTGGTGTGTACTATATTATAATTACTTTCTTGTTATTAAAATAGAGTGAACATTAAACCTAAGAATATTTTAGGGTTATTACATGATTGTGTTAGACTATAGGCTTTGGAAACCTTCATAACATGGTGTATTATGATAATCGATCCCTTAATCAGGTCTAGCAAATCCTCATATTAGTCATGCTCTCAATTAACAAATGTATTCCTAATCAAAATTTTAGGTATGTTATATATTCTCTAAGCTAAAATTGATTTACAAACATGATGCATTTTTAATTTCATACACTGACCACTTTTTAGTCAAGTCCTTCTAACTAGCTTTAGTGAAACACATGTTTCATAAGGAGCACTTGCCCCTAAAATGATCAAGCCCTTTTAACCACCTAAATATTCAACCCTATAAGAGCAATATCTTTGATATCAAAAATATGACCTACACATCATACACACAGTCATCAACATGATCTTTTCTTCAATACATCCACTGGGCACACACTCTTTCCTTCTTTCCTTCACTCTTCAACTCTCACACTCACATCTTCTCACAATTCTCACACAATCCTAGAAACCATCACATTTGGTTGTACCTTTTATAAAGTCTACATGATTATTATGATCACAACATTCCGTATTGCCTAAAACACATGCCTTCACCTTAAGTCATCTAACATGGGTCACCTTTAATCACAACCCTTTTTCAAATAGGCCTAAATCACTTTTTAAGTCATATGAAGACCTATTTACCTCGTTGACATTTCTTTGATCAAACTAAGAATACATGAACACTTTAAAATACATGGAACCATGACACACAATCTACAGGCCCTCTTTAAGTGATAGCAACCATCACATCATCTTTTTGCTAATGCTCAAATCGCTCAAACAACATTTTGTGCACACAGCCACCATGAACGAACACACAGTCATCTTTTAAGCCTTTGATCATACTGAATATGATTAGTAAAACTTTAAAAAATCATATAAATGGTCCTCATGGAGTCTACAACACTCTTTGATAGTTATCTCATCTAGAAACATCAAAATACCATCAAGAACAACTCAATTACCCTTATTGGGTTACTTGTAGACCATGAACGAACAAATAATCAACTTTAGAGCTCAATAAATTTGATTGTATAAATATTTAGACCTTTGAATTAATATTTTAAGATGCACCTTGAAGTCCTCTACAACTTTTATTTGTATTGTAATATCAAATTTTTTATAGATCAAAAGTTTTGGATTAGAAACCAAGCACTAGTCTTTCCTTCATTAAATTCAAATATTTGAATTTAAATAGTCATAGTTAAACCTCGATCACTTAAAACACATCTCATGTTCTTCACTCAATTCACACCATCAATCTTCTTTGAAAGTAACTCAAACTTTAACTCATAGTGCACCGCTATCTAAATGTTAAACCTTGAACATGTTGACCTCATCTCATACACCCTTGCAATATTGACTGAATGCACACCATCGATCTTTGTGTATTAATAATGTCTTTATCTTACAACGCTCACCATTAGATCTTTCTCAAAAATATCAAGATTATGACACTTGGCATGCTCACATGCCTTATGCATATTTACTGATAGACCCTTACACTTGTGTCACTTGGTAGTCTTAAGTGCATTGTTGACTCTTGTCTCACACCATTGATCTTTGTCAGTACTAACTACCACTCATCAATGATCTTCTATCAGACTAGCGAGCTTGTGACACTTGTTATCTACATGTGCAACCTTTGACATGTTGACTCTTATGTGCACCATTAGATCAAGATCATGAATTAACATGCGTCATTATTCTACTAACTATATGACCTCAATATTTGACATGGTTAAACTTGATGGTCTCTAACCCATCATAGTCTGCTAGAGCAACTTTGAAGCTTCATAATTTGAGCTAGCCAACACTTCAAGACTCCAAATTTTTAGGGTAGCTTCTTGGCACTATAGATAACATATTTATATAAACCTAAACCATTATTGAATTTATTTATACCTAAATTAAAATCATAAACATATTAGTTCATACAAATCTACATGACATGTAATGATAGTCTGTGTGGGAACCTTTGCAATCTGTCTGGAAAGCCAACTTTGAACCTTAATAACTTTTGTTATGATTAATTGCATGACTTAAAATTTGAACCATATCAATTTAGGACTAATATGATCACAACCATATGACCAACTCCCCCTGACTCATCCACATGTGGTAATGGTGACATCAACAAACTATTTATTCAAAAAAAATTGCCACTGAACCAACTATGCCAACATGAACATAATGAAAACCCAGATGAATACCATGCACCTCCACAAACTCTCAAATCATACTTAACCTCTAATATGACCCCTCACACATGCTCAAAACTTTAGACCCACCCTAATCATGCCAAAATTGAAGATCAACCAGACATACTTCAAGCATACTAGAACAAACACACTGCACACTTTATCAATGATACTTAGTCTATCAAGACACTTCAAACACTCATCTGGACACCTCCATGACATCATTTACAACTCTCTAACAATATCACCCTTTGTCATTTATTTCAATACTCATCATACAACTCACCTTCTTTCTCTTCAAGCACTCTCACAATAGGAACCTCATCCCCATTTAAGACAATGACAAAGTGAGCACAAACTGATATTGAGGACTTGAAAAGACCATCAACAAGAGAGGACCACATTATAAAGATGATATAAACTCCCCCTTACCTTGAGCCTACCTCTTCTTGCCTTGATAACATCTTCTTGCTACATGTCAATACTCTCTTCAACCAAGTATTGCAACTAATGAAGAAAGAATACATAAAAATACTAAAATATAATGGAACTCACTAAGAAACATCTAAGAGAGATTCCCCCTAAGATCTCTAAGCCATTTTACCTCTTGAGCATCTTCAGATCTCCACACACTATTAATAACCACCACATAGGCTTACTAGTCTTGTCTCTCAATCCACTTCAAGGACCACCAACATAACTTCATGCCACTCATTAAATAGAAAATATGTTCTAAACCAACCTAATGATATGATCTGAGTCACTATCTTCACTCTCATCTGATGAGCTATAATCTTCTTTGGTGTAGAGACTCTTCTTGTCTTTGAAGTACTTATTCTTGTTGTCATACTTTATAAATCCTTTCTTATTTTTATCAATGTTGTATGTCTTCTTATCTTCATTTTGGCCATCAACATGCTCCTCATCATCATTATTCTTATGGTTATGAGGGAACTTATTATAAAAATGTCCTACCTCTCCACAATTAAAGCATTTAAAGAGTAGTTTACCCTTATACTTATTTGACCCTATTTTTAATTTCTTTGTAAACAAAGTAATTAGTTTATCTTCATCAATATCAAATATGTCATCCTCCTTGAGTTTCTTGCCTTAAAACTTCTTTAGTTTCATTTTTGTGTTGAATGTTGCTTCCTTATTTAATGGTTTATCATCATTGACTCTCATCTCATAGGCACTAAGAATGCCATTTAATTCATCTATCTTCAACTGAGTAAGATCATGACTTTCTTCTACAGTAGATACTTTAGAATCAAACTTGAGAGAGAGAGACCTCAATACCTTTTGAACTATAGTAGCTTCTTCAATCTTCTCTTCAAGACCTCTAATGATGTTTACAATCTTATCATTTTTTTGTAGAAATAGTGACACAGAATCTTAGTCCATCTTAAGACTCTCAAATTGTCTTCAGTGAGTCCGCAACTTTGCCAACTTAACCTTTGAATCTCTTTCATAAATAGTCTTCAATTTATCCCACATTTCATTGGTAGATATGCAATGGATTACCTTTATGTATTCAATCTTTGAAATACCACAAGTGATAGCATTCATTGCCTTATAATTGTTCTCAAACAACTTCTTATTTATAACACTAGATGGAGGAATAGTAGGTGTAGAATAACCATCAAAAATAGATTTTCAAGTATCAAACCCTAGGGACATGATGTAGGCATTCATCCTTGCACTCTAAAAAGCATAATTAGATCCATTGAACATCAGTATTTGCTTAGTGGAAAAACCTCTTTGCATTTGATGGCTATCCATATTGTACCTTAGATCTCCTTCAAGTTGTCAAGCCTTTACCAAAAGACCTACTCTTATACCAATTGTTAGAGGTACAATCACTGAGAGAGGATTGAATTAGTGATGAAATATATTTTAACTTCAGTTCCAATCCTTTCAAACTCTTATTCAATTATCAAAAGCATTTATATAATATACAAGTCATTCATAGCAATGAAAAATAGATAATGCAAGATCATACACACAACACAATATCTATGTGAAAAACCCTATTGGAGAATAAAACCCACTTTTAAACCTACAAACACATGAACTACTTATTCTATAAGATAATCACAAACATGAAATTTTTCAAGTTCTTCTGATCAAACTTTAATGAAACACCCATTTTATAAGGAGAACCTACCCCTAGGATGATCAAGTCCTTCTAACCACCTAAATATTCAAACCTTCAAGAGCACTATCTTTGACAACATAAATATAACCTACAGATCATATACATAGTCATCAACATATTCTGCTCTTCAATCCATCCACTAGGCACATACCTTTTCCTTCTTTCCTTTGCTCTTCAACTCTCACACTCACCTCTTGTCATAGGTCTCACACAAGCCTAGAAACCATCACATTTAGTTTCACCTTTTATAGAGTCTTCAAGATTATTTGATCATAACCTTCCTTGTTAGCCACAACACATGCCTTCACCCTTAAGGCATCTAACATGGGTCACCTTTAAGCACAAATCTTGGTTGTTCCTCTTATTTCTACACATATTTTACATCTATAAGCCTTGTGTCTACTCTATTTTATGCCCCTTGACCTATCTCTTAGTCTGACCAATCTTATATTGATGACATAGATATTTCATTTTACCTAGAATGCATAAAATGTACTTATCTTACACCTTTGTAAGTTTTGATCCTATACCCTTTTTGTTAATCTTAGACATTAACGTTTGGGATAGTAATAGCATCAACATTACTCTCTTGCCTTGACGCAAGTGTCTAGTTCCCTAAAGTCATCCAATTTGTAAATGAAACATATCTTAATGGTTGGATTAAGTGTTTTAATACAAGTTATTACTCTAAAGAGATTGGTATAAATACAAGATCAACCCTCGTTCATTCCTCACTTATGAAACCTAGCATTCACACCAAAGACTATTCAAAGAATATTCAATTGAGCAAAGTTTCCTTATTTATTTCTATTTCTAAAATAGTCATAAGGACTACATATCTACAAGTTTAAATTGCTAAAAGAGTATCCCAAGAGCTTAATTTACCAAGTTATAAGCTAGGTCATTATTGTACTTATTTTACACACAATTCATGATTCACACACAAGCCAACATGTAGGGAAGAACTACAATAGTATGAGGTTATATTTAAAGTATTGGTTATATAGGTAGTGTCCTTTGATAATAGGGTCATTTAGATCATCTCAATACTATATACCAGCGAACCCATTTTTTTCTAAAGTCACATTAAAGATGAAAAGATAGGGTTTTGTCATTTCATAAGGAGCGATTATCCATAACCCAAATTTGAATGCACTAGATCAAAGGTGAAGCAAAACTTAGAAGCATCTAGATGGTCACATCTTTTTTCACTAGATATTTTATATAAGACACTATCATCAAACTCAGATAGTAGCGTGAATACAATTGTTTAGTGCTGATACAACTATCTAGATAACTAGAGGCACTAGATCTAAAATACGACAACTATTCTAAAATTATATTCCTACCTACTTTCAGCCTATTCTAGATCTATAATTGCATTAGTATCAAAATAAGATAAGTACTTCTATTCTTTGTCATTTCTATATCTAGCTTAGTTGTACTTTCAAAATTTAGACTATTTTAGCATAATAAATTTAGTGTATGCTTCTATCTGAGTTTAGCATTTAATTGAAATACTATAGATCTGATGATCACCATTGTGCCATTTCATTTATATATTTATAACCTTAATCTTAAATTGAAATATATACAATGCATTTCATTTTAAGGTTAAACAAATTGCGACTGTATTTTGGTAGTGAAAAATAGACTAAAGCAAGCCTATGATTACTCTGGTTCTAGAACTAACTTTTTGTTTGTTTAGGATGGGTTCCATCGGATCTAGTTTAGTGCCAACTGTAGGAACTGATCTCTAATGGTTATTAGTGACTTGTGCCAAAAAAATAGTTTTTTTTACAATATAGTCATATTTCCCTATCTCTAAAAGATGTATACATGTATGTAATTTATCTCATTCAGCAACTATGTCTCTACCTATGAAGAGTATATTTTGTCAAATCTAGGTCAATACCAACTATAGGACCTAACCTTTAGTAGTTGGTAGTGACATATGCTTAAAATAGGGTTAGTGATCGTATTATCACCCACACATCTCTAAAAGCTCTAAATGTGTGATGTTAAACCCTGATGATGTACATAATTCAAAAAATTAATCACTTTGAAAGCCTATGTGTGCTTGTGAGGGATAGAAACCTATAAAAACCAAGAAAGTGTAATGGGTTGAGCTAACCCCATAACCCCCATTTTATGATTGATTAGTGTCTACATATTTGATACTTCAAGGAGAGAAATTAGGCCACATGTAATTATCACAACTAATGTCATTGTGTAAATGTGTTCATTCATTATATATATGTAGCTAATGATTTAATGTTGATACTTGACAATGTTTTCTTTGATTGGGATTTGATATACTTTAGACTTGGCTTATGACTACACTTAGTGATAGATTCTCAATTTAGGAAGAATGGGGGATATTTTCTTAATGTGTAGTGATGTGTGTGTGTGTGTGTTAGATAAGTTCTCAGACCCTTATCAAGTGAGGTATATATTTGTAAATATATGAGTCCAATAGGATAATTTATCATGCCACCAATATGCTAGGAATATGGACCAACCCATAATAATATTTGAAATTTGAAATGTAGTCATTTCTGGAAGAGGGTCATGATAGTCAACTTTAGGTCAGTATAGATTGATGATATCAACCTTTTTTTACTATAGTGACCTAGATATATGAATGATGAGTTAAAGGTTTGGGGAAGTCTCTATGAGATAATAAGTTGGTATAGCATAGACTATAAGGTTCTTGTAAGTGTTAGACGCCATACAAAGAGGAAAAAACTCATAAAGTAGCATGTAGGTGATGAGGCCACCAATTTCTCTATTTTATAGCCTCATCCATACCTAGTATATATCTTTTTCTATGTAAATCTTCATAACCATCCATGTCTCATATAAATGAATGAATTTATGATTTTTTATGTGCATTGATATATATATGTTATGTTATGAATTATTGATATTTTTTTATTAGATTATACTTCTGTAACATTATTTAACAGGCATTTAAAAAATAACGTAAGGCTAAAGGATCTCATTTGGGCACAACACTTATAGGCTGCACACAACAACTGTATGCTCCACCTATAGGTTATCCATAGCCACTGCAGGTTACTTGCAATAAATATAAGCTTCACCTATAGGTTTCCCATAGCCACTATAAAGTGCCCATAGTGATTGTGGGCTTCACCTACAGGTTGTCCATAGCCACTGTAAGCCACTGTAGAGTGTTTATAGTAATTGTAGGCTTCACCTATAGGTTGCCTATAGCCAATGTATAAAATAGACCTATTGTTATGATCAGATCTTAAAGACACATCTAGCTATCTTGAAAAAAAAATGAATGATTGGAAAAGACCATAGCTATTGTATGGACTTCTTACATGCAAAAAAATTTGGATGTGCTATCAAAGATGAGAAAGACAAAGATAACAAGGAGACAAAAAGAAATAAAACAATAAAATAGTATAATTTATCCTTAACCCAGTCAAACCTAAAACAAATAACTTCGGTTACTAACCACTTGAAGGTTGATTGGGCCAGTTTCTAAAGTATTTATATTTTTCTTAGTTTGATGTTTTTGATTATAAGTTAATAAACTACCTTCTATATTTGATGGAAAATCCTAGATCAAATTAGAAATTAGTGAGTTGAAATTAAAGATTGGATAGTTAATAGAACTATAGAAGTTGTTATATTGTAATCTTATGTAGCAATCTTTAATTGCTACAGATTTGAGTAATGAGAAAGTTGAGTCTATAAGAAGCTTTTATAAATCTCTCAGAGAAGAATTAGAACTCAGTTTTGAATGAGGCACGACCCCCTCAAAAAGAGTTATAATGAAAATCTTGACCCTCCTTAGTTAAGAGTAAGTAGATTTCATTATTACTATGATTATATAAAGTGTGATACATGTGTGATTTATAAGTGTGAAGCATTTTTATATTTTTGTCATAATAGTTTCAGAGTATAACTATCTGGTGAATTCAACATAAGTTCATTATATTGTAACTAGTAAAGTAAGCTTATTTATAAATCAATAATGCATATATAGTGCTAACATCTTTGAAAAGTGTATGCACTCTGAGTTGATAATTAATGTTAAACAGACTCAAAAATTTGGTATTTACTAGATAATTAATCTGCACAACATTTTGATGTCATTGTCAAAGAGGGTTTCAATTATTATTTTTGAAAATCAATCATTGTTTTTTTAAATTGGTTAATGCATTGTTCTACCTAGCCGAACAAGTCGAGTGAGGACACTGCAATGTCTTATGCTAAAAGTCTAAGTTCTTGGACATATAGTTCCAATCAGGAAAGTTAAGTGACGACACTATGATGCTTTATTCCAGATGTCTAAGTTTCTGGTAGTAAATGATGCATAGTGTTGAATGCCTCTTTGTAATCTTGTAATTTACTTAGTTCATGTTTTTAAAATTTATTTCTTATAAGAGTGATTTATTTTCTACAAAGTGTGCCTTTAATTTTTTTTGCTTTCATTTCCTATTTATAAGATAATTTCTTGCTTTCATTTCTCATTTTCTAAGATAATTTTCCTACTTTCAATTTCTATTTTCTAAGATAATTTTCCTTCTTTCATTTTCTACTTTTTAGATTAATTTTCTTGCCTTCAGTAGATAACTTTACTATTTTTTATAAGTAAAATTTCAATTCTAGTTATTTTTATTTTTTCACTCCTTTATTGTACTTTTTACTTATTCTAAAACAACCCCCTAGAACACTCAAAAAAAAAAGACAGTAATCCTATGCAAGAAGGAACAAGAAGTTGAAAGGTGTAGCACAACGTTTATGTAGAGAGAAAGAGATTCTTGAGGAAAAATTCTATCAAATAAGCCATAAGTTACTACCAAAAAAAATTGCAAGTACCCATAATAATTAAGAATTTGGTTGAAAAATATACCATAAGTCAGAGGGATCTTGAATAAGGAAACACTATAAACCAAAAGAAGTAGCTTGCAAAAGAAATACTATTGGCTTTGAAAAAAGAAATAGAAGTAGAAGAAGCATTATCTGAGTTAGTAAGGAGAAACAAAGGATAAAAAATTTACAAACTAAACACTCCAGAAAGTAGCATCAAAACAACATTCCATCAAGGATTTCTTAAATAAATCCAAGAAAGCTTAAGAGAATCTTCAGATTTTACGTCAAGAAAAAAGACTACGGAGTAGCAAATAAACATTTAATATCATGTTGATGAAGGGACTGATACAAAATTTAAAGATGTGATCATGAGTATCTTTGGTATCCATATCACAAGAAAAGCCATCATGAACAGAGGAGACTTTGTGGATGACAATGAGACTCCAAACATAGTTACCTCTGAATTTTCTATTTCAGATGCAACAGGTGTAATACAAATGAAAAATATCCTACCCTCAACCTTTCCTAATTTTAGAGGTACATTATTAGAAGACCCAGACATATTTTTGTTTGAATTTGATATCCTCTGTAGAAGCTATGACTATAGGGAGGATGCACAAAAATTGAAACTTTTTCCAACTACCTTCAAAGACTCAGCATTTTTTTGGTTCATGGGTCTGGATAGTAATTCAGTCCTCACTTGGGAGGATATGAAAAAGAAATTTTTGGCTAAGTATCAATAATATGGATGAGGAAGAAGTTACAAAAAAATAACATCTTTAGGATGACTCAAGAAAGAGATGAATCTTTGGAATACTATGTTGAATGGTTCATGTTCAGTATACAAAAATTCAAGCAAAGTGCACTAAAAAAAGAACCTCTAAAACTCATCTACCTAAAAAGATTTTGAAAAGACTATATGGAATCCTTGGACCTAATGAATGGGGGAGATATCTACCATCTATAATTTTCAAACATCAAAAAATTAATCAAAAACTATTCCAATTATGTCATAAACAAAATTAGGGGTAGCAAGGTTCCACTAGTAGCAGTAAGTGGCCTATCAAAATCTAAAGTTAGTAACCTATTACAAGACATGAAATATGATATCATTAGTCATTTGACCACTCAACAGGATTACCTACTCTCAAGATGAAATCAAGAAACCTTGGATCAAGCTTTGACCATCTATTGTTCGGATTGTAAGAGGAAAAAGATAGATTATAGATGTCATGAGGTTTAGAGTAAAGTAGCTAACATCACAGTTGAAGGAACAAAAATAGTAGAGTTGCATGTGGTAGGAGGAGATGGAGACTAAGTTTTCTATGTTGCATAAAGAAAGGCATGGGTTCAATGATCATCTTATTCAGGTATGGGACAAAATCCACCTTTTACAAATTCTATCTCCTTTAACTTATAATTTGTAAATATTACTCCCAATTGGACTAGTTCATGAATGAATGTCCCAGCTCCTAATTCCAGCTAGCAGCCACCTTAGACAAGCTACCCCACCACCTCTTATCAATTTTCACAAAATTCATCCCTACCTTAGACATAAATTTGGCAACCACTCCAAGGCCCACCCTTCACAAACCAATGGCAACAGCTTTGGAGACCCAATCAACCTTGGGGAAACCATCAAGGATGATTCCCTCTAAAGCAGCAATAACAACCAATTGCTCTTATGCCCAATACAAATGTTGCACCCAAGCTTAGTCAGCTCCCTTTCCAACCCATGTAAAACCATGCAAATAAGTCAGTTTAACCAACATTCAATATTGAACATGTCCAGTATTTGACATATGTGATAAACATCAGTAAAGTTCACTGATATTCAAAAAAAGTTCTACCGCTTCTAGCCCCACCCATAATAATGAAGTCAAATCAAAGAACTCTAGAAGATCATGCTAACCCACCCTCACCATCATAAGAACTCTTTGCACTAGTAAATAAATTTGTTGAAATAACCCCACCATTTCTAGAACATCTTACCCTTCAGCATCATAATTGACCCTAAATTTGATGTCATATGACAGCTCAAAAATCTCTGCGTTAAAATTTTCCTCTTCCAAGTTATCAAAGATGTGCCCATATATTTCAAATTTGTTAGAAATTAATGTCTACATAAATTTGGAAGGAAGAAATATCCTAATATAGTACATGTGATTGGCCATCTGGTAAACTTTATGTCGAGAAATACCCTACCAAAGAAATATTTAGATCCAAGATACCTAGTAATAATAGTCCAAATCCATGATCAGCAATTGTCCAATACATTGATAGACCTGAGGGCTGAAATAAATGTAATGATAACTAAAGCCATACTTAAACTATAATTGATTAATATTTGTCTCACATCTACAATACTATAAATAGCTGATAGATCTATAGTCAGACCAAAAGAAATCATAGAAGATCTTATCATTACTATAGATTCTTAAGAGTATCCTACATATTTTATTGTGTTGTAGGTTAAGTCTAATTTGGGTATATATCCTCTTATCTTAGGATGTCTTTGACTTGCCATAGTTTATGCCTTTATCAGCTACAAATTAGGTGACATGTTGATCTCCAATGGAAACCACACTAAGAAGTTGGTCCTCTATCCCCCAGCACAACCAACCTTGGCACCAGAGCATACATTATGGGTTGAAGAAGATGAGGTAAAGCAACCTCCCTAGATTATTGTATTCACCATACACCATGCATGTACCTTGATTGATCAGAAACATGATACAATTCTCTCTAACATTCTCCAGAATAATTACCATACTCATTCTACATATTTCAGCTATCTACAATGTGTTGAGTACCCATTTTCTAGCTTCTGAGAAGCAGATAAATTTAATCTATCTGTACAATAAATATTCTACCAACTATTATCTTATAACTATATCCAAACTAGATCTAATAGTAATATAGAAATGATGAAATCACTCTTATGACAAATTGAAATCTCTTCAAAAAAAATGTTGTCTATTAATATCAAGTTGGAGTCAAATGAAAAAAAAATGCCTAGTCAGCATGTTGCATGCAAACCAACATGATTTTGCATGGGATTATGAGAACATGCATGAAATCAACCCAAAAAAATGCACACATCATATCTATTTAAAATAAGAGTGTCAACCAATCAAACATTCATAATGTAAGATAAATTCAGCTCTTAGAGAAATAGTCAAAGTGGAATTGCAGAAACTACTAACCATTGGATTTATATATCCTACCTTAGACAGTGAATGGGTTTCACCATTGGTAATTATACCAAAAAAATGGTGAATAATGTGTATGCATATATTACAAAAAACTTAATACAACAACCAGAAAGGATCACTTTTCTCTACCTTTCATTGATCAAGTGTTGGACACACTAACAGGAAAGAAATATTTTGTATTTCTAGATGGCTTCAGTGGTTACAACCAGATTGGCATTGCTCTTGAAGACCAAGAGAAGACCACCTTCAGTGTACTTTGAGTATTTATGCTTATGTTATATTACCTTTTGGGTTGTGTAATGCTCTGACAATATTTCAGAGGACTCTCTTGAGTATCTTTACAGATATGGCAAATGAATGTGTAGAAATTTATATGGATGACTTCACTATTTATGGAAAAACATTTGATAAGTTCCTGAATAACTTGGAGAGAGTATTAAAATTTGGTTATGAGTAACATTTATCTTTAAGTCACAATAAATATTACATGCTTATGATAGAAGGCATTGTCTTATGCCACCATGTATCTCTTGAAAGAATTAATGTTGACTTTGTAAAAATCAGCATCATAAAAAATCTTCCTATTTCTCAAAAATATAAAGATGTCAGGGTTTCTTAAGACATGTTGGTTACTACAAGAGATTTATCAATAATTTTAGCAAAGGAGCAACACCATTATTCACTCTCTTGACTAAAGATACTGAATTCATCTAGACTCTTGTCTGTGATACAACCTTCAAATAATGGAAAGAATTATTGACCACCACTCCTATTTTGTGTGGACCTGATTGGAAGCTTCCCTTTCATATTCAAATAGACACTTCAAATATTATCTTAGGAGTTGTGTTAGGCCAATAACAAGGAGCACTCAACTTTGTTATCTATTTTGTAAGTAAGAACCTACATGCATCATAATTAAATTACATAGTCACTAAAAAAGAGTTCTTGGCAGTAATCTACGCTATCAACAAGTTCTATCATTACATCATAGGGTATCACATCTTTTTTTATACAAACCATGCAACCATTTGATACCTTATGAACAAACCGACTATCCCAACTAGAGTGATAAAATGGCTATTTTTATTACAAGAGTTTGATATCATCATTATAGATAAGCCTAGTAGGGACAATATTGTAGTTGATTTCATATTATGCTTATAATCTTTTGAAATAGATACCATAGTGGATGACTCATTTTTAGATGAGCACCTATTCTTCCTCACCTTTACCACACCTTGGTATGTTGATATTGCTAACTACCTTGCCATAGAGTTACTCCCACAATGCTTCCTTCCTAAACAAAGAATAACTTTGATTCAGAAAAGTGATAGGTATTCATGGTTGTTCAGATTTATTTTCTATATTATGCTGACTCCATCATCAGAAGATGTCTTAGAGAAGATGAAGTTATAGCTATCCTCAAAGCCTACCATGATGAATCCTGTGGAGGGCACTTTACAACCAAACGTACAGTAGTAAAATTTTTGAATACAAGTAATTATTGGCCCTCACTCCATAAAGATGTAATAAGATATATTGTTCATTATGACAGATGTCAGCATATGGGGAGATCTAGATGTTTAGATGAGATGCCTTTACAGCCTCAAATGGTGCTTGAACTATTTAAAAAATGAGGAATAGACTTTGTAGGACCTTTTGATCTTAAATCCAACAACAAAGAGTACATCCTTGTATATACTGTCACTAAATGGGTGAAAGTCAAGAATCTTACACAAATCAAGGATGAGAAGGTGACAGCTTTTCTCTATGAAGAAATATTCACAAGATATGGTGTATCATGAGAAATAGTCACTGATCAAGGATCTCAATTCACTACTAGTTTAATTACTATTTTGGTCCAACAATACGAGATTAGGCATAATAAATCAACTCCATATCATCCACAGTATAATGGATAGATGGAAGTCACCAATAAGGAGTTAAAAAATATTTTGATCAAGACTATTAGTATGTCTCGTAAAGATTGGGAGGCTAAACTTCTTGAAGCTGTTTAGGCTTACAGAATCACATGAAAAACTACTACAGGCTTCACCCCATATGAGTTGGTCTATGAGAAGAAATATGTCTTGTCAATAGAATTTGAGCATAAGACCTTACGAATAACACTAGCACTTGGGATGGATATATCTAAAGCATAGAAAGAAATGCTTATACAACTAAATGCCTTAGATGAATACAAATAGTAGACATTGCAGACCATAGAACTTATACAACACCAGTAGATTAGTTGGCATGACAAGTACATTAAGACTAATAAATTCAATGTAGAAGATTAGGCCCTTTTTTTATTCAAAATACAAGGATCACAAGGGCAAACTTCAAACTAGATGGCTTGGTCCATTTGAGATTGAGCATGTTTATGATAATGGAACAGTGCAACTCCAAACCATTGATCTGATAAGATTTCATCTACTATCAATGGTCACAGACTAAAGTTGTACAAAAAGCCACTCACTCAAGAGGATTTTTCCAAACACATACACATGCAATTATAAAATGGATACAATGATGTGTTGGATCACCATGATGTCTCACCAGACAAAGAGAAAACCAACCAAAATAGATGAAGGAGAAGACATCCTAGCCCTCCTCTAACATGAAGACTAAGCCCTTCACTTGTTCCTTGACCAGTCATCCTCACTA
Source organism: Torreya grandis (assembly GCA_037957365.1). Classification (NCBI taxonomy): domain Eukaryota; kingdom Viridiplantae; phylum Streptophyta; class Pinopsida; order Cupressales; family Taxaceae; genus Torreya; species Torreya grandis. Next base: position 1,295,702 of record JARHVA010002712.1, on the reverse strand, counting down.
TTGATTTGGCAAGGACTCAGAATAAACATTCTACTATAGGTAGCAGTTAGAGTCAAAAAAAAATTCAATAATGAAAACCTTTTTTTAGCATTGTTGTCAGTTTCTAAATAGAAAACTAGCCTATTTTCTACCCAAAACTGTAAAATGGGATTAAATAAAAAATCAACTTGTTGGTTATTTAGGGTTAAAAATAAAAATGAAAAATAAACAATCATTCTAAACAAACTGTTCATCTTCCTCTAGTTGTCAAGGGTTATTTTGTAGTTGCTGCAGGCACCTCCTTTAGTTGTTATGAGCTCTATTGTAGCTACTATAGGCACCTCCTTAAATTGATATGAACTCTAATATAGCTATTGTGGGCACTTTTCCCATAGCTAGGCATAATCTTGTAGTTGCTACGAGCACCATCTCTGGTTATTGTAGATGTACCCTAACATCTCTCTGAGCACATACAGGGTAGTTCTTCCCAAACTCTAAGTTATGGCCTTGGTAATGAGCTTTTGAGCATACAAAGAAGACCCCAAATCAACCAGAGGAAGAATGAAAGAGGATCAGAATAGAAAATTCAAAACCTTGCTTAGGCCTACCCCTAAATAATAAGGCAAATTCACTAGATAGAATCCACATGCAGTAAGATAGCATAAAGGCAAATCATGCAGGCTCATGTAGAGAAAGATCACAAAGCATCAACACCTTTAGCTACCCTCTTCTATGTTCATGCAACACCTTACTTGGATCACCCATCTCTGCAATTACTACCTTGTGGTAAGAGAGCAATAATCTCTCATCCAAGTCTAAAACCCATGTTCTAGTTCCATGCAGGCTGTCATGAATCACATGCAGGGACGTTGAGGGCACCATAAAAACCTACCATCCTATGATCTCATAATTACTCCAAAGGGGCCTACTTCAATCTAGTTACAACTATAAGCACAATCATTACATTTCATCAATCACTCACATGCAAACACTCACATGTAAGTTCTCGACATAACCCTAAGTAAACTATTAAAAACATAGGTCATATATTTTGATCATTGAAAAGTATTCATTGTTTTAATATAGCATGTACAATATTGAAAAAGATATTAAATCATAAAACATGTCATTCATTAATACCCCTCAAGTCACACTTAAACTCACATGATGACGTCCTAACCTACACTTATACCTTTAATTATGACCCCATTTTATCCCTTCCATCCTATTCACTCCACGTCACTTGAGGACATGTGACAGTTCACATGGGGGGAGCATGCTTCAAGAGAGAATACCACACACTATGGGAGCCATACGTACAATATTAGACACCATAATGAAGCCATAATACATTATAGGGAAAATAATCAAATTCATTATTTTTCCTTGCAAGTATAACCATTCACGCAAATCTAAAGTATGCCATAACTTGCAATCACAAATCACTATTATTGAACAAACCCTACTTTACTACAGGTATATTTTTATAAGCCAAATAAAGTGTGTTGTCAATTATTAGTTGAAAGGATTGATAGAAAATCTAAACTTAGTAGAATGGGAGGGTCAATTGTGAGGAGAAACCCACGAATCATAGGCAAATTCAGGGAGACCAAGCCAGTTGGGTTGTCTTCAATAGAGCTGGTTGGACCACTTATTTTGAGAAATTACAGCATTTCTCAAAACCCCCTGCTAGGGAATTTGTAAGATCTTTTACTGGAGACCAAACTACTATACATGGCATCACATTCTTAGTCATTAAAGAACTGGTGAGCTAGACAACTAGGTTGCTAAGTATAGAAGAGAACTGGGAAGACAAACTCAATGGTTAAAAATCCAGACAATAGTTTTGGCATGAAGATGAAAGAATAGTACTAAATAAAAGTGGTGTGGAGAGACTCAGCTTACCTACAACCTAAAAGGAGATAACCTCATACATCATCAGATATATGACCTGTGAAGGAATATATTCCCTAATTTATACTCTTTAATTTAAATTTTTGAATCATTTAAGGCATGACAAAACCATTAATGTTATGAATCACCTATGAAACATTCTTAAAAAGATGTCCAAAAAGTACCAGAAGGGTATAGAAAAAGTCTTATCCCATCATTTCCCAATATGGTTGATAACTAAAAATGAAATAAACTCTATCAGAACTGATCTAAGTTGGGAACAATTTTTAGCCCTAGGAAATAATGAACCTCAGCAAGAAAAAGGTATAATGAAGAAAAATCCCATAAGGAGCAAGCCCAACAGATTATACAAGAAGATGTTGAGGGCACTAGTGCTACTGGCCAGCCTGTAGCTACTGAGGGTCCATTTGAAACTGCTACAGGTCAAAGAAAGAGAAGGAAACTAATCATACCTCCTTCTGACATAGAGAAGAAAAGTCCACAATAGTATATTCCTTCTCTCAGTATCTCCTCACCATAGATTGATTCTTCCACCATGGCTCTTTCAAGACAAGAAAAAGTTTTTCGATCAACTGCTACACAAGAAAAACAAGTTCCATTAGCCACCCCTCCTAAAAGAAAGATGAAAACTGAAAAAAAGAAACCCACTATATCAAGAAGAAGGAGACCTCCTAAGAGATCTCAAAGAATTAATAAACAAAAGAAAACTACAACCTCCTCACCCATAGAAATCAGTGAAAATGAAAATCCAAAGAAATAGCACAAGTTTTAGAAGATCCCTGATGGGTTTGAAATTGAAGAATGTTCTACTGATGAAGAATCTTTCAAAGAAGAAGAAGAATAGTCACCTAAGCCATCTAGATTTAATGAGGAAGACATTGATCTCCTAAAGCACATTAGGTATAAAGAAGAAGAATTGAGAATGGCAGATCAACCTGTAGTAGAAGAGGAATTGGTTGAAGAAGAGACTATGGAAAAAGAAGCAGAACAAAATATATTTCTTCATGCCCAAGTGTTCCAAACATTGGAATAAGCTATGAAATAAATATACACACTAAGGAATGAGATAACAGAATTGAAACGTAAGAGAGGTATTGAAACACTTCTAAGGGTAGTAGAATCTGTACAACCTCCTATGGATAGAGAAAGGTTATTATAGGAACCTACAGTAGCTTCCCTAGAGGAACTTGAAACAACTTCATCTACCTTGGTCACAGAAGCACCTGCAGCAGATTATGCTCTGGGTTTGGTACCTTTTACAATAGATTTCCTCCTCCATTATCCACTACAAAAACATCTACAATAGAAGAAGTTATTGATGTGGATATCTCGGCTATCACACCTATAGAAACTAATGACCTCTTGCATTTTTTTAAGGAACAATTTGATTATGATAAAACTCACTATAAGAAGTTAGTATAAAGATTTAAGGTATATGTTGAAACAAGAAAACAGTAAGATGACTTCAAACAAAGACTAGAAATGACTGAAACTAGGATCAATTATCTGAAAGGAAAGATTAGTAAAATGCATGAAACCACTAAAATACTAATGGAGTGCAGATCACCTTCTAGAGTGTATGATGTCTACTTAGAAGAGAGATGGCTTAAATTCAGATATGACAGGGTCTATAATGATCAATCTTACATAGTTTGTGACCCCAAATATTTATTTGAAGTATATATAGTTGATCCTAACCTCTAAGCTCAGTTAAGTGAATTTTACATCCACCAATATGTTGCACCTATAAATGAAGATTAAAATCCAAACATCTACTTAGGGGATGGCCATCTGAATGCATTTTATTCACATGTTCTTAATAAAATAGGAAGAAGGAAATAAGTAGAGGAGTATTAAGAAAAATAAAAATAAGCTACCCTAATGATTAGGGGTGAATTAAGTAATTCAAATTCTATAATAGAAGAATGGATCTCCTTCATGAACTCAGGTACTCCACAAGCATGGGTCATAAGGAAATAGGTATAAGTTTAGAATCATTATTTGAGTCTTATGGAAGGAGATGGAAAGCAAATTTTTCTTTCTTGTTCCCATAGATGGGTATAAATATCTGATGCATTAAAAAGAAAGGAACCTTACTCCCTTCAAAACTTTAAGGAGGCCATACACAGAGTATACATTAATATTGAGATTGTCATGAGAAGGGTAAAATGGTTGGAATTGATATTTCAACCTCCTTTATTTTGGTTCCCAATTCCTGACTAGGAGAGAAAGGTCCCAGCTGATAGACAGGCTAAAAAGAAAAGATGAGAGAACATTGATGATACTAAAGGTTTCTATATCCTTGAAGGGTCAGGCTGCAATGAGCCCCTTGATTTCAGAAGAAAAAAAATTATTTCAAAATGCAGCTAAGGCTTGCTCAAGGTTGAGCAAGACGTTAAGTAGGGGGGTGTGATGAGGCCACCAATTGCTCTATTTTGTAGCCTTATTTATAACTAGTATATATCTTTTTCTATGTAAATCTTCATAACCATCTTTGACTCGTACATATGAATGAATGAATTTATGATTTTATGTGTGCATTGATGTGTGTGTGTGTGTGTGTGTTATGAATTATTGATATTTTTTCCTTGATTAGATTATACTTGTGTAACTTTATTTAACTAGAATTTGAAGGATAATGTAAGGTCGCAAGATTTCATTTAGGCACAACACTTATAGGTTACCCACAACAATTGTAGGCTCCACCTATAGGCTATTCATAGCCACTGCAAGTTGTCTGCAGCAACTATAAGACTCACTTAAAAGTCATCCATAGCCATTACAGAGTGTCTATAGCAATCATAGGCTTCACCTATAGGTTTTTTTTAGCCACTGCAGAGTGTTTATATCAATTGTAGGCTTCACCTATAAGTTTCCCATAGCCACTGTACAAAATAGATATATTGTTGTGATCAGCTATTAAGGACACATCTAGTTATCTTAGGAATCAAATTGATGATTGGAAAAGACCATAGTTGTATGAACTCTCTACATGTAATAAAATTTGGATGTGTTGTTAAAGATAAGAAAGACAAGGACAATGAGAATGGGACAAAAAAATATAAAATAACAAAATAGTATACTTTGTCCTTAATCCAATCAAGCCTAAAATAAATAAATTCGATTACTAAGCACTTGAAGGTTGACTGGGGCAATTTCTAAAATATTTGTATTTTTCTTAGTTTCATGTCTTTGGTTAGAAGTTAATAAAATACCTTTTGTATTTGATGGAAAAACCTAGATCAGATTAGGAGTTAGTGAGTTGAAATTGAAGATTGGATAGTTAACAGAACTATATAAGTCATTACATTGTAATCTTCTATAGTAATCTTTAATTGTTGTGGATAAAATGGGCGCACTAGTGTATACATTAAAGAACATTGATTCTCATTGGTGGGCAGTGTAGAAGCATAACTTGCCGATTTGGCAAGATGTGAAGGTAACCATTTGCACTAAATTTAAGAAGAGTAATGAGGACCTCAAATCCTCATCCTACTCTGACAACTCTAACCCTATAGTGCATGTGCACTTTTATGAAGAAACTTGCATTGTTTACAACAAAATTTCCCCGAGGACCCTATGGGTGAACACCTTCTATAGGACCTTAAATAATTGCAATCAAACATGAGATCATAAATCATCTAGGTTTTTATGGGGTTAAAATAGAGTTCATTTGCATTGTGCGACATGTTCATGCTATTGTGAAAAGTCATATAAGGATTAGAACTTGCATTCAAAAATTGTTTGTTTAAGTGTATTGATTTATGTCTTCCAATTTTATTTTATAATATGTGCCTTATAATAATGGAAGGATAACACAAGTCCCTCATAGATTCCTTCATTTTTTATTATTATTCTAGGATTAAGTTTTTACAATCACTTATTAATTGGGCATTTTCACTCCTTAAGCTCATTGTGCATTTATCCTATTGAAGGGTCTACACCCTTCACTAAACTTTGTGGCAAAAACATGTTCATAGTCTTATAATAATTATACAATCTCAAAAACTTATTGTGTCAAATAATCAAAAAGTTGATTATGTAAGAAGCTTTTACAAATCTCTCAGAGAAGGATTGGAACTCAGTTTTAAACGAGGAAGGTCCCCCTCGAAAGGAGTTATAGTGAAGATCTTGGCCCTCCTTAGTTAAGAGTGTGTAAGTATATTTCATTATTAATCTGATTATATAAAGTGTGATGCATGTGTGATTTATAAGTGTGAAATATTTCTATATTTCTGTCATAATAGTTTCATAGTATAACTATCTGGTGAATTCAATATAAGTTTATTGTATTATAACTAATAAAGCAAGTTTATTTATGAATCAATAATGTATATATAGTGTTGACATCCTTGAAAAGTATATGCACTTTGGGTTAATAATTAATATTAGTCAGACTCAAAAATCTGTTATTCACTGGATAATTAGTCTGCACAATAGTAGGTGTGACAGAATGGCAAGTTAAGACCATATTTATGTGCACAAGTCATGCATGGTAAATGTATGTTAAATTTATCATTTTTAAATACCAAATAGAAAATTTTAGTATCTACAAATGCCCCTTTTTTAATCTAGTGATTCAATTGTTAAAGTAAATGGAAAAGATGTACTTGAGTCTGTTAAATAGATTTTATCTCTGATATGAATTATAAATTATGCAGATGTAGATACTAAAATATGATTTATATAGTACCTCAGTCTTGAACACTTGAAAAATACATATCATGATTGTACCTTTCAGTTCTAGACTTACCCACTTCCAAAAGACTCATATTCATTATCTCTTTATACCTAATTTCTTATCTTTTAGTCTAACCATTTTCATTATGATGATCAGGGTTTATATACTATGCATTAAGCTCTATACTTGATTATTATCCATCACTATTATTTTTTCACCTACACATGTTTTTTAGCTTCCTTCACACTTTTGTCCCAGGTAGACACATGTGTCAACGTAAGTGTGTATTGTCCCATAAAGTCTCAACTGCCAAAAGTCATCCAATTTGTAAAAGAAACATACCTTAAAGGTTTAACTAAGTTATTTCATTTAAGATGTTTTCAAAATGGATTGGAATATATACAAGATCATCCATCATTCATTCCTCACCTGTAAATCACATAAAACACATATGGCAATATACCAAGAAACACTCAATTAAGTATTCAAGTGAGACAACCTACCCTATTTATCCCTATTTTTATTTTAGTCATATGAACTATTATATCCCAAATTTACACCCTAGAGAATCTAAAGATACCTTCTCAAATTTGGGATAACATGGAATTATCTCTGCAAATAGGAAAGCTACTACAAGAGATAGATCTTTAGATTTCAAAGGGATAGCTCCCTTGATCTATTTTTAAGATCACACACTACACTAGAACAATCACTATTGGAGGTAAAAAAGAATGAAGGAAACATTAATCAACCTAAAATAATTAAGGTGATACACTAAAGATAAGTCCAAAAACCACACTTACATCTGCACTAAGAAAGAAGACTACTAAAATTGAACTCTACTCAATGTTCTTTTAGCATAAGTGTTTCTACATGGAGGCAGATTGCTATACATATATAGAGGTGGATAAAAAGGAGGTCTAATAATAGACATTACTAGTCCCTCTCACACTTTAAGACATAATAAATACATACACTTCATGAGACCTGTAAGAATAGATGTTACTATTCACACAATGCATACAAGAGAAAAATAGAAGCAAAGAGAAGACATTCATCACTTTTCATCTAAATACACTACTTGACATACCTCGACAAGAGTTGTAGAGACAAAATAAACTTTAAAACCTTATCCAAAGACAAATCAAAATAAAAAAAACTGGGAGGGCTTCGCCACACCAATTTTGGATTCTTTACAATGCCAAAATGGCTTGCATGTATAGAGCATAAGAGAGGAGAAAGAAGAGGGAAAGTTGAACAGTCATAAGACCAAGTGTAAAGATGTGAAACCTAGTTAAAATATATTATAATGAAGTGAAAAATAGGTTATGAAGTTGTCTTGGACAAGTGTCCATCAAAAATACATCATTCTCCTGAATTTAATGTAGAGACCTTCATTGCCTTACTTGAAACTGCCTTCTTGAAGAGGAGTTCACTATCCATCCAAAATTGCCTTAGAATTTGTTGACAGATGTATCCTAACATGATAATATATAAATATTATTTGTGATTATCATCTATGTCCTTCAACTGATAGCTTCCCCTTTGTCACTTGTCACTCACTTTCTGTAGTCACTCATTAGCCTTCTAGGCCTAAACCTTCACATTTGTCACTTTAGTGACTTATAGTTGCTCATGGAGATTTGTTTTATGGATGTAGGACACATGCTCAAGACCTCGTTGTCCTCTAGTCTATCAAATAGACCTCAATGAAACTCAAAAACACACTTCTCACAATCAACTTTGACAGTCACATTTATTTTCACTATGTTATTCAAGATTGCCTGCATTGATCAATCTAATAGAGGGGTTTATAGGCATGACCAAGGGTAGAATTGAGTTTGAATTATATTTCATCCCTACATACATCTCATAATAACTTTCACCTATCCATTCTCTTTTGTACCTACAATTCAGCTCAAATCATATAAGAAACATTGAATTAACATGTTCGTACAAGTGATAGTATGGAATAATTGGATGGAAAAGAGCTTGAGAGACTAACAAAAAACTCCAAAACTCTTTCTAGGCTAAATTACTCCTTGTCGATGCATTTTTATTATCTTTTCTCCATCGGGTTCTTGAGAGGGTTTTAGGTCATTTGGGTTGTTAATAATGATTCATAAAATTTAAGGCCTTAACCCTCAAACTAATTCCACAAAGTTTGAGTTCATGACCCTCCTTAACTACCCCTAGTTTCTTGAGGTACCATGCAGCTCATACATATAAGTGTGAGCAAAATAAAATGGCTCCTCGATTAGCTGCTTGCATTCTAGATAGGCTTAAGACAGATTTAGGCCAAAAATACCAAATTTGAGTTTATCCCTATAAACTGATGGGTCTTATCAATCCTCCACTCTCCTGTGAAGGATCTCAAACTATTTTGAAGAATCATAGTCATATGGATGATAATATGCACCTTGAGGGTTTATGCCTAGTTTTAAGCCTAGTCTAAAATATTGTGTTGTTGAGCATATGGTCACCTATGGAGGTTTCTAGTGACTTTAGGGCATATTAACACTTTTTTCATCTCAAACTCAACCCTATACATATTCTCATGATCATTATTGGCTCTACCCTTCATCCTTTCACTATCCATTTACTAAACCTATAAGTTGGATTGATTGTGGAGTGCCCTCTATTTGAGACAAAATAGAGAGTATCTCTCCTATTGGTACAACCAAATAGAGACTATAGAGGTCTAATTTAGATCATGGGGACCATATGTGAAAATTTTCACAACCATATCATATTTATAGGGCCTTTAAACACTTCAAACTCTCTACACTAGCTTTTAGGATTATGATTGTGTAGGGTTTTGACTTGACTGAGTTTGAGGTTTAAAACCTAGTCTTTGCTCTATTTTATGCCACTAAGAATCACGTGAAATGTGATGTTATCATTGTGGAAGTGATCTCCACATAGTCATTCCATCTTATATCTTTGTCAAGCCTCTAAACCTGCATTCCATTAGCATAAGATAGTCTAAATTGAGAATCCAAACTGTAGGTGTGTAATTAAGAATAGAAGGGATTTGTGTAGGTGCTCATTTATGTGTGAATACTATGTTTTAACAATTTACTTCCTCCTGAGATCACTAGGACCATTCCACACTTGAACGCATCTATTTTTACCTTGAGACCTGTAGGTACCTTACTATCAATGCACTAGGTGTTAGTTGTATTATTCCAAGTTCATTTTAGCATTGTGGCACTGTGTTTTACTGAGCATCTTTAGTAGAAACTTGATTAAATTGAACCATTAAACCATTATCTTCTCTTGACTTAGTAACCTTCTCTTTCTGTCAAGATGTTTTCTATAGGGCCTAGGATTAAAGAATGAAATGATTAGACTTACCTAGACCTCAAAAATGTCCACCAATAGATGACATTGTGTGGGGTAGAGAAAATTTTCAAAGAAACTAAGGTAAGACTTCTCATTTGCAGCTTTATTAAACCATGTAGCTGTATATGTTGTTTGAACTGGTCTTGAATGTGCCTAGTTGTGTTTAAGGCTTTTATAACTTCAAGCCAATATTGAAAACTTGTTAAAGGCTCTATCATAAAGTTCATATCTCACATAAACCCAATGTATAAGCACTTCTACATAGTCATATAGATGACTGCCTATTTAGGGTTACTTGACTCTGCTTGTGTCTTAGGCCTTGCACTCCATCAATGATCCTCTTGAGACTAAACTTTCAATGGATAAACTAATCACCATGCTATGAGGGATTAAAAAAAACATATTATTCTTGACTTAAAACCATTCACAGGAGGATAGAACTCTACAATTGTCAAACATTGCTCTGCAAACCATGATAATGTTCACTTCTAACAAAGTGAGATTCTCTAGCTTACCTTCCATGACCACACATGTCAAACCAATTTAAAACCACATGAGAAGGATGAACATACTCTTAAATAACATATGCATCACTTTTTTTATTCATATCAATGTAGACATATAAGAAAATTAAGGTGTTGGGGATGTGTAGGCAATTTGAAGGCACTAAAAATCTTAGTGATTGTTCATACAATATGGACCACCACTCTAAAAAATATGACCATGAAATGGGAACCCATGAGGGCTACTAACATCCCCCAAATTCACTCAGACCAACTCTTCTTCTCCTACCTGTACTAACAAAAAATTGTTGATCTATTTTTAATTATCCAAAAAAGTGATAAGACAGAGGGACCAATTTTTGGTAGTTTTGAACCTATTAAAGCTTCTTACACCTGAAAATGGCCTATGTAAATCTAAAGACACTTCTTTAAATCCCCTAAAAGTGCCATATGGGTCATATAGTCTGCACAAGATTAGAAACTAACCTTTTTCCAAGTGATCTTCTTCTTACATTGGACCTACACATGTCAGTTTCAAAACTATTCTCTAACATTCCCTAACATGGCATACGTTAGGTTGAGCTTTGAGATTTGTATTTTTGGTGAAAACCCATGTACAACTCCATTAGAGTGACCAAAGGTGGAAAAAAGGCATATTGAGACAAGATGACCCATATGACAAAGGTTAGAATATATTTTATGACCACATTAATGACCATGTGAACATTTTAAACATAGGATACCTTATGACAAATTTAAATATGTAAGGGTATTTGACCAAAATTATCCTAGGGTCAAATTTAGTCAACACTTTGATGATTTATTAGGGGTAGCATGCTTGTTATGCTAAGGACCATTTGCCTTCTCCTATCCTTTGGAAATGGAGTCACATATACACTACATTTGACACTAAAATGCTTTTGAAAGGATGCCAAACCATACCAAACACAACAGAAAACAAACACATAAAGTAAGACACCAAGACACACACTTGTACTCTCATGAACACTTTATAAAAACACACCACACCTTAAATGAAAATACACACCTATCTTAATATGTACAAGACTTCAAAATACTTGAGGTGAAAGACAACTCTACATTGATTCAACTAGGGTAAAAGACAATGCTTCTTGCATCACTGCTACTCCAAAAAAACAAACTCTCATATGATGCATACTTGTCAATGAAAAATTGATTATGAAGATTGTCAAATGACTTACTATCTTTAGATCTTCTCCTAAAAGTAAGTTTGTCATTTGGAGTTCACATTAACACTTCATCTAGCCCTCCAAGAATCTTGTTTGGCTTTACAGCTTGCTTGAACTCTACCATGTTCAATTGACACCTCTCAAACTAAATCTTGGGAGTCATCAAAGCCTTCTCAACTTTAGGTTCACTTGAAACAAGATATATCTATTGTTGAGAGTCTTCAAGGTTGTCTTATTTGTACTCATCAAACACTTTCTGGTCTGTCAAGGTTGTTTCTTGCTTGGTATAGACCTCAATCTCTTCCTTATGCTCATTTGGAACATGGTTGACCTCATCATCAGGTCTATACTCTTTTTGAACAGTTGTAGACTTGCTTACCTCCCCAAACTCCCATGCTATGGCATTAAATTATTGCCATATGTCATCTACTTCCTCTTGAGGTTCATGCTCATAAGTGTTCTCTTCCTTGGTAAGCAAAAATGACTATTCACTAGGATTGTCATGCTTTGACACAGTTTGGATATGGACATCATCATCTATTTGTAAGAGATAGTTTCCCCATGCAACTTGTAGAGAATCATCAGAATTTGCCTCTATAACTCCATCACATTCCTCATGAAGTATGTAAGTACCAAGCCCTATTTCTTCACATTTATATTGCTTAGCTCCCCACTCATCAAGATACAAGTTATATATGCCACAAAGGAGTGTTAGAGGTTTTTGGTCACTAGGATGATCTTTTTCCTCAATGACATTATAATTCATATTAGTTGTAGAAGGCACATATGGTTCTACATGAAAACTAAAGAGAGGTTCAGATTTTATTGTCACTTTTGCACCATACCTAGTCTTAAATCCCATATAAGACCATTCTGAAGTCAGATAACTTGCAATCTTAGTAGTAAACTCTCTTGACAAACAAAGTGAAAAATGGGGTGGCACATCCACAATTACAACATCTTGAGGAATGGTGAAAGTGGAACAAGCATGGAGAATAAATTGTAAATCTTTGATTATGCCAATTGTCTTGGCAGCTGACCCATCCAATTGTAGCACTCTTTTGGCATGAGGCTCATACTCCAAGTTTAATTTATCAGCTACTTACTTGGTCATGACACAAGTACTAATTACATTATCAATAAGACAATTATGAACTAAGGAAAATCCAATAATGATGGAGAGATATGATGTAGGAGGTTTGTCTACATTTTTAACTTTATTTGACTATCTTTCACTAGGTTTCAAAGTGTTTGTAAATGTTGCCTCTCTCCCACTAGGTTATTTGGTTTCTAAATTGAGCTTGAATATCTCCTCTTGAAGTAGGTCTGCTTGTCCAAGTATTTCTAATGTATCCCACATTGATACATTCACATGAGACCTCTTCATTTTCTCTACAGTGTTAGTGAAAGAGCCACTAACATTAGCATGTCCACTAGTAGGAATAGTATTACTTAGGCTTTGAGAATTATGAGGTATAAAATCACTCCTAATATTATGATCTCTTTGACCTACTTATGTAATTGGAACTATATTATACATACCTTCTCTTTGGGAAGTTTGAACATTCATTGATTGATCATTATCATCCCCTTGAACTTCTTCAATTGCTTTCCTCTTTGCCCTTGTGTTTGCAACTATAAGACTTGGATCCTTGCTTGGTTGCCTTTGATATTTCATAGCACATGAATCATCTTGTTGTCAATTGACCAATGTAAACCCCACTTGAACACTCTTTCCATTGATCTCTCCTCTATTTGGTACTTCATCTTGAGTCATAGCTAGTATAGTTCCCAAACATGCCATGAAGGCTTGATTGAAGGACTCATTAACATATGAATATGGATCATGAGGTTGATACCATGAAGATTGACTATCATGTTCTTGAGAAAGGTTATTTTGAGTAGGAACTAAAGACCTTGAGGTGGAAGGAACATTGGGATTATAACCATTGTATGACTTTGTTTGGACTAGTTATCCTTGACCTTGAGGGTGACCTTAGAAATGTGGTCTATTGCCTTGATAGTTGGGGTAGGGCTGATTAGGTTGATAGTGGATTTGGAAAGGTCTTAATTATTTTTGTTGGATAATACTCTTTACACCTAAGAACTCTTGCTCCATAACTCTCAGTTTTTCTATCTCATTAGACTTACTCAGTTGACTAGGGGTAGTAGGCTTGTGTTTAGGTGTAGGAATGGGAGCAACAGCAGGTGTAGGGATTTACAAATTAGGATATTTATACATGGGAGGTCTTGGGGCAATCTTCCTATCCTATATCAAAAAATTATCTACTCTAATGGCCACTTCATATGTATTGGGCAAAGTGTTACCTCCCATAGATTGTATCATCATTGAAATGTCACTATCGAAAGATTTAAGATAGTAAAGGAAATCATGGTAAGATATAGGTCTTATCAACATTGAGATCCTATCACATGTCTTCTAAAATATTGTGTTGAAGTCTTTAGTGACTTCTTGAGGTGCTCTCCTTATGCTGGTCAGTTGCTCAATCAATGACAAGTTGTATCTCTTATTTTCAAATCTTTTTCTCAATGCATTTCCCAGCTCATCCCATGTGGTGATTGATTCAAATGCCAAAGTACCATACCACTCAAGAGCTTTACATTTGAAAGAGATAGCCAAAAAATTGATTTCTAGGTTTTCCTCAATGATGTGATGGATATTGTAAAAGTTAGCAATGTTTCTTATGTGCTTAATAAGGGTAATGGCAGTCTCACCAGTGTATGATGGAACATTTTTTAGGGTAGATGTGGGAATATCATCATATTGGGAAAATCTTAGAGGATTATCTCTAATTAAGGCAATTAAAGGAAGGTTTTTTTCCCTGGTAGCATTAGGACTTTTCAAGAATGGTCCAATCAAGAAATTTCTTATAGGCTTGTGAGCAAGGTATGATTTTTTTGGATAAGGATGGGTGTTACCAAATATGTTTACCTTGTATGAATAATGAAGAAGCTCTTATAACTCAAAAGGAATGACTTTAGTCTTGTGTTTACCTTAGGCATGAAAGAGTGCACTAGTATACAACCAAGATTAAAATGTTGGGATCAATAGATACCACAGGAAGTAGACTATTACATCCTCATTGTTGTCAAACCCAACATCCACCTTGAACAACCTTCTTGGACTTCATGTCCCATTGGGTATGCCAAAACTATTATAACCCAAATTTTTACCCTAGAGAAGCCAAATATACCTTTTCAATTTTGGGATAACATGGAACTATCTTTGCAAACAGGCAAGATACTAAAAGAGATAGATCTCTAGATTTTCAAGGGCTAGCTCTCTTGATCTATCTTTAAGCTCAAATACTACACTAGACCAATCACTATTGGGGGTGAAAAGAGAAGAAGGAAACATAAAGTAGCCTAAAATAATGAAGTTAATACAAGAAAGATAAGTCCACAAGACACACTTGCATCTACCCTAAGAAAGAATTCTATTAAATCTGACCTCAACTCAATGTTCTTCTAGCATAAGTGTTTCTACATGGAGGCAGATTATTATGCATATCTAGAGGTGGGTGAAAATGAGGTATGATATTAGACACTAAAATTCTCTCTCATACTTCTAAAATCACTTAACAAACACACACTTCATGAGAGCTGTTACAAGAGATATTACTACTCACACAATGCATATAAGAGCAAAATGCAAGCAAGGAGAAGACATTCATCACTTGTCATCTAAATACACTACATGACATACTTAGGCAAGAGTTGCAGAGACAAAATCAACATCATAACTTTATTCAAAAATAAATCAACATGTAAAACTAGCAGGGCTTCACCATACCAATTGTGGATTTTTTATAATTTCAAAATAGCTTTCATATATAGAGCGTAAGAGATGAGAGAGAATTAGAGTTGAATAGTCACAAGGCCAAGTGTCAAGATGTGAAAACCAGTTATAATACAAGAGAATGAAGTGTAAAATAGGTCATGAATTTATCTTGGACAAGTGTCCATCATAAATGCATCATTATCCTGAAGTTGGCATAGAAACCTTCATTGCCTTACTAGAAACTGCCTTCTTGAAGAGGAGTGCACTATTTATCCAAAACTGCATTGGAATTTGTTGACAGATGTATCCTAACCTAAAAAGATGGAAAAATGATTTATGACAGTCATCTATGCCCTTTAAATGATAGCCTCCCCTTTTCACTTGTCACTCACTTTATTTAGTTTCTCATTTGTTAGAAGTAAGATGACTGAGAGGGAGGTGAATTAGTCTTTAAATCCTTTATTTCAACTCCACTTAAGCATTCATGAATATTCATTCAAGCATGTAGATCAAACAATGACTAAGTAACCATCCACATATGCATGAAACATAAGAACACAAGATAACACAATTTATATGTGGAAAACCCTCAAAGAGATGAAAACCCACTGATATATGCAAATGGACTATAGTGCTATAAGATAAACACCAACTTTAGTGAAACACCAACTTCACATGGAACACCAATCCTAACTAGCTAATCACCAGCTCGGCTAAACTTTAGGAAGCACCCACTTGCAAGGAGGCACCAACCCCCTATATGACTCAACATCAACTCAACCACTTGAAACCCTTGATCACCTTTAAAACACTTTGTTTCTCATACAACAAATGATGATCTCCTTATTCAGCTCTTCCCTCTCTTGAAACCTTATCAAATTGCCTTCTAAAGTTCTTCGCTCAATTAGTCCTCTTCTTGACTTGATTAGATCATATGGCCTCGATTTTCACACACAACCTCTATCAAATATTCATCATTGATTCTCTATATTCTTTTGATGATCTATAAAACCTTCTTCTATCATGTAATATTTTATTCTATTTACTTACACTCTTTACACACAAATAGGCCTACAACTGCCTTGTATTTCTACAAGTCTCTTGTTCATATCCTTCATGTTCAACCGAACACCTTTAACCCCTTAGGTCAGCCATGGATTAGACCTTAGGATATCTCATATACATGGATCAAATGTGTTTTGATTCCCCTTAGGTCTGACCTATCTCAATTAGGCTTTATCACACCTTTAGGTCTCATGGAGACCTAATCCTATTAAGTCTATTTAGGACACATTTCACATTGCCTTCTTTGAAGCACTTTCAATCACTTCACATGATTGGAAAATATCATATGCCACTTACATATACACATGATAATCTCATCTAGGATTCATAACACCTTTTAGCTCAAACAACTACTTAGAGCACACCATTAGTAATGTCCAAATAAGGTCTTTGCATACTTAAAAAGTCCATCTTGAACAACTAAAGCAAAAACTTAATTTTTCCAAACAACCATGGTAAAAAATGATATATATAGAAGACACATGACCTTAGGGTCATCACCATATGTTTTTTACTTCACAACTCAAGGCAAAATTACTCAAACCCTTCTCGGCAAGTAGTTCACTCAGAATTGACAACTAGTCTCAAAACATAATCATGGAAACCTGAACTTATGACACCTAAAAGAACACACTCAAGTTCTTCCAACGTATGAACATGATCCTAGAACATCCTCAAAATAACTTAAAAAAATTATCATAAGCTTTAATGGCACATATTGATCTTGCAAACCAATTTGTTGACTTTCTCTCTCTCAAACCTCACTCATCCAGAAAAGCCATTTTGGCTTTAATGTTCCAATATCTAATACTAACTTTCAATCTTTTGCAAAGCATGGATATATCATTCAACTCCTAAATAATAACACCATGTAAATTTTATTCTTTAACTTAGATCATAGAACCTCAAACTCATCATTGTAACTTGCTTATCTAGAACTACCAGTTTACCTTAAAGCATAGTCATGGTGAAAATGACCTTCAACACCTATGTAGACACTTTAAGAGACTTGTGATGTATGTGGATAATATTATGATATCATTATACCAATCTAAAATATAAGGATACCATGGTCAAATGACACTATTGGTCTTGCAGACCAATCTCATAACATCACTGTGTACAAACCTCACAGATCTAGACGAGTCAACTTATGAGCAACTTTTCAACATATCCACTGACCTCCAAAACTTATCTCCAACATGAACATGACTTACAAGTCTTGAATAATTTCTCCATGCACTTGGATTCATCCCTAATCCATGATAACACCTACAATCACTTGCCTAGTCATACCAATCCATTCTAAGAACTTTAGAGCAACTTCTTTCATATTGGGTCATTATTAGGGTTCTTTGAGGGTTTAAACCAACTTGAAATATTAACGTTCATTTATAAATCTTATCCTCTTATTGAAAAAACCCATGCCTAAAACTTTGAGCTAGGACAATTCTTCATCTACCATGAATAGCTTAGGTTCCCATGCAGAGGTTACACATGCCAATGAACACTTGAAAGTCCTCGGGTTGAGAACCCTTCATTATGTGTACTGGAGAAACCTCAAAACCATTTTTCATGATTTTTCTTGCAAAATTTGACCTCAAAATAGGTCAACACATATGGTATAACCTATCACACCATTGACAATACTCATATGCTCATTCTTATCATGAAATCTGAAACTCATATCTCATTTGGCCACAATCTCTCTCTTTGTTTGCTTGGACCTTGACCTACAAACCACAATAAGCCTTGAAATTGACCTTCAAGCCTTTTTATATGAACTCTCAACCTCACTTACATGCCATACAACCTCTTACCATACTCAACCACTACCATAAATTTTTCATATACCTTGACAATACCTCATGACACCTCATTAGGTCAGTCAAGGTCTAGAACTAGTCTAGTTGCACGCTAGGTTTATAAGTCTTACCCCTATAGGCTCACTTTGAGACTCTCATGAGTGTTCCAATGCCTTGTATGCATGTTCCAACAACCTCATACAACCTCTTATGCCTCTGTGCATCCATCTCACCAGGCCACCAAGATCATACCTTCTCACAAGGTCTTTTTATGTAATGACCAGTGTCATGACTAGGCTTCTCAAGCACTTGAAGCTTGACAACTGACATTAAAACACTCGATGATTCTACATCTTACTCTCATGCATTTCATTCTCCTTAGACAATATCATACCTCTTTTTGCTCATCATGCACATGCTCATAATATGACTATGCTTGTTATGACTAGGCTTCTCGAGACACCTTGTACTCAAGGACTAGTACTCAATCATGCTTACCTTGACCTAAATATTGACATAAACCTCAAAAAAATCATTAAGTTTCCTTCAAATTATCTCTTAACACATGGCTTCCTTGTCACATAAGGAACATTAGTTCATACCTCACAGACCATTCACCATGCATCTTCACCAGATGCACCTTGATATCAATGACATCAAATGACATCAATGACAACACTTCTTAACAAAATCCCTCTTTTTCATTGATTGCAAAACATTATTCAAACTTATCACTCTCATCTCCCCTAGACTAGTCAATCTACTTTCTTGGACTTTCTGCCCCTTTGACATTAATGACAAAAGTCTTTCACAACTATCATCTGGAATCACACCTGCACAGAATATGAAGCATTAAGGTAACATGTTCCCCCTTGCTCCATGCATACCTCCTTTAAAATTAATTTAAATTACAAGATCACTTCGACATATATCAAACTCAGTCAACAATCTGAATAACTCCCCCTCAAACCAAGCATCCACAATGTTTTTGCTAATTGAATAGTGTCTCCATGAATCCTAATAGAGTTACCTCTTATCATAGAACACTGAAACATCACAAGTTTGGGAGATTCCCAAATTTCCATGCTCTTACAAGAATAAATATCCTTCAGTATCCTTTTAGACTTGATTTGAAAAATATCCTTGATCTCTTCATCAACCATTTAATCATCAAGGTGGGATGACAATAGACATTCTTGACTTGATTTCACATCTGAAACATGCTCTATCATAACAAATAGTCCACTTGAGATTGTAGATTGATCATGACTCATTTTCACTATCTTTGGTTTTCATACATTCATTTTCATTATTTCTTACACTCTAGGGGCTTCAAACCTCTTGTTTTGACTTGATGACCTTCTAACTCTGTTAAGACAGAATCTTGCAATGTCTCTTATTTTATAACAATTATAGAAAACCACCTTATACATACCATTTGACTGATGTGAACTATGATTGCTTCCATAGTCCCATGAGTACTCATTCTTGGAGGGTCTTCTACACTCTCTTGCTCTATGACCAAATTCACTGCATACAAAATAGTAACCATTGAATGAACTAGTATACATCATAGCATTAGGTTGTTTGATAGGTATTTTCATACTAACCTTCTTTTCTTCAGCAACTTTCTCCTTGACTTGAGTTACCTCCTTTTTTTCTTCTTTTAAACCAAGGCTTGTCTTATCACTTGCAAACTTCTGGCTACTCAAGATGTCATCTAGAACCTTAGCGCTCTTTTAAAACTTCACAAAGGTATTCACATTGATAGATGTTTGATCCAACTCAGCTTTCAAGGATTTCACTTCAGTTTCATACCTGATGCACTCTTCCTCTTTAGCCTTTAGGATTACATTATCTATCTCCATTTATGCTTCTATTTGATTGATGATCTCATCATACTCCTTGGAAGTGTTACTCAATCTCTCCTCAAATAAGTAATATGCTCTTCATAGTCCTTAACCAATTATATTAGTTTGTGATTTTTTCTTCTTTGAAACTTCAATTCCTCTAGGGCACTCACCAATTTTACCTCAAGGTTCATTTAAGATTCTTTTTCATGTGATTTTTCATCAATCATAAGGTATTTCCCATTTGAGTAACCCTCATTATCTGATTCTATGGCCATGAATAAGATTTCATTATTGTCATGTTTAAAGGAGTTATCTTCTTTAGTATAGAAGCTTATCTTATTCTTGAATATTTCTTTCTTACCTTCATACTTCTTGAACTACTTGTTTTTCTCAAGCTTATAGGCCTTATTATCATCTCCATGATGTTCATGATGTTCTTTATGCTTAGTCATATCCTTGTTAGGACACTTAGATGCAAAGTGACCAATATTACCATAATTAAATATTTGAAGCGTAACTTACCCTTGTACTTACCAAAACTAAACCTCAGCTTTCTTGCAAACATGGCTGTCAATTGATCACCATCAACATCTGAACATTCCTCATCCTTGACCTTTTTGACATTTGAATTCTTCTCAACTTTGAGAGTTAGTCCCTTCATTGAAGATTTTTTTTCATTTGTTCTCATCTCATAAGCAGTCAAGATGCCATGAAGCCCATCCATCTTTAACTTGTCTAAATCTTACATCTCTTCCACTGCAGACACCTTAGAGTCAAACTTAGGAGTTAGAGATATTAACGTTTCTTGAACAACTGTAGACTCTTTCACTTATTCTCTCAATCCTCTCATGACATTGAAAACCTCATCAACCTTCAATAGATAAGATGCAATTGTTTCATCTCCATTCACCTTCAAACTTTCAAACTACCTCTGATGGGTCTGTAACTTTTCCATCTTCACCTTGGTGTATCCTTCATAGATAGTCTTCAATTTGTCTCATATCTCTTAAAATGGCATTCATTGTCTTAGAGTTATTTTCACTAGCCTTCTTACCTGTTGCATCAATTGGTGGAATAGAAGGAACACTATAGCCAACTGACTACCAAATATCATGACATTGAGACATCAAATATATTTTCATCCTAGCATTCCAAAAGGCATAATTATATCCATTTAATAATAGAGCCTTACTTATATAGAACCCACCTTGAGATTGCTAACTAGCCATCCTTGCTTCTAGGATCTCCTTTAGGATTTTAGACCTATTTCAAAGGACCATGCTCTGATACAAAATGTTAGAAGCAAGATAACTAAGAGGGGAGTGAATCAATCTTTAAAACTTTTCTTTCAATTCCACTTAAGCATTCATAAATATTCATTTAAGCATGTAGATCAAATAATGACTAAGTAACCATCAACATATGCATGAAACATAAAAACACAAGATAACAAAACTTATATGTGGGAAACCCTAAAGGAGATGAAACCACACTGATATCTAAAAATAGAATATAGTCCTATAAGATAAACACCAACTTTAGTGAAGCACCAAATTCATATGGAGCACCAACCCAACTAGCTAAGCACCAACTCTGCTAGGCTTTAACAAACACCTACTTGTAAAGAGGCACCAACCCCCTAGATGATCAACACCAACTCAACCACCTAAAAACTGTGATCACTTTTAGAAAAATTTATTGCTCATATAATGTATGATGATCTCTTTTTTCAGCTCTTCTCTCTCTTAAAACCTTCTCAAACTACCTTCTTCAATTTTTCGCTCAACTAGTCCTCTTCTTGACTTGATTGGGTCATATTACCTTGATTTTTATACACAAAATCTCTGTCAAATGTTCATCATTGATTCTATATATTATTATGATGGTCAATAAGACCTTATTTTTCTTTGAAATATGTTATTATATTCTCTTACACTCTTCACACAGAAATAGGACTAAAACTACCTTGCATTTATACAAGTCTCTTGTTCATATCCTTCTTAGATGGCCAAACACCTTTAACCCCTTAGGTTAGCCATGGAATAGATATTAGGATATCTCATAGAGATGGATCAAACATTATTTGAGTCTTTTTAGGTCTAAACTATCTCAATTAAGCCTTATCACACCTTTAGGTCTCATGGAGACCTAATCCTATTAGGTCTATTTAGGACACGTTTCACTTTGCCTTTATTGGAGAACTTTCAAACACTTCACATGACAAGAACATATCATATTCCACTTAAATATACCCCTACTAAGCTCATCTAGGATTCATAACACCCTTTAGCTCAAACCACTACTTGGAGCACACCATTAGTACTATTCATATTAGATATGTGCATACTCAGAAAGTCCATCTTGAATAATTGAAGAAAAATTATAATTTTGCCAAACAACTATGGCAACAAATCATATATCCAGAAGCTACATGACCTTAGAGTCATCACCATATGTTTCTTACTTCACAACTTAGGTAAAAAGTACTCAAACCCTTCTCTCCAAATAGTCCACTCAGAACTACCAACTAGTATCAAAACACAATCATGGAAACTTGAAATTATGACACCTGAATGAAAACACTCAAGGTCTTCCAATGCATGAACATGATTCTAAAACATCCTTAGAACAATTTATAAAAAAAATATCATAAGATCTAATTGCATATATTGATCTTGCAGACTAATTTATTAACTTTCTCTCTTTCAGACCTCACTCAACTAGACAAACCATTTTGGTTTCAATGTTCCAACCTCTTATACTAACTTTTAATTTTTTCAAAGCATGGATAGATCATTAAAATACTATAAAAAAACACCATGTACATTAGATGTTTCAACTCAGATCATAGAGTATCAAACTCATCATTGCAACTTGCTTACCTAGAACTATCAATTTGCCTTAAAGCACAGTCATGGTGGAAATGACCTTCAACACCTATGTAGACATTTTTAGAGACTTCTGATATATATATGGATGATCTTATGCGATCATTAGACCAATATAAAATAGAAAGATACCACGGTTGAATGACAATATTTTTGTTGCAAACCAATCTCATAAACTCATTGTGTATAGACCTCATAGAGCTAGACAAGTCAACTTGTGAGTAACTTTTCAATATATCCACTGACCTCCAAAAATTCTCTCCAACATTAATGTCTTATAGGTCTTGAACAACTTCTCCATGCACTTGGATGTTGGAACACAAGTATCTACTGAGAGGGAGGGTGAATTAGTAGATTGACTAAATTAGTCTTATTTATATCCTTATTAACATCAAACTAGAAAGAATATGTACATTAAAACATATATACAGAGATAAAAAATATAAAAACATATAACACGATATGTATATGTGAAAAACTCAATATAAAAAAACCACAGTGAGAATAGATACTAGAATCTACTATTCTAATCTAGCCTCACAATCAAAACCTTATTAATTACATTTTTAAGCGTACTAACCCTAAAAAGACACTAATCTCTTAGTTTAAGAGCACCAATTCCTTGATTTAAGAGCATCAAATCTAAGGAATCACCCACTGCCTAACTGAGTACAAACTTACCTTATCTGATGGCACCCACTAATCAGATCTATATGGTGCTATAACTCCAAACGATAATGTAGATTCATAAAAGAATCCAATCTCAATTCTTCGTTACAGGTCTAGTCTGTAACTAATCATACTCTACACATCTCTCTTCTCTTCTCTCTACCCCTATGTCTCTGTTTATATATATATCTCTATTTGACACACTTCATAACTCTCTCACACTCTACCTTTGTGCCTTTATATTTGACTATGTTCAGTAGTAGCTTTAGCTTCAACAACATTTGACTGTATCCTAAATGACATATATAAACATTTGATCTAGGGTTTCATATATTCTTTGTGTTCACACTTGTTTGCTAACACATCATCTTCCGTTCTGTTGGACTTTAGTTCCTATTTTTAATTGCAAGTTTCCCATGTCTTGAACTTATGCTCCACCACCATGATTCTTGGTCTCATTACTATTTATAGCATATACTAGGATCTAGTTTTGATGCACATGCCATATTACATAAATTTTATCGATCACTACAATCAATCTTGTTGTCTGTATCATAATTCATGGCTTAACCACAAGTTTTTGCATGTTCTTATGCTTGATCATTAGGATGAACATAACTTTAAATACTGACCATTGATCTTAAGTTTCACACCATGATCTAATGGTTCTTATTCAATCTACTCAACTTTAAAATGCATCTGTTAGATCAATCTCTGACAAAATTATGCACTCTATTCGATCTTTGTATGCTTTTTAACTTTAACTATTCAACTTTAAAATGCATTTGTTGATCTTTATGATATAAGCTCCTGCGTGCCATTGGATCTCCAAAGTTGTATGAACTTTACCTTTGTCTTATCATTAAACTTTGAGTTTTTTATCCCATCTCATTGCTTCTTGAGTCTTTGAAACAAATATGCTTCATCAATCTCAACAAACTAGCTTAGTCTTCAACTCACCTCTATGTAGATAACCATCATGCACTTTATCCCATTGATTCCACTTGCTTTATTGGATCTTCATTGCATGATCATCCACTCACCGTTAGATCTTCTGACAAGCTTGATATTCATCTCTACTTAGCTCTTGAGAATGTGACACTTGGTAATAGCTCATGGCTTTTACACATTACTATCAGTTCCCACTATTGATATCTTTGGCATTCATGCATTGCTTATTGACTATTTGACTTTGAACCATACCATAGATTTACTATTTAAGCTTTGTGATTATGACACTTGTCACTAGTGTGTGCACTCATAGGTGCCTTTCACATATTGACTTCGTTATGTCATTGGATCTTCAACATAAAATTAAGCGCTAACTGTTATATCTTCTAACAAGTTCAAACTTTACCTTGTGTAGATTTGACTAAGCATGGAGACCATCTCAATATTCTTGGAAGGATAACTTTGCACCTTCATATCTTTTGCTTTGCTCATCCAACCGTTCTAAAATTTGGATCATATACTGACTTTTAATTTTTTTCATAGCATGGATAGATCATTAAAGTACCAAACAACAACACCATGTTCATTAGATGTTTTAACTCAGATCATAGAGCCTCAAACTCATCATTGCAACTTACTTACCTATAACTATCAATTTGCCTTAAAGCACAGTCATGGTGAAAATGGCATTCAACACCTGTGTAGACATTTTCATAGACTTTTGATATATATGGATGATCTTATGAGATCATTAGACAAATATAAAATAGAAGGATACCATGGTTGAATGACAATATTATTCTTCTAGACCAATCTCATAAACTCATTGTGTATAGACCTCACAGAGCTAGACAAGTCAACTTATGAGCGACTTTTCAATATATCCATTGACCTCCAAAACTTCTCTCTAATATTAATATGTCTTATAGGTCTTGAACAACTTATCCATGCACTTGGATGTTGGAACACAACTATCTACTAAGAGGGAGGGTGAATTAGTAGATTGACTAAATTACTCTGATTTATATCCTTTATAACATCAAACTAGAAAGGATATGAAGATGAAAACATATATATAGAGATAAAAAATACAAAAACACATAACACCATATGTATATGTGGAAAACTCAATATGAGAAAATCTATGGTGAGAATAGCTGTTAGAATCTACTATTCTAATCTAGCCTCACAAAAAAAATATTATTAATTACACATTTAAGGGTACCAACCTTAAGAAGACACCAATCTCCTAGTTTAAGAGAACCAACTCTAAGGAAGCACCAACTCCTTGATTTAAGATCACCAACTCTAAAGAAGCACCCACTCCCTAACTGAGTACCAACTTAGCTTATCTGATGGCACTCACTAATCAGATCTATATAGAGCTACAACTCCAAATTATAATGTAGATTCATAAAAGAATCTAATCTCAATTATTTGT
Organism: Torreya grandis; assembly: GCA_037957365.1. NCBI lineage: Eukaryota > Viridiplantae > Streptophyta > Pinopsida > Cupressales > Taxaceae > Torreya > Torreya grandis. The sequence continues at coordinate 1,269,595 of JARHVA010002712.1, read as the reverse complement.
TACAGGTCTGGTCTATAACTGCTCATACTCTGTACATCTCTCTTCTCTTCTCTTCTCTCTGCCCCTATGTCTCTATGTCTATATATATCTTTATTTGACACACTTCATATCTCCCTCACACCCTACTTTTGTGCCTTTATATTTGACTATGTTCAATAATAGCTTTAGCTTCAACAACATTTGACTGTATCCTAAATGACATATATAATCATTTGATATAGGGTTTCATATATTATCTGTGTTCACACATGATTTCTAACACATCATGTTTGGTCTTGTTCAACTTTAGTTCCTATTTTTAACTGCAAGTTTCCTGCATCTTGAACTCATGCTCCACCACCATGATTCTTAGTCTCATTACTATTTATAACATATACTGGGATCTAGTTTTGATACACATGATATATTACATAAATTTTATCGATCACTACAATCAATCTTGTTGTCTGTATCATAATTTACGGGTTAACTGCAAGTTTTTTCATGTTCCTATGCTTGATCGTTAGGATGAACATAATTTTAAATATTGACCATTGCTCTTAAGTTTGACACCATCATCTGATGGTTCTTATTCAATCTACTCAACTTTAAAATGCATCCGTTAGATCAATCTCTAACAAGATTACGCGCTTTATTCGATCTTTGTATGCTTTTGAACTTTAACTATTTAAATTTAAAATGCATTTGTTGATTTTTATGATCCAAGCTCCCACATGCCATTGGATCTCCAAAGTTGTATGAACTTTACCTCTATCTTATCGTTAAACTTTGAGTTTTTTATCCTATCTCATTGCTTCCTAAGTCTTTAGAACAAATATGCTTCATCAATCTCAACAAATTAGCTTAGTCTTTAACTCACCTCTATGTCGATAAACATCATGCACTTTATTCGATTGATTCCACTCGCTCTATTGGATCTTCATTACATGATCATCCACTCACCATTAGATCATCTAACAAGATCAATCTTTATCTCTACTTAGCTCTTGAGAATGTGACACTTGGCAATAATGCATGCCTTCTGCACATTACTGTCAATTCCCATTACTTAGACACTTGGCATTAATGCGTTGCTCATTGCCTATTTAACTTTGAACCGTACCATAGATTTACTGTATAAGCTATGCAATTATGACACTTGTCACTAGTGTGTTCACTCACAGGTGCCTTTGATATATTGACTTCGTTATGTCATTGGATATTCAACGTACAATTAAGTGCTAACCATTATATCTTCTAACAAGTTTAAACTTTAACTTGTGCATATTTGACTATGGAGACCATCTCAATATCCCTGGAATGATAACTTTACACCTTCATATCTTTTGCTCTGCTCATCTGTCTATTCTAAAATTTGGATCATATACTAACTTTTAAGTTTTTTCAAAGCATGGATAGATCATTAAAGTACCAAACAACAACACCATGTTCATTATATGTTTCAACTCAAATCATAGAGCCTCAAACTCATCATTGCAACTTGCTTACCTAGAACTATCAATTTGCCTTAAAACATAGTTATGGTGAAAATGACCTTCAACACCTGTATAGACATTTTCAAAGACTTTTGATACATATGGATGATCTTATGAGATCATTAGACCAATATAAAATAGAAGGAAACCATGGTTGAATGACAATATTTTTCTTGCAGACCAATCTCCTAAACTCACTGTGTATAGACCTCACAGAGCTAGACAATTCAACTTGTGATCAACTTTTCAATATATCCACTAACCTCCAAAACTCTTCTCCATCATTAATATGTCTTATAGTTCTTGAACAACTTCTCCATGCACTTGGATGTTGGAACACAACTATCTACTAAGAGGGAGGGTGAATTAGTAGATTGACTAAATTAGTCTTATTTATATCATTTTTAACATCAAACTAGAAAGGATATGCAGATTAAAACATATATACAGAGATAAGAAATACAAAAACACAACACCATATGTATATGTGGAAAACTCAATATGAGAAAAACCACAATGAGAATAGCTACTAGAATCTACTGTTCTAATCCAGCCTCACAATCAAAACCTTATTAATTACACATTTAAGGGTACCAACCCTAAGAAGACACCAATCTCCTAATTTAAGAGCACCAACTCTAAGAAAGCACTAACTCCTTGATTTACGAGCACCAACTCTAAATAAGCACCCACTCCCTAACTGAGTACCAACTTAGCTTATCTGATGGCACCCACTTATCAGATCTATATGGAGCTACAACTCTAAATTATAATGTAGATTCATAAAAAGAATCCAATCTCAATTCTTTGTTATAGATCTGGTCTGTAACTGCTCATATTTTGCACATCTCTCTTCTCTTCTCTATGCCCCTGTCTTTGTGTCTATATATATATCTATTTGACACACTTCATATCTCCCTTACACTCTACTTTTGTGCCTTTATATTTGACTATGTTCAGTAGCAACTTTAGCTTCAGCAACATTTGACTATATCTTAAATGACATATATAAGCATTTGATCTAGAGTTTTGTATATTCTCTATGTTCATATTTGTTTGCTAACACATCACGTTTAGTTCTATTTGACTTTAGTTCCTATTTTTAATTACAAGTTTCCCACATCCTGAACTCATGCTCCACCACCATGATTCTTGGTCTCATTACTATTTATAGCATATACTGGGATCTAGTTTTGATGTACATGCCATATTACATAAATTTGATCGATCACTACAATAAATCTTGTTATTTGTATCATAATTTATGGCTTAACTACAAGTTTTTACATGTTCCTATGCTTGATCGTTAGGATGAACATAAATTTAAATACTAACCATTGATCTTAAGTTTGGCACCATGATCTAATGGTTCTTATTCAATCTACTCAACTTTAAAATGCATCTGTTAGATCAATCTCTGACAAGATTATGCGCTCTATTCGATCTTTATATGATTTTGAACTTTAAGTATTCAACTTTAAAATGCATTTGTTGATCTTTATCCAAGCTCCTACATGCCATTGGATCTCCAAAGTTGTATGAACTTTACCTCTGTCTTATTGTTAAACTTTGAGCTTTTTATCCCATCTTGTTTCTTCCTGAGTCTTTGGAACAAATATTCTTCATCGATCTCAATAAACTAGCTCAATTTTTTACTCTCCTCTATGTCGATAAACATCATGCACTTTATCCCATTGATTCTACTCACTCCATTGATCTTCATTACATGATCATCCACTCATCGTTAGATCTTCTGACAAGCTCAATCTTTATCTCTACTTAGCTCTCAAGAATGTGACAATTGGCAATAACACATGCCTTCTTCACATTACTATCAGTTCCCACTATTGATACACTTGGCATCCATGCATTTCTCATTGACTATTTGACTTTGAACCGTATCGTAGATTTATTGTTTAAGCTATGTGATTATGACACTTTTCACTAGTGTGTTCAGTCACAGGTGCCTTTGACATATTGACTTCGTTATGTCATTGGATGTTCAACGTACAATTAAGCGCTAACCATTATATCTTCTAACAAGTTCAAAATTTACCTTGTGCAGATGTGACTAAGTATGGAGACCATCTCAATATGCCTGGAAGGATAACTTTGCACCTTCATATCTTTTGCTTTGCTCATCCGTCTGTTCTAAAATTTGGATCATATAAACTAGTTATGATAATGAACAAACCCATATGATCATCTCTTCATAAATCCTTCATGCACTCTAAATATAATTCCATTAATCTGCTCACTTAGATTCTTTTGTCACAGAGCTAACTATGCTTAGAACAGCCTGGAAGGCCAACTTTGTTCTTGCATAACTTTTGATGCACTTCATTACATGACCTATAATTTAGCAAAAAAATATCTTCTCACATAGGGGATTCCATCCATATATTCATTTGATCCATAAATCTTCATATGTTTAAGATATGACATCGTAAAAATGCCTACTCAGCTTTTTCTTACCATCTGTAAATTTGACTATGGGAAACACTGTCAAAATGTTTGAAATCCCAAATTTATACATGCATATATTTTATCGTACTACATCACGTGACCTACGATTCAATGCATAGAAACTAGGCATAAAAATGAACAAACCCATATGATCAATTTATCCTAACACCTCCAAGTGTGAAAATGCTGACCTCATCAACATGCTTACTTGGCTTTGCTTAAAACATTTTGTAAATTTGGCTAAGTATAGACACTTAGTGAATTTTGTCTAACCAGCTAACTTGACATCCCCATATCTTCAATTGCACTTCATCACATGGTTTCAAATCTGGCACATAATAACTAGGGACTAATGTGATCACAACCATATGACCAACTCCCCTAGACTCATCTACACATGGCAATGGTGACATCAGTAATTTACCTATTCAGATTTTGCTCTTTAAACCCAAAATGTCTAGGTGATCAATATGAAAAATTAGATGAATTCCACTCATGCACACAAGCACTCCAATCATTCTTGACCTATAATAGGATTATTTGCACATCCATAATAACCATACTTAGCCCTAAACATTAATGACATCATTAATGCCACTAAGCTCCCTTTTGACATCAATGGCAATCATATTGCCAACAATCTCCCCCTTTGTCATTGATGGAAAAATAAATGCTCTAATCTTCTAATAATTTGATCCTTCTCTGACATTGAATGCATTGGCTTCTAATAAATATGAATTAAGCTAGTCATACTAAACTTGCTCCCCCTTAGGTAATGGACACATGATCTGATCTTATTTAGCATTTGCACTTTTTCTCCAACAAAGAACATTTGCTCTTTTTCTCCCCCTTTAAAAATCAATGTCAAAGGGACTACATCTTTCTCATTGTTTGTCTAAATTTTCTCTCCCTTTATCAGATAAAGGATTTTGTTCAAGAATTTTCAACCATCAACTCATTACAAATTTGTAAAAGTATGCATACCTGAGTTGCCTTTTCTCTTCTTCTAGTGATTAACAAAGCTTTTATGATCCTCCTCTTGGACTCTTTCCCTATCACTAGTATCTAATGATGTGATGTAGGAGTTACCACTCCCAATTTATGTCTCATATTCAACTACATAGTCCTCTAATCCTATGACCTAACCAATTACAAAGCTCCCCTTTGTTTATGCATGAGGATCAATCACAACCTGTTTGAGTTCTCATTTGTAGCAGACTTCACAACATCTTCAATCATGACTGAAGAATTTCACCAATGTTCCCCTTCACATCATGCATAAATTCTCAAGCCATTCATGTTATATGAGTTATCTCCCCCTAACTCCATATTCCATATTCCCAAGCTTGGCCCTTCAAGAACATCTCTTTTGCACAAGAAATTCTCATACCTTGCAACCTTTTCTAGGTTACATCAAAGAGGTACATTTCAAACAAAGATATATAACTTGATATTCTCATAAATTTGCACCAAGGGACTGCCTATAGCACATCATAACTTCATTTAACACTTGTATATCATCATTTTACATATATTCTCCAAGTTTGGTGACCCAACTCATTGCACAACCCAAAATACACAATGTCAAGGGTTTCTTGCATTGGAACCCTTATTCCAACCTCTGAAACTTATTGCATGTCAGTGGACAACCATCACACTCTTGTTCACCAAGATTTGAGCTTCCACACCTTTGGGAATGGAACCTTGGCTTCTTATGCCATGGCTTTAACCCTTAGGGTTTAACTGACAAACCTTGTAATGTTTGAGAGCTAAAATAAATAATTTTTGAGTTCATTTTCCTTCGTATAAACCTGCAGACCATATATATGAGATGCATCATTATGTCACATGAAAACACTCTTTTTGTCCCTGCATACACGGTACTTTTCTCATCTTGACACACCATCTCCAACACTTGATTCTCCACTAAAAGGAGTCTCTTTAAGAAACATAAATAGAGACACCCTACTTCACAATAACTTAGAATAATGTGAAACTAGGAGTTGCCCATAACTCCTCATATTCATTTTCATCCTTGGTCATCTTGTACTTATGGTTCTTCTTCTTCTTAGGCTGAAGAGAAGTAATATGCTCATCCACTAAAATTTTCTCTTTTTCTTCTATGATTGGATTAATAATGCATGGAGACAACATAGATTCAAGACATACATTTTCATCTGATGAATCTTTCTTGCAGTTCAAAATCTCATCACTAGGCACAAAATATTGATGTTTTATGTATGAAACTTGCTCATCAATAGCAAGATATTCACTTGAATCTATACACACTTCAAAAATATCCTCGACCATCACCTTGGACTTCACTTTAAGCTTGGTCTTTTCATTCTCAACATGGGCAAACATTGAGAGCTCTTGACATTATCCAACCTCTATAGCATTATCCATCACAGCTTGATAATTCACTTTCCATACATCCTTAGGTTTTCTTATGTCTTATTTTTTCCTTTTTCAGAGACTTTTGAACCTTTGTTCACACTGGGAGGCATGTCTTTCTTTACACTTTGTGTCTTTGGTCTTACAAAGCTTATTCTACATTATTTAGCTATGTGATCAAAATTATGACAATTATAGCATATTATATTTGTTTATACCAAGGGTGCAAATGAATTTTTGCTTACAAAATTTATTCTCCTTTTAGATACAACTCTACATTCACTAGCTTTATCATCAAACTAGTTACATCTATAACAATAACCATAGAAAGATGAGGAATACATGGTCATAGTTTTTCTTTGTGTAGGATGAGGAGGTCTTCTCAACTCTAGCTTCTTAAAGTCTCTTACCCTTATGTATCCATCTATATCAGCTACCTTTGTCATATGCATCTTCTTTGAGTTTGCAGAGATGGACCCATTGTTCTTCTTCCTTTCCTCAAGCTTATTTTCTCCTTTAGCTTTCCTTACATTAGCAGTGCTTGTATTTATCTTTGTATCCTTGCAAGCTTTATCTTTCTTTGATCCTGATCCTCCTTTCGCTTTGAAGTTGTAATATAGGTTAGCAGATGTATTGGTTATGAGACTTTTTTCTTTTTCATAACCAAGACCAGATCTCTCTTTTGAAGTGTTTCAAGAGTTAATGAGCTCATCAAGAATTTCTAATCCTCCTATCAACTTTAGACCTTTGTCTAATTATCCTTTGCCTTTCTCAAGTTCTTTTTCTTAAAACCACTATCTCTATTTATAACTTCATGCATTCATCAAATTTAGATTGTATTTCAAATTTGACTACATATTTTATTCTTTTAGCCTCTTCAACTTGTGTTTTAGGCTAACCACCATTTGATTAGATTTTTCAAGACCTTTAGATAGTTTTTCAAATTTTTGTGTCCGAGCTTCTTTTGCCTTGAGTTCTCTTTTCTCAACATGTCAATCTCATCTAGAGCACAGATGATTTCACACACTAAATCCACTTCTCCTTCCTCTTCTTCATCAGAGTCTTCAACTTCTTTTTCTAGATCTATAGAAGTTGATCCTAATGCCATGAATAGGGATTCATTTCCCTTAGCCACAAAGGCACAATCATGATCATTATTTGAGCTATCACACTCATCCAATGAATCACTATCTTCTCTTATATACAAGCCCTTCTTATTTTTTAAGTTATTCTTCTTGTAATAGTGAGGCTTCATCATTTTACCATCCTCTTCTTGCTCAGAGTTATCCTTTTTCTTATAAGAGCATTTAGCAGCAAAATGTCTTACCTTACCATAGTTAAATCATTTAAAGGGTAACTTACCTCTGTACTTTCTAGACCCTCTTTTTAATCTTCTGACAAAATTAGCTTCTTCTTCATCAATCTCCTCAAATCTAGATGTCTATGCTTCTAATTTTACTTTCTTGGATGCTTTGAATGCAACTTCTCTCTTGAAAGTATTTGCTTCTCCCATTCTCATCTCATAGGTAGTGAAGGTTCCATGCAAGTCGTCAACAATGAGTTTATCCAGATCTCTAGCTTCCTCTATTGTAGAGATTTTAGAGTCATACCTTGATGGTAGAGATCTTAGGACCTTCTCGACAATGATTGATTATTTCATCTCTTCTCTAAGGCATCTAATTGCATTGACTATTTCATCTACTCTGAGAAGTTAGTCTACAATTTTCTCTTCTTCATTCATTTTAAGACTTTAAAACATACATTTATATGTTTGTAGCTTGGTCTGCTTTACTTTATCATCATCTTCATAGATATTTTTTAATTTGGTCTAGATATCTTATGCATTTTTTTAATTTATCACTTTGACAAACTCTGATTTAGATAATCCACATAGAATATCATCCTTTGCCTTAGCATTACTCTCATATGCCTTCTTTAAACCCTGATCAGTAGGAGTTATAGCAGGGTTGTATATCCATTTACAACTAACATCCATACATGAAACCCTAATGAAGATAAATATGCTTCCATTCTAATGCTCCAAAATGCATAGTTTGATCCATCAAAGAAAGGTGCTTTGTTTGAAGAAGAGCCTTCTTGACTAGCCATTTGTATTCACCGTCTAAGATCTATTTGAGTTGATTAAGCTTATTTTAAAGAACTAGGGATCTAATACCAATTTTTGGAACACAATTATCTACTGAGAGGGGGGTGAATCAGTATATTGACTAAATTAGTCTGATCTAAATCCATTTTAACAACAAATTAGAAAGGATATGCAAATTAAAATATATATGCAGAGATCACACACAAAAACACATAACATCATATGTATACGTGGAAAACCCAATATGAAAAAAATCATGATGAGAATAGTTGTTAGAATCTACTATTCTAATCTAGTCTCACAGTCAAAACTTCATTGATCACACATTTAAGGGCACCAACCCTAAGGAGACACTAATCTCCTAGTTTAAGAGCACCAACGCTAGGGAAACATCAACTCCCTGATTTAAGAGCACCAACGCTAGGGAAACATCAACTCCCTGATTTAAGAGCACCAACTCTAAGGAAGCACTCACTCCCTAATTGAGCACCAACTCAGCTTATCTAATGGAACCCACCAATCAAATCTATATGGAGCTACAACTCCAAATTACAATGTAGATTAATAAAAGAATCCAATCTCAATTCTCTACTACATGACTGGTCTGTAACTGCTCATACTCTGCACATATCTCTCTCTCTCTCTCTCTCTCTCTCTCTATATATATATATATATATATATATATATATATATATATATATATGTATATATATATATATATGTATATATATATATGTATATATATATATGTATATATATATATATATGTATATATATATATATATATATGTATATATATATATATATGTATATATATATATGTATATATATATATATATATATATATTTGACACACTTCATCTCTCTCGCTTTGCCTCTGTGCCTTTATATTCATCTTTGTTCAATAGCGGCTTCAGCTACAACAACATTTGATTGTATCTTAGATGACATATATAAGCATTTGATCTAGAGTTTCATATATTCTGTGTTCACACTTGTTTACTAACACATCATGCTCAATTCTATTGGACTTTAGTTCTTGTTTTTAACTACAAATTTTTTGTATCTTGAACTCATGCTCCACCACTGTGATTCTTGGTCTCGTTACTATTTATAGCATATTCTAGGCTCTAGTTTTGATGCACATGCCATATTACATAAATTTGATCGATCATTGCAATCAATCTCATTGTTTGTATCATAATTTTTGGCTTAACTACAAGTTATTACATGTTCTTGCACTTGACCATTAGGATGAACATAACTTTAAATACTAACCCTTGATCTTAAGTTTGACACCATGATCTGATGATTCTCATTCAATCTGTTCAACTTTAAAATGTGTCTGTTAGATCAATCTCTGATAGGCTTACATGCTTTATTCAATCTTTATATGCTTTCAAACTTTAATTATTTAACTTTAATATGTGGCTATTGATCTTTTTGACCTAACCTCCCACGTGCCATTAGATCTCCAAAGTTGCATGAACTTTACCTCTATCTCATCGTTAAACTTCGAGCTCTTTATCTCATCCCATTACTTCCTAAATCTTTGGAATGAATACGTTCCATCAATCTCTACAAACTAGCTCAGTATTTAATTCACCTATGTGTTGATAAACATCATGCAATTATCCCACTGAGTCCACTCACTCTATTGGATCTTCATTGCATGATCACCTGCTCACCGTTACATCTTACAAGCTCGATCTTTATCTCTGCTTAGCTCTCGAGAATGTGACACTTGGCATTACCATGTGATTTTTGCACATTATTGTCAGTTCCCGCTATTTAGACACTTGGCATTCCCATGTTGCTCATTAACATTCCCATGTTGCTCATTAACTTTTTAACTTTGAACCACAATGTAGATTTACTATTCATGCTTTGTGATTATGACACTTGTCATTAGCACATTAACTCGTAGGTGTATTTGACATATTGACTTTATTTCACATCATTGGATCTTCAACGTATGATTAAGAGCTAATGTTGGATATCCTGACATGCTCAAACTTTACCTTGTATATATTTGACTATGGGGACCATTTCAATATCCCTGGAAGGCTAACTTTGCACTTTCATATCTTTTGCTTTGCTCATCCCCCTATTCCAAAATTTGGACCATATAAACTAGGCATGATAATGAACAAACCCATATCCTCATCTCTTCCTGAATCATTTGTGCATGCTAGATATAATTCCATTAATCTGTTCACTCAAATTCTTCTATCATAGAGAGATATATGCTTAGAATTGCCCGGAAGGCCATCTTTTTTCTTACAAAACTTTTGATGTGCTTCATCGCATGACCTATAATATAGCGCATAAGATCCTCTCACATAGGGGATTCCATCCATATATTCATTTGCTTTAAAAACATTCATACATGTAATATATGACATCATAAAATTGGCTACTCATCTTTTTCTTACCATCTATAAATTTGACTGTCGAAAAACACTGTCAAAATGTCTGGAAGCCCAACTTTACACATGCATATATTTTTTCATGCTACATCATGTGACCTGAGATTTAGCGCATAGAAACTAGGCATAAAAATGAACAAATCCATATGATCATTTTGTCCTAACACCTCCATGTGTGCAAATGTTGACCTCATCGTCATGCTTACTTGGCTCTACTTGAACCCCTTTGAAATTTTGGCTAAGTATAAAAACTTAGTGAATTTTGTCTGAGTAGTCAATTTTGTATTCCCATATCTTCAACTACGCTTCATCGCATGGCTTCAAATCTGGTGCATAACAAATAGGGACTAATGTAATCACAACAATATGACCAACTCCCCTAGACTCATCCACATGTGGTAATGGTGACATTAGTAAACTTCCTATTTAAATTTTTCTCTATAGATCCAAAATGTTTAGATGATCAATATGAAGAACCAGATGAATTCCACTCATGCACATAATCACTCCAATCATCCTTGACCTCTTATAGGATTCTTTACACATCCTCAAATCACCATACTTAGCCACCAACATCAATGACATCTTTAATGCCAATAATCTCCCACTTGACATCAATGACAATCATATTTCCAAGAATGGATTCATCCTTAATCCATGATAACACATCCCGAATCACCTTCTCACTTTTGCCTAGATTTCTCACTATTTACATCATTAGGCTTGTTAGTGACTAGTCAATTTATATGACCGATTTAGCATACCTGATGGATAGAAACTACTCAAAAACTACCATGGACATTAAAAACAAGTTTCAAGCTTCAACCTTCATCCATTTACCAATGTTGACTTAGTCAACTCTGACTTACTACAGCAAATATCTAAGAAAAAAGTTGTTTTTGTAGGGTCCATTCACTCATCTGACAAACCAATCACACCTAGAGATACCTGGGAGAGTTGACTACAACCTCCAATCACTTGTCTAGTCATAAAAATCCATTCTAAGCACTTTCGAGCAACTTCTTTCATATAGGGTCATTATTAAGGTTCTTTGAAGGTTTAAACCAACTTTAAGTATTAACATTCATTCATAAAGCTTAGTCCCTTATTCCATAAACCACTTCTTGGAACCTTGATCTAAGACCCTTCCCATCTACCATGAATAGCTTAGGTTACCATGTAGAGGTCACGCGTGCCAATGAACACTTGAAAGTCCTTGGGTTGAGAACCCTTCATTCTGTGCACTTGAGAAACCTCAAAACTATTTTTCATGACTTTTATCGCAAACATTGACCTTAGACTAGGTCAACACACCTAGATCAACCTATCACATCATTTACAATTATCACATGCTCATTATTATCATGAAATATGAAACTCATACCTCATTTGTCCACCATCTCTCTCTTTGTTTGCTTAAACCTTGACCTGTAAACCATAATAGGCCTTAAAATTGAACTTCAAGCATCTTTTCATGCACTCTCCACCTCACTTACATGTCAGACAACCTCTTAACATACTCAACCAATACCATACATTCTTCATATGCCTTGACAATACCTCATGACACCTCATTAGGTCAGGCAAGGTCTAGAACTAGTCTAGTTGCATGCTAGGTTTATACATCCTACCCCTATAGGCTCACCCTGAGACTCTCATGAGTGCTCCAATGCCTCATATGCATGCTCTAATAACCTCATACATCATCTTATGCCTCTGTGCATCTATCTCACTAGGACACCAAGCTCACACCTTCTCACAAGGTCTCTTTATACAATGACCAGTATCATGACTACGCTTCTCAAGAACTTGAAGCTTCACAACTAACCTTGAAACACTCACTGATAATTTTACACCTTGATCTCATGCCTTTCATTCTCATAAGGCAATATCATACCTCTACAGATACCTCTTTATGCTCATTATGCACATGTTCATGATATGACTATGCTTGTTATGACTAAGCATATCAAGACACCTTGTACTCAAGGACTAGTACTCAATCATGCTTACCTTGACTTGAATATTGACATCAACCTTAGAATAATAATCAATATTTCCTTAAAATTCTCTCATGACATATGGCTTCCTTGTCACATCAGGCACATAAGTTCATACCTCATAGACCATTCACAATGCATCTTCACCAAATGCACCTTGACATCAATGACATCAACCTTGACATCAATGATAACACTTCTCAACATCATTAGCCTCCTAGGCCTAGACCTTCACACTTATCCCTTAAGTGACTTATAGTTGCTCATGGGGATTCATTTCATAGATGTAGGACACTTTTTCAAGACCTTTTTATCCTTTGGTTTATCAAATAGACCTCAATCAAACTTAAAAACACACTTCTCACAATCAACCTTGATAGTTACATTTCTTTTCACTATGTTATTCAAGACTACCTGCAATGACCAATTTGACAGAGGGTTTTCCATGCATGACCAAGGAGAGAATTGAGTTTGAGGAGTTAGATTACATCCCTACACACCTCTCACAATAACTTTCACCTGTCCCTTCTCTTTTTTACTTGTAATTCAACTCAAACCCTGTAATAAACACTAAATTAGGCATGTTTGTACAAGTTATAATATGAAATAATTAGGTGTAAATGATATTAATAGATTTCTAAACATGTTCAAAACATTTTCTAGGCTAAACTACTCCTTTTGGATGCATCTCCATTCATCTTTTATCCATCAGGTTCTTGAGAGGGTTTTAGGAGGGTTTTAAGTCATTTGGGTTGTTAAAGATGATTCATAAAATTTAAGGCCTTCACCCTCAAACCAATTCCAAAAATTTTGAGTTCATGACCCTCCTTAACTACACCTATATACTTAAATCACCATGCAACTCGTATGTACATGTGTGATCAAAAAAAAAATGGCTCCTCGACTAGTTGCTTGCATTCTAGATAGGCTCAGATAGATTTAGGCTAAAAAGACCAAATCTGAGTTTATCCATACAAAATGATGGGTCTTTTTAGTCCTCCACTCTCCTATGAAGGCTCTAAAACTATTTTTAAGAATCACATAGTCATATGGATGACATTAGGCACCTTGAAGGTTTATGCTTAGTTTTAGGCCTAATCTACAAGACTATGTTGTTGAGAATATGGGCACTTGAGGAGGTTTCTAGTGACTGTAGGGCCTCTTAACACTTTTTTCATCTCCAAATCAACCCTCTACATCTTCCCATGATCATTCTTTTCTCTTCCCTTCATCCTTTCACTATCCATATACTAAACCTGGAGGTTGGATTGGTTGTGGAGTGCCCTCTATCTGAGATAATAAAGAGAGTATCTCTCCTATTGATGTATAAAAATAGAGGCCATGGAGGTATATTTTAGGTCATGAGGACATTCTATACAAAGTTTCACAATCATACCATACTTTTAGGTCCTTCAAACACTTCAAACTCTTAACACTAGCTTTTAGGACTATGGCTATGAAGGGTTTTGACTTGACTAAGTTTGAGGTTCAAAACTCAATATTTGATATATTTTATGCCTCTAAGAATCACATGAAAAGTGATGTTCTCATTATTGAAGTGATCTCCACATATTAATTCCATCTTATACCTCTATCAAGCCTCTAAACCTGCATTCCATTAGCATAAGATAGTCTGAGTTGAGAATCCAAATTGTAGTTGTGCAATTTAGGAATATAAGGGATTCTTGTAGGTGCTCATTTATGTGTGAATATTATGTTTCACCCATTTACTTCCTTTTGAGGTCACTAGGATCATTCCACACTTGAATGCATCTATTTTTTCCTGAGACCTATAGTTACCTTACCATCAATGCTCTAGGTGTTAGTTGTATTATTCCAATTTCATTTTAGCATTGTGGCACTATGTTTCACTAAGCATCTTCAGTAGAAACTTTAATGAATTTCAATTGTTTAACCATTATCTTATCTTAACTTAGTAACCTTCTCTTTGTTTCAGGATGTTTCCTCTAGGACTTACGCTGCAAGAATGAAATGATTAGACTTACCTGGACCTAAAAAATGTCCACCAACAAATGAAATTATCTGTGGCATACAACTTTTTTAGAGAAACTAAGGTAAGACTTCTCATTTGCAACTTTATTGAACCCTATAGCTGTATATGTTGCTTGAATTGGTCTTGAATATGCTTGGATGTGTTTAAGGCTTCTATACCTTCAAGCCAATCTTGAAAACTTGTCAAAGTCTCTATCCTAAAGTTCAAATCTCACATCAACCCACTATCTAAGCACTTATCACAGTCCTGTAGATGACTATCTATTTAGGGTTACTTGATTGTGTTTGTGTCTTCAACCTTGCACTCCATCAATGATCCTCTTGAGACTAAACCTTAAATGGACAAACTGATCACCATGATATGAGGGAATGAAAATAACATATTAGCCTTGACTTAAAGCCATTCATGGGAGGATAGAACTCTACAATTGACAAACATTGCTCTACAGACCATGATTGTGTTCACTTATAAAAAATTGAAATGCTCCATCTTACCTTACATGACCACACAATCCAAACCAATTGAAAACTTCATGATAAGAATGAACATACTCTGCAATAACATATGCATCACTTGGTTTATTTAGATCAATGCAAATAGAGAAGAAAACTAAGGTGTTTGGGATGTGCAGACAGTTTGAAGGCATTAACAATTAGTGATTGTTCATATAGTACAGACCATCATTCCAAAAAATATGACCATGAAATGGGATCCCATGAGGACTACTAACATCCCCCAAATGCACTTAGACCAACTCTTTTTCTCTTGTTCATACTAACACAAAATTGTTGACCTATTTTGATTTGTCTAAGAGAGCAATGAGAGAGGGACCAGTTTTTAGTAGTTTTAAACCTACAAAAGCTTCTTCCACTTAAAACTGACCTATGGGAATCTAAAGACACTTCTTTGAATCCCCCACATGTGCCATATGGGTCATATAGTTCGTAAAACATTAGAAACTACCCCTTTTCCAAGTGATCTTCTTGTTCTTACATTGGACTTACAACATGTCAGTTTCAAAACTATTCTCTAAGATTCCCTACCATGACATACATCAGGTTGAGCTTTGATATTTGTCTTTTTGGTGAATACCTATGTAAAAATCCCTTAGAGTGACCAAAAGGTGGCAAAAAGGGATATTGAGACAAGATGACCAATATGACAAAGGTTAGAATATATTGTATGACATCATCAATGACCATGTGAACATTTTATACCTAGAAGACCTTATGAAAAAATTGAATATTTAAGGGGGTTTGACCAAATTTGATGTAGAGTCAAATTTAGTCAATAGGAACAATATTTTTATAGGTCTTAAGCATTCAAAGAGCAACCCATAAACTATATTTGTCAAGTTACGAGCTAGGTCACTACATATCTTTGGTTATCACACATTGTATTATTGTGCACATGCAAACCAACATGTAGGGGAAAAATACATCAGTCTCAAGCCCTCTTTGAATTACCCGCTATGTAGGCAATGCCCATTGACATACGGATTTTTGGTGTTAGCTTGACATTGTGAGCCCACTATCACATTTTTTCCATATTCACTCCAAAGGTGAAGAGATAGGGTTTGATCATTTGACAAAGAGTGATAGCATGTGCACATGATCTGAAGACATAAAAAGAAAGATGACAAAAAACTGAGAAGGTTCTATTTGGTCACATCTAGATCCAGTTAATATTTTATACAGAACACTTATGACAGGGTTAGACACCTACGTCGATGTAACTGTCTAGATCCGATGCAAACATTTGAGGTCATAGAAAAAATATTTCCAGAATCTAATGACTATCCTATGATCATCTTATAGTCTACTTCCAACCTATTCCAAATTAGACTTGCATGTGCACGTTAAACCAGTTAAGTCTCATTTATTTCTAATTCATTGCAATATCTATCAATAATTGTACTTTGTTATTTTTAACATTCTTAGTTGTATAAATTCATATTACTATTTTTTTGAGTTTCCTATTAATTAGCCTACTTATTATATTAGTTCACCACATTTTTGTAAAATTTAATCTAATCCTTTTAACCCTAGATACCCATATATTTTAATTTAGGGTTAAACATTTGGTGAACATGACCTTTGGTCTCCAAACCTTAGTGGACTTAGGGTTTCCTATTTTTTATCTAATTTTTTATTGCTAAATTACAAATATTTTAAAATCATATTTCCATTTATTTTAAAGGAATTAATCATGGATTCATATATCATTTTTTTTTCCAATATCTCATAGTCACTCTTATTTTTTATGCTTAATACATGGCTAAATTAAACAAAAATATACGAAAGGATAAAAATAAAGCTTATTTATACAACTCATTTTGTAATTCTATAGAGTTGATATCTAGATTCCAACATGCACGCTCCCCACATTTTATTTCACCTCGATCATATTCAAGTGACAACTACCATTCCACACCCATTATTCACCCACAACTTATATTGGATTTTGAAATCCACGTTGTCACTACTTGAAAAGATAAGGGTGCCCAACCTATCCTACCCCCTGTTAATATCCAATAAGTTCCTCCTAAGCCCAAACTTGTTATCAAATCAAAATGATATGATATTATTGACCACTTGACTAACACACATGCTAAAATTTCAATCATCAAACTCCTAAATCAATCTACCATCTACAATGATATCTTATATGAAGCATCGGTGAAACCCAAGTACTAAGTGATATTGAACTAGCTTATTTTGTATATATTATGAAAAATCATAAAAATAATGTAAATATTATTACATTTGATCCCAAATAATTACCATCAAAAGATATTATTCACCATGATTTACCTTTTTTTCCTACAAGTGAGTATACATAACAAGGGAATTAAAAGTATGTTAATTGATAATGGTTTGGGCCTAAACATTGGTGGCTAAGATATCTTAACCATCATGGGTATTAGCACAAATATTATTCAAAAATAAAATATGCATATCAAATAATTTGATACTTCATGTAGACCTCTTGTTGGCCAAATCACATTAGATGTGTCATTGGGGCCAAAAATGGTTCCAACTACATTCAAAGTATTGTTTCAGTCATTACACTATAACTTAGTTTTGGGTAGACCTTGGATAAGAACCATGGAAGCCACCCCATCTACATAACATGAATGTGTTAAACTTATACATGATGGAGTCTTATTAATAATGCATGCTAATGATGAACCATTCAAATTTTACAAAATGATACATTCTAACACATAAGGGATACCTAAATTGGTACCACCTCAACAATGTATTCCACTTGAAAATATACAAACCTATGAAATGGGTGATTTAGGTACAATGACTCATTTACCTCAATAAACAAATAAATCACTAACCATTGAGGCGCACATGGATGCACATCAAGAGCAATAACCATTACCAAAGGAGAAAATGATACCAAAATAGCAAGAAAATCTAACATTTGAGATTCCTTTATTGGTTAACACTGAAGAGCAAGACAAAAAAAAATTAGATTAATCTGATAGTGATGATGAACTTCCTCATGATATGAGTGATAAATAATCGTAAAAAATAGTTTTGATCCACTTGATCATCTTTCGCATAACCTATTCCCACCTACAAGTCTTAGTACATACAAGTTAAATTCATCACCAGAGCATACAAAACCATATTCAAATAAGGGCAAGGCAAAATTATCAAATGAACATGTAAATGTTTGTTATTCAATCCATCCCTCTTAGCTAAAAACATTAAGACAACCTTACAAGGGACCAATGCAAATACACCATGTAAACAATGTGGAGTCCTCTCAAAAAATTATACCATAAATTATCTAGATCTTAACAAACTAGGATGTTCCAGATTTAATTCTTCCTATGTTAGTTGAGCATCACATGATATTTTTACCTCCTAATAGACACATATTAGGTAGCAAACTCATTCCTAAAGAGGAATCACTATATTGGGTGTATGAAAGTGAAATAAGATAGATATACAACCTATCTTACTTGGCAATATCCAAGCTCGGAGAAGGTAGTCAACTAACTATATGCTTAGCAATACTTTTTTATATCAGGGTCATGACCAATAATGGATCTGCTAAACCTACACCTAGGGGTCTCTTATCACACAATGGAAAAGAATAGGTTTCCAAGGCCTCTAGTAAAATGTCATTTTATGATAATCCTAGCTAGGTATTATGATTGTAATTATAAGCAAGCAAGTTAATCTACTAAATAAACATGAAAGTTAATCTAGTAAATGAATATGCAAGCTAATCTAGTACTTGTCAAAGTTTGTGGCACAAATGGGGAAGACAATAAACATGAAAAGATAATTCTATCTAATATAACATATAAATAATCTAATCAAGAAGAGATATAAATTAATCTATTAATTTTTATAACATCTACTTATTGAATATGAAGGGTTAGGAGTATACTTACCTTTGTTGAAGTGAACTCATCATGACTCAAATCTCTTCTTTGGCCAATGGTTTTTTGTAATAGATTGTTATGGCTTGTAAGGATCACAAGGACAGATCAACTCTAGGTTGTAAGACTTCTCCTATGCATCTGAGACCTCCACAAAACAAGTGTTACTTATTCAAGGTAAAAACCTAAGCATTGAAACCTCCTATTGATTATATAAGCAGATTTTCAAGTAGTAATGATGTGTAATTGAAATATCTTTCATTTAGAAATGAAGTTGAAGGGGTATTTATAGCCACAGATTGACCCTAAACCCTCTCAAAACTTTAGTCAATGAATTCAACCCAGTCGACTTTGTTCGATGTGAAATAGAATCATTAGGTATCAAACTATCTCGGCCTTGGTTAATAGAGTTCCTTAATGTGTAATAAACCCATAATGGGGTTGACCCAACTAAAATAGTAAGAAAAGTAGTAAAAAAGGGTTTTTGCTTAGATAGGGACTATTTTGGATGGTGAGTTGCTTAAGAGAGTATATAAGCGGGGTTTTTAATGCTTAGAGAATCAGATAAAAGTATCTTGTATTGGTTTTAGGTGGTGGTATAAGGGCCAAAAATCTTGAAAAGTACTAAAAGTCTACCAACCCCTTTCCCGGTGTACCCTTTAAGGTGTCCACTTAGAGAGATTGACATGCAATGAGTTCTTTCAAAAGAGAAAGTATCAGTAACTAATAAAAGTTAAAAATATTTTATGTATACATATGTGCCACTCTAAGCTCATTACATCTCACATATTTTTAACATGGGATGGTGCTTCGAAAAAGAACATAGTAACCTATAACATTGAGCTAATAAATCGCATTAAAAAACATAAATTGAAATGATAGTAAGGAAATAATTGAAAGTATTGTATACATACTTTGACTTACCTTTATTTTTGAATGGTTGCATGTTGTATTTGTAGTATTGATCATGGAAGGTGCATTAATTGCTTTGGACAAACCCTAAGGATACAAAATTAAAGAGCAAAAACAAATTATCATAAAAAAATCAAAATAAATAAACTTTGCATCACAGTATAAATCACTTAGTCAATTGGTAAGCTAGGTTGATAAATGCTAAGTTAGAACCAAAATATCAAGCATGTAAATGACAAAATAATGAGAAATGTATGTAGAACACACTAAATCACATTGTGAAGTATCTAAAACATGAATGACTAAAAAGGAATGTAGAACACACTAATTCAAGTTAGGAAGCATGTAAAACATTGTAAGTCAATGAAATATCAATGCAATAAAAATCTAACAAAGATATGTAAGTGAAAGATAACCTCATGTAAGATAAGCATGTTGAATCAAATATAAAAAAATATAAATGACTAAAAATTAAATGTAATTCAAGATGTAAGACAACCATGTCAAGTCATACATAAATAAAAACATGTAAGAATGTCAAATATCATATGTAACATAAGTGAATTCCACAAAAAACAAATAAGAACATGATTGATAGGTAAAAATCAAAATCTCTAGAGGATGATAGCTCAAACTTAGTGCTTGTTCTAAGATATGTAAGAAAAACAAAACCACCTAGTGACATGAATAATATGATAATGAGATGGTGTGTTGAGAAAATGGTGTAAGGGACGTTTATGAAGAAAATTGGATCTTATCTGAGGTATTACAATGCAACTCACAAATTATAAATCAAGAGTTATAAGTAGATAGATGTCATCAAGGATGTGATCAGCTAAAATCAATATCCATCAAGGGAAGTGGGAATAATGTGATATAAATAACGAATGTGAGGTGCCACATGGGTGATGTGCACATCTTTACCAAGAATAAGACACACTAGACAAGTTAAAAAGGCTAAAAACTATCGACATCAAGGACTTAGGACACTTTGACTAATGAACACAAAGTTTGAGATAACAAGTGAAGTACATAGATCATCCCATGAAAGCTATATATATGAAAATTAAAATGGACCTACCTTCCAACAACATTTTCCCCATTCTTCAAAACCCCTTATAGATCCATCGGTATACTGTGAATATTGGGTACTTGCATGAAAAAGTAAGTGGTACTATATAATAAATGATTTAATGAGACATCATACCCCAATCTACTGGCCTACCACACCCCAATGGGCCCCGTATCTATCATTATGCCAACTATGAAGTTTGAGATTTGACTAAGATAGGAGAGGTGCCAAAAAATATCATGTTTTTTAGCATGATCTAACTTTTAATAATATTTTTGCCTTTTGATCATTATCTTTTGTTTCTTTTATGATTTAGATTTTAACTCTCTTTTTTAGCTTTCTATATTCCTCCTCCATACATATTCAAAGAACCGATCATGAGTGAAATAAGTGAAAAATATAAGGGATCTTACACTTGGTCACTAAAAAAAATGACCTAAAGACCATGGTGTCAAAAGACTCCTAAACTTGCTCACAAGTAAGTGTGTAATCTAAAAACTGATCTATGTATGCCTCAAATAAAAGGAAATAAGGAAAAGATGGGGATCACAAGATATCCATCCATGTAATAAGTGATAGAATGATATGTGTGTAGTTGATCATAAGGGGGAAAATTAATACTCAAAAAGGGATGGGATTATACTACGATAGTCATGTCACTATGGAAGTTGTATTAGCCTACAATAGACATAAAATAAGCACCAAAAAAAGTAGTAGTCATCCTAAAAGAGAGAGAAAGTAAATTATCATTCTAAAATAAGGGGAAAGTAAATGATCATCCCAAGAAAGGAGGAAAATAAATAAGGGTCAAATAATCATAAGGACACTAAGACAAAATTGATTAAGATGTAGTAAATGATAATAATGAAAGAGATATCTAGGAACCAAAATGGAAACAAATGTTGAACATAATTTGAAAACCCAAATAACCCAAAGGAAAAAATGGTGTAAGGTAAAAATAAATGAAAATGAAATGCACAAAAGCAAAGAAACATGAGACAAAAATAATGAGCACAATCTATTGTAACATCTAAATCAAAGATGAGCATGTGAAATACAAGCTTGTGTCTCGAAAGGTTTGTAGAAGTTGAATTTGTTTGTTACTATGCAATGTAGAATAATATTGGGCATTGTAAGATGCCCCAAAGGCTAACTTAATGAAGGGATGGACATCGCAAGATGATCCAAAGTCTGAAGTGACATGCGGATGGGCAACATAAGATGCCCCAACATATGATGTGGGGTGAGGTGAATTTGAACAATTAGAATAAACCATATTTAGCTTTCTAATGTAGTTGGAGATAAGTAAATGTGTTGATATGTTGTATTTGGAAGATGTTGAGATTGGCATAAGACATGTGGGAGAGGTATGAATAGATCTATAGGTTGAAGGAGGCCTATTTAATCTGTGCTTTGGAGTGGGCATTTGAATTAGGTGTTCATTTGGTTGGTGTGATCTAAGAGGTGGAGGTGTGATAGATGTAACCACCTGTTTGAATTTTTTCATGTTAGTTATCCTTTCCCTATTGGTGTAGGAAGAAGAATCAACTATGATTTGGAAAACATTAGTAGATGAGGTGGAATTATGAAATAATTATTGTTGATCATTAGGTAGGTGATGTTGATGTGATTGTGATTCTTTAGATTAGACTTGTGAGGCTTGAAGATAGTCTTGATAACATTGTTGAGTAAGAGTATCAAGATTAAAATGTGGACCAAGCAAGGAAGCAAGAATAAATCAATGAAGATCATAACAAGTCTCATGAGAATGATCTATCATAACATGCCACCAATAAAAATTATTATGATTGTAATATTTTGGAGATGATTTGGAAGGATCAAAGCTTGTGGTTTTAGAGGGTGGAAATTTCATCTCAAGTTCTTCTAGACTCAAGGAAGGGTGGGTTGGGTTAAAATTGGTTGAAAGGAATGCTCCCTTTTGAGGTTGGGGAGGCATAGATGAATCAACGTTATGATAAAATGATTGGAAAGGTTCCTTAATAGTTACTTGATGTGATTCAAATTGAGTCAAGAAAGTCTTGCCTTTTTGCTTGATCTAAGACTTCTTCTTGAGTTTTAGAGGAAAACATCTAAACTTTGTATTAAAGAGGAGATTTAAGAGTGGTAATAAATAGTTTTAATAGAGTGACATCATTCATGTTATGGTACACTTTATGAGCTAGAGACTTCCATCATTTGATGAAAGTGTGAGTAGATTCCTTATAAAGTTGCTTGGCATTGAAGAAATGGCTAAGATAATTTTTAGGAAAGTCATTATGTTGGAAATCCTTCACTAAATCATTTACTAAATCCTCTAGTTGTGTAATGGATGTCTAGAAAGTTTATTGTACCATTCAAGTGTATCACCAACAAAGGTTTTGGCTAGGATCTTGGTGATAGGAAAGGTTTTAGTTTGGAATCATTCCTTATAGATATTACCAAAAGATTTAAAAAATATAATAGGGTCCTTAGTTCCATCATATGTAATAGTTGGGAAAATGTTTCCAATATCTATGAATACAATTAATGGAGTTAAAAGTTCATTTTGAAGATGTTGGATAATTTTGTTATGCAAAGGAGGTTGAGGGATGAGAATCTCATTAGCATATCTAAAAGGGGGAGGAACAAAATTCTAGGTTGGTTGAGTCATGGTGACTTGAGGTGGTTGACTAGTCATTTGTAATATATGAGATTACATTTGCATCATTTGATAAAAATTATTTGTTTTCATAATATTCATTTGTTGAATAATTTGAGCAAGAATTTGAGTTGTATGCGTGGAAAGAGCATTATTTCTAGTAGTAAGAAGTGGAATGTTAATGTTGAGAGGAGGAACATTCCCTATATTGGTAGTAGGGGATGGATTGTTGGATGGAGGATTAGGGTGAGTAACCTCAAATGTATTACATTGTGTGTTTTGTGTGTATACAAAAGTTAGGTTGCATGATAGAGTAATTAGTTTGGGATTATGAGGACTTGCAGAGAGAAATTGAATAGTTTCATCTAAAGTGATGATATAAGTGAGGTTTTGATCTAAATCATTCATTATGTAGTGTTATTGACTAATTAGAAGCTGAAAAAAAGATATAATTATGAATTTATTAGTTTGCTAAACTAGGTCAGCCACCTACTGATCTAGTTTAGCCACCTACTAGACTATGTCAAAAAATAAAGGCAAAATAGACTAGGTCAGGCCCCTATTGAACTAATTCGGACACCTACTAAACTATATCTAAAAATAGAGGCAAAATAAACTACGTCAGCCATCTACTGAGCTAAGTTGGTCACCTAATTAACTGTGCCTAAAAATAGATAAAAAAACAAACTAGGTTGGCCACCTACTAAACTAATTTGACCACCTACTAAACTGTGTTAGCTAGGATCTGTAGAGTTTTCCAAGACCTATAGTGTTGACTAGGGTGCTCTAGTTGATTTTTAAATAAAAAATAGTAAGATGAAATTATACTAGGTTGGCCAAGTCCTATAGAGTCAACCAAGTCAATGTAGTTGAATTCTAGAAAGAAAATTAATAGTCTAAAAAAGTTGCCAGAACAAACTAAGTCGACCAAATTGACCTAGTTGAATTTTAAAAAAATCTAAAACAAACTAAGTTGAACATCTCAACCTAGTTGATTGTGTATATAATTTTAACAAAACTAAAAAACTAGCAAAAACATAATATAAATTTGAAGTATTGATTGATTTTACTGAGAAACAAGAATAACAAATTTAGATAAATGAAAATATTGATTTACTAAATTGGTAAGAGTGAACCTAAAAGATAGACAAGATCAACCAGGTTGATTTAGTAGTTTTTCTTGAGAATGCTGAAAACCTACGCAAAAAAATAGAATTATGTCGACTAGCTCAGCGTAGTTGAAAACCTACATATAGAGCGCTGAATTAGGTTGACATGCTCGACGAATTTGAAAAACCTACAAACAGAGGACCAAACTAGGTCAACAAGCTCAACGAAGTTTGAAAACCTACACATATAATGTTAAATTGGGTGGACAGGTTCAATCCAATTTACTATAAATAAAATAAAAATATGCAAGGGTTAGATTCGCATTAGGTTCACCAGAATGCATGCAAGTGAAATAAAATAGATCTACAACTTATCCTACTCAATAATATCCAAACTCAAAGAATTTATAGTCATGAATTGACCCTCCTCCTAAGAATTTAGCTGATGAATTTGACATGATCGACTTTGTTAGGTAGGAAATAGATCTGTTAAGTCTCAAACTATGTCAGTTTGGGATAACAAAGTTTCGTAATGTGTGTTAATCCCATAACGAGATCAACCCAGTCACGTAATAGAAAAAGTAGTAAAAAAGGTTTTTTTGCTTAGGTAGGGGCTATTTTGGATGGTGAGTTGCTTAGAAGAGTGTGTAAGTGATATTTTTAATGCTTAAAGAATCGAATAATAATAGCTTGTATCTATTTTAGGTGGTGGTATAGGGGCCAACAATCCTACGAAGCACAAAAGGTCTGTCAACCCCTTTCTCGATATACCCTTTAAGGCATGTACTTAGAGAGTTTGAGATTCAATGGTTTCTTGCAAGAGAAAAAGCATCAATAACTGATAAAGTTTAAAAATATTTTGATTATACATTGGGCTTATCATTGAATCACCATCCATAATACCAATCAATCTCTAGCACTGCAAAATCATACTCATAAATACAAAGGTAAGGTGCATAAAATTATGCCCAAGAAGTAAAAGTGACCAAATAATTCCAATCTTTCCACACAAAAGCAATCTTCAAAATGATAAAGGAATGAAAATCTAACAATTATCGCAGACATTGATGGTGTTTCTTGCTCACATTTGTAAATCAATGTAAACAATTGGTACAATCTTTGTAATGTCTCATACTTACCTACATTGTGGCATATTATCAAGGAAGTGTGGTATTGTTCCATTTTCCCCAATCACTTGGATATCTTTACTTACCTATAGCATGCAAACTTAGATTGATAAATGTCATCATATGGGTAATGGATACCAAACCAAACCTGACATTTTTTCTTCAACAATATTTGGAAACTGAAATGAAAGCATCAATTGATACCATCAATATGCATCTTACTTACAAATTTCAAAATAAACTAATATGCATATTACATAATGGACACAATGATAAACCTATAGCAATAGTAGATGGCATTCCTTTACCAAATGATATTGAATCACTAGAAATGATGCAGCATAAACACTGGTGGTAAAAGGATGATCTTGAAAAACCATTGGATAGTCCTTTATCTTTTGGATGGGAGGATTCATCTTCTTTCATTCTAATTAAGCTTCACAAATCCTAAAAATTCAAGACAAAATCCGAAAATACATAAACATTCAAATAAATTTAAAAATAGCAAAAAAATAGCATATTCTTGGTTGTACTATTTCTTACACATATGTTATTTGCTCTATCTTAGTGGATAGCATATCTTTCCTTTCCTATATACACATGTTCCATGCTTCATTTGAGTGTGATACAGGCATACCCAGACATATCATATATACACATACAAATGTTGGGTCTTCCCTCCACTCACATCATAAGTACATTGGGCGTATTTGTTTATTTGGTCATAACACACCTAGGTTATATTATTCTTTGATAATTTTCCATTATCAAGTTTGAGCTTTTATACTTACACATACCTCTATCCATGCTTATGTCTTTCAAGTGTATTTGATATCTTATGTACTTAATGTTTTGCAAACACATATGTTTAGGAACTAGTATGGTATGACCATATTGGTTGTCTATATTATATGCTTTCATTTATGCATTTTCTAGAGTGTATTCCTTGCTTGTTATTGTCTTTCACTGTATTACATATTTGAGCATTTAAATATGCTCAATTGCTTGTGATCCTCATGCCTTTGCTTTTCTATTTGGACATTTAAATATGTCACTCTATGTTGTATGTGGATATTTGAATGTCATTTATACGTTTTGTAAACATTTGACTAATTCATGTCCCTTCGATTGTGTGGCATTTGAACATGCGCATTGTTTAAGGTCTCCTTAGACCATTTCTTTTTTGTTTTGCTTTTAAGTGCTTGTGTGTGTGTTTGAATGTTTTTTGAGATTTTATTGTTACTCTAAATATTTTTATGATCTATATCTTGCATGTTAGGCCTTTATGTGATTACATAGTGCATACCTTAATGATATATCTAATTAGACATGTTACTTGATCCATACATAACTTATACAATTATTTTATTCTTTTGAGGTAAGGTAACTACCAAATTCTATTTTCTCTCACCTCAAAAGGGGGGCATATCAATGAGGACATGTCATAGAAGTATGATTTCTACATTTTCAAATTCTATATTTCAGTGGGAGAATGTCTAAAAGGCATGATCTCCACACTTATTCAATACTCAACATCTTTATATTACAGCAGGGGCATGTTATATAAACATGTTTTTCACACTTGTACCAATTTTCAGATTCAATGGGGGCATGTCATAGAAGCATGTCCTTCACACTTACACATATTTTAAATTCACTAGATTTCACAGTTATATGATTCAAATATATATTTGTGGTGGCATTATATAAATTAGTATTGCTATTATACTAGATTTTAGCTTGAGACGTATATGAGGTACATATGTTATGCAAATGGCATCTAAAATTATGAAATCAAATCATTTTTCATATTTCAAATGCTACTATAAATTGTTATTATACCTAGAATGGACTATTATGAACTATTATCAAGCCAATCTACTACAGCAGTTGGTTCATCTTTAGAAGATTGAGTTGATTAAATCACTCAATCTTACCAAACTTATAAATTAGATTTGATTAAATCATCTAACTTTATTAGACTTATAAGTTGGATTTGATTAAATCATCCACCCTCACTAGATATATAGTGTGAGTTGATTAAATCACTCACACTCACCAAATCATACATATATTTAGGTTGCACAATTGAGATGAAACAAGCTTAATGCATGTGTTGCAACTCACTTTTACAAGGTTGGGGGCATGTGTCCATATATATATATATATGCACTTGTGGGTTTAAAATTGTCCTAATCTTAGCTTCAATGCCTCATAATGAGGCACCCTTTCAAATCAAATTTTTAAAAGTCAATATGGTTATATCAACACACATGTGTACTTCTAACCTTTCTCTTCTTACAATCATTTCAAATTCTTCAAATTTCAGATTTCATACATTGATTATATATTGTAACATGCTCTTGGTTGTAGGACAGTCACTAGCAAAGCACTCAAGTTGGGCTCATGTAAAGACAAGGTGTGTTATACACATTTAGGTATGTATTTGTTTCTTTTAAACTATCAATTTCATTACTGGATTAAAGAAAAAAATGTAGATACTAAAATCTAATTTACCTCAATCTTGTACACTTGGTAAATACCTATCATGATTGTATCTTTCAATTATAAACATGACCACTGCCAAAAGGCTCATGTTCACTATCTCTTTGTGACTAATTGTTTATCTATTAGTAATACCATTGTTATTATGATGACTATGCCTTCTACATTGTGCTAAAATATCTAAACCTAATTATTATCTTTCACTATCAGTTTTGGACATGTACTTATTTTCTAGCTTCCTGAACACTTGCAACCCAAAATGACACACATCAATACAAGTGTCAATTTTTTCACAAATTTCAAGTGCCCAAAAGTTATCCAATTTGTAAAATAAACATAGCATAAAGTTTGACCTAAGTGCTTTAATGCAAGATATTTTCAAAATGGATTGGTATATATACAAGATCAACCCTCATTCATTCCACACATGGAAATCACATACAACTCAAAACAATATATCAAGAAGTACTCAATCAAGGATTCAAGTGAGAAACCCTATCCCATTAATCCATATTTATATATCAATGATAGAATCAATATTTTTATAGGTCTAAAGCATTAAAAGGACAGCCCATGAGCCATATTTTCCAAGTTACAAGTTAGATCATTACATGTATTTGTTTATCATACATTGCATCTTTATACACACAAGCCGACACGTAGGAGAAAACTACATCAGTCTGAGACCCTCTTCAGAGTATTGGCTATGTAGGTTGGGTTCATTGATAGATGGGTCTTTGGAGTCAACTCAACACTATGAATCCACTAACTCATTTTTTCCACACTCACTCCAAGAGTGAAGAGTTATGGTTTGATCATTTGAAAAAGAGCGATAGCCCGTATGCATGATTTAAAGACATCAAAAGAAAGGCGATAAAAAACACAGGAGGCTCTAGTTGGTCGCATCCATATCTAATCAGTATTTTATACATAAAACATATTGCAAGGATGGACACATGCATCAACATAACTGTCTAAATCAAATGTAAGTGTCTAAGGCCACAAAAAGAATATTTCTATAATCTGACGATTGTTCAAGGATCATATTTCAGTCTACTTTTAACAAGTTCTAAATCAAACTTGCATGTACATAGTAAACCATCTAAGTATCATTTGTTTTCAATTCATTTCAATAACTATACTATATTATTTTTAACAATCTTAATTGTATAAATTTAGAATATTGTTTGTCTGAGTTTCCAATTAATTAGTTTGCTTAGGTTAACTCACCACCTTTTTGTAAAATCTAATATAATTCATTTACCCCTAGATACCCATATATTTCAATCTAGGGTTAAACAATAGGTTATTCAATAGCAAAACTTGTAATTGGCATGTAGTAGTCAATATCCATAGATTGACAATTTTAATCTGAATTTGAATTATTTTATTTTTTTAAAGAGTAAGGAAAGAGTACACCTATGTGTTGATAAAAACTATGTTTCCCTTTCAACTTGTTCGAAAATATACTTCCTTGTTGACTTATTAAATAAACGTGTGTTTCCTTATTGAAACGCAAGGAGAGTTGGGGTGATTTTTTTCAAATTTGTGTAACTATGTAGCACCTTGGGTTGGAAAGACAACATGCAATGTACTATCCTAATAACTACACATGTAAAAAGGAGGGAACCACATTATGAGTTCGCTCAAAGAAATTGAATCAACTGTTGCATATGACTTATAGATTTAATTTTACAATTTCACTTCAGTTCACTCCATGTAAATAGAATCATGATCGAAAGGGAATGAATAGTGTTCATGCCCACATCATGATTGTGCATTTGTTTGTATAGTTCACTCATGTTTGTTCAAGTTTGCTCATTGTAGAATAAAATACATGGTCACAAGAGAATTAAAAATGTCGATGCCCCTATTATGATTAAAGATTTGGTAAGTGTGAAATGGAATGACAACCGTTTGCCATTAAACTATAGACTATGTTGTTGTGTGTTTATAAACTAGTATCATGCCTCATGAATATGAAAGTATGTATATGTGCATAAACCAGTTTCATGCCCCTTGAATTTTTATCAACTGATATAGAATGTTATGCATATCTATATGTTAAATATGAGAACATGTATCTCAAATGTATGTGTATATAAAACTTATAATTTTTTTATGTAAATTGTGTACATATGTCCATGTTATGCACCCAAGTGTGTATAAATCTATACTCATGTCTCTGTAAATTGAGTGCATATGCATGGCCTATGCCTCCATAATTTATATTGATGTTACAATATGTCATGTAATTGAATCTATCTAAATCTCTAAAATTTGTAATCTAATACGATTTTATGTTCATAAATGCTTTTGCCTTTATGACAAGTCCACTATAATGCCCAGTTTTTAGATAGGATGTGTCATGCAAGTTGTTTATCTCAAAATAAGAGTTAATTGTAAACAAGTAGTGTATAAAAATGGCATCATGTATGATCATGTGAACATGTTGAGAGTATGTCATCATAATAATGTATACATTAATCAAGACATGTATGTAACATATATAATGCAAGGCATATAAGTGTTGTGTAGATAGATGTAACAATGAAATACATAGTAGCATGATCATTGAATATGACTACCAATAATAGTGCATAATGTGTCATGACACCACTCAATGTCAATAAACTCAACATGGTCAAGTGTTAGTGTCACACAAGGCCAAGGGTTGCATACAAAGGACATAAAGATGTCACAAAAAAACAAGGCCAAGAGCTACACACAAGGGACATAAAAATGTCACATCAAATAAGGTCAAGGGCCAGACGCAATAGTCAAGCACAAAGCAATCTATTATGTAAGAGAGTAACAACATTAGTGAAACATAGAAGTAAATACTAGTCTACACCATCCATATGGATCAAAATCACATCATACTATAATAACATATTCATGTATCATCGTGTTAGATATGAGTACCTAAGAAGACATGTGTAAGCACTTTAGATAGCTCAACATGGTATAAGGTTTTAAATATATATAACTTGCAATAGTGAAACATGTGGAATAAAATGCCTCAAATATTGACATGGCTACTGGGTAAAATAAAGCCCTACATCTATGTATTCATGTGTACATGTATGTCATGCATCACACTCATATACCGTGAAATGCATGTCTATGGAAATAATATGTCATATACCAAACATGTGATAAATAACATATGTAAATAGTGTAGTCTCGTAATCATGTCATGTTCAGCGTCTAAATTTTTATTTTTAAATTTTTTTTAATGTTTGTGTATTTTCATATTAAAAATTTATATTTTTGAGATATTTGAATCTATTTTGAAAATGTATAAAATAAAGCAGACCTTAAGACACTATGTACAATGGATTAAGTTCCTAAAAATCAAAGAGATCGTCAATGAGATGCCTATTTGTAAGTCAAGTATAATGCAAACACCATTCATGTCCATTATCAGTTGAATCTATTATTATAGAATTACTTGGAATACCATTAATTTGATTGTATTCATCACTATTGTACCGATGCTTAGGATTATCAAAATCACCCATGATGTCATTTCCATCATCATTTGAATCTATGTTAGTATATGTCAAACCAACTACATCATATTGTAGAATTGAGTTTCTTTATTCATGTTGTTTTTCTATATGTTCATCATTATCATGAGTTTACATCATATTTGGCATTGTTGAAGGATTAGCAATCGCCACTTGAGTACCAGCCAAAGAGATGGTTTTCGCTTTCAACTCTTGACTAGGGGGTGTACTTGTAGGTTTTGTAGTATTTCCCTTTTCATTCTTCTCATTGCATGTTGTAGATATAGTGTTTGAATTCGTAGAAGTCGTATTTGTACCATTAGTCTTTTTTAAAAACATCTTGCTTTCGAATTTCCTTCTTAAGAACTTGCTTCTTCGATGCACTTTCTTGTTTATCCATATTTTGTATCTTATTTTTCAAGGTCCAACAATTATCCTATGATGTCTATGCATTCTATGATAAGCACAATAATATTTGGATTTTCGTGTAGGACGTGGATGAGGTAACATGATCATCTCAGTTGATTGCAAATTTTTCTCAATTTGGACCTACATTCAAGACAAAGTGGGTAGAGAACCAAATATGTAATTAACACTAGTATGCCCAAAGATTGTGGTATGCACAATATGATTTTCAAGTCATGATCCTTAGACATATTTACTCTAAATGCTCCTTCATGATGTTTATTTGATCCAAAATAGTCGTGTTAGACATCGCAGGTTGGGAAGATCCAATATTCATACAATGTTTGTTAAAAGTAGGCACATTATAAACCATGTATAATTGGGCATCTCTATCTTATTGTGCCACTATATTAACTATTTCTTGTGCCTTATATATAGTATCATTCTCTTTAGACTTAAAATATTGTTTATGTTGAAACTTTTCAGTTGAAGGATTAAAGACATTGTTAAGTTTGCTCGTGGAAAGGAGCTTAATTTTGTGTCCTTTGATTGTGTGGCATAAATGGTCAAAAGATAGAAATTGCTTGAACATGATGTATTCATGTAAAGGGGCAAGCAAACTTTATTTGAACATGTTTTACAATTCCTTATCAAGGATAGGATTTTTCATCTTGGCAAGCATTGTCTTTTAAAAAAAGACAATGATGGATAGGTTCATTGGGTTCTTATGTAGTCTTTTCCCAAT
Source organism: Torreya grandis (assembly GCA_037957365.1). Classification (NCBI taxonomy): domain Eukaryota; kingdom Viridiplantae; phylum Streptophyta; class Pinopsida; order Cupressales; family Taxaceae; genus Torreya; species Torreya grandis. The sequence continues at coordinate 1,236,277 of JARHVA010002712.1, read as the reverse complement.
CTGAGCATAAGATAAATTTTCATTGATGTCGATAGCGAAATGCATTAGAAATCGGTCTGCCAAAGGGTTGAATGCTCTCATGGATTGGAAGGGAAGGTCATAGAACCATCGCAAAGCATAGCCTTTAAGGCTTTTCAGAAATAGTTAGTTTAATAAATTGTCATTGTATGCCTAATTCAAACATGTTGTGTGGAATGAACTAAGGTGTTACTCTAGATCATCGTTACCTTCGTAATGGTATTTTAAGAGCTACAAAACCCATTGGTAAAGGATAAGTTGTTAACGTAGGGGATAATGGATTATGAATCAAGGCACGTGTATCCATTGAATGACTAGCTTTAGATGCACCTTGCTCTAACTATAACATCTTGGCATGCAATTTTGTAACAGTCTAATTAAGAGGATGTGCATTAGTTGAGGTTGGTGATGTACTATGCATAATCATCATAGATGGGAAGAGGTCCCCTGCATAGGAATAAGCATAAAAATCTATGGAAAACCTTATGTTGGCCCCACACCTTGTTTGGATATGAAATGTGTAACTAAGGGTGTAGATGTAGGAATAACATCAATAATAGTGAGGATCGTAGTACATCAAGAAGATTAAAATATATAAACATTTTAAACTTCATATGCATACAAAATTTATAAGAGGATATGTGGGAGGTAGATGGGATTAAGGAGAAACATGTTGGCTACCTTTGTTTTGTCACACATGGTGGGGTACAATACCTCATTTAGTGTTGGCTGCATGGACCGCAGAATCCAAAATAATACAAATAATGGGAGTGGTATGGTAGCAAGTTCAACCTTGAGGTATAGGGGTAGGAAGAACAAAAAGAGTCATGCATGTCATTTGATGTCTAGTGATAGCAATAGGCTACTCGGATTGGATGTTGAAAAAATATAATTTGAGGAAGGCTTGGGATTATTCATTGTTAATTTTAACCTTATTATTTTTTGAATGGGATATGTATCTAAGGCCTTGTCATCCTTTTTGAGTGGATGTTGTAATGGCGATGCAAAGGGTTTTGAACAAACCTTCAATAGTTTTGCCTTGTTCTTGGTTATAGGATTAAAGCCTTCTCCACTTGATATTTGACTCCACCTAGGTTCCTTATACTTACAAAAGACTCTTATCACTCATTTACTATTACCTCTTTTTTGTATGGCAACTTGTCGATAGAATTTTCTATCTAATAGGTCTGCAATCTTGCTTCCTTGACTCTGTACTGTAACTTAGCTATTGGAATTTGTCATTGAATCTCACTAGATTTTTTTTCCTTGGTCAAAACACAATTCTTTTTACCCATTACAATTGTTATCTCATTCAACAAACTACTCTTTAACCTTCTCTAAATTATATGTACGCAAGAAACACAACACTCGGGTCTTCTTGTCTTCTTAACTATGACTCATACTCTCAGGACTGCAAATGGATAGCATTAAACCTTCCCATCACTTGAACATGTTTCTAAACCCCTTTCAAGGTTTTATATGACAAAATATAGTTCTATCTTTCAAAGTTAGGTTTTTATGTAAGAAAACACAGTAATATGAGTTTTAGTCCTTTTAGGTCTATTATTTTATTTGACGGGTTTTCTTACTCACAACAATCATGTTATAGTTTTCAAAAGAATATTTATACCCAATTTTACCTTATATAACCTATCACATAGTTCTTCATCAATCACTATGCTTATCTTTGCTCAAGAAGACAAGAAATGAGATTTTTTTTACTCTTTTCACATACCTGTAGTGAGAAAGGGCAATATCTCTTCCTATAGAGTTTCTCAAGCTCTAAAACCACTTGGTTCTCTTAACCAACATTGTCAAGAATCTACATATAAATTTTTATGGGATTTGGGTGGTTCATTTGAGGGATAAAGCAGATTTTGTAAGCTAAAACCCTAAACTTGGATTAACAGACTGACTTACCTAAGAGTTCAAATTTGAAGAAATTTCAAGTTTTCTTGGCTGTCAAAGCTTGTAATTACTTGGATTAGGACCCCTTTACATTCCTCCTCTATCAATTGCTTTATTGGTCTTATATTCACAAAAGTACATAAGAACTACACTTTTTATCAGACTATGTCCTCAAAACTCTATTTGCAAACCTCCATAATCAACAAAATCTTCATAAAAGAATGAAACAAGGCAGATTGAGTCAATAGACTTCATTCACACATATACCAAGCCTGAGGCTTTACAAAAATCATATTAAAAGACTAATTTATTCATATTTGCTTCCAAACTGATACACATACCCTTCAAAATGATGACAAACCTTACATATTACCTACCAAAAACCTACTAACTTTTGTCTTTTCTCCTTGTCTTCTTTGTTTCTTGCCTCCTTTTTGTGATGGTTTGAGCTTATGATGTTGTTACATCTTGACCAATCTTAGTCTCTTCTTATTTTATAAGCAAACATTTCTCAACAACTTGATAACTCTTTACAAACATACTTAATTTAGCCTTCTCTCTATGTTGGATTTGTCTTGATTAACTTTGTGACAAGTTTAGACTGAGTGGAACACTGAAGGATGTTTACCATATGTGTTTTAACCCTGAGGACCCCTTACAAAAGGATCTAATTTTTTTACAACATGCCCAAAGTCTTCAAAGCCTTGTAAACCATTCAAAATTTTGGATTTCCTACTTTTGGCAGGAAACCTAAAAAGACCTATCAAGATCTAAAAATGACTAATGAAACCTAGGCAATACTTTTTAATAACCATTCATGACCTCTAAGACCTCCTATGACCATAAAACAAACACAAGTGAAATACTTAAATAGTAGGCTCTTAGACTTTAAAAAAAAACATGAGCTCCTACTCATGAGTCTAAAATACTACTCTAGCTAATGCAATGGACTTCTTATATATCTTCTTCACTGTCTCTCATATAGATGTCCATACTATTAAAGTGAGCCACGTCTAATCTTCCTTCCTGCTATCATCTTCATAGTTAAACCTACACATGGAACAAACATGTTAAATAAATCAATCACTATATCATGCCTTTGAGGCATTTTCAATCCTTCTTCACTATTAGCATGTTGTCCATGCTTCTTTCTCACACCATAGACTCTCCCATAGCCTGTATTTTTTGCATCTAAAATTTTGATTTCAATGTTACTACAAAACTAATCCTCAATCCCAAAAAAATTGTGTGCTCTTTCTTGCACAACCATCCCTTCCACCATGGACCCATATAACTTATATGTCCTACCCTCTTCACTTTCTTTTGATGCTTCTTGACTGTCATCTTTTTCCATTATCTTTAATGGTTCTTTCATGGAAACATCTATCTCTTATTTTATGTCCATTTTCTCTAATAGGATTCCTTCCTCTAAGGCTAATCATATCTTTATTTTTTTGATTTGTTTGTAAAATCTATTTTGGGCTCCTCATAAAAGGACTTTATTGTCTTGTTGTTTCTCAAGACAAACTCTTCCTTTGCATTCACATACTTGAGTTGCTCACATAGAAACTTCTCTCTCACATTGCCTTCCATGGTAATTTCCTTTGGCAACCCAATTTCTAAAATGAAATCTACATTAATTTCCTTTGATATCAATTCATTGGGAAATTTATCTTCTATTATATCAAGAAATTCATCTAGTAAATTTTGAATGTCTAAAAATAAATCAGTTACCTTATTAGCTACAATGTTTTTCCTAGACTCAGCAAGCAATGTATTATCAAACCTTTTCTTTCTCTTTAACTTGCTACAAGAATTATTTCTTACCTGTTAACAACACCTTCTCATTGTCTTCTATTGTTACACTTTGATCTTTCAAATGTATAAATATGTGTTTCTTACCATCTATTTCAAAAGTATAAGTGTTGTTTCTCCCATCATGTATGCCTCTCTTGTCAAATTGCCAAGGTCTACCCAATAAGACATGGCAGACATCCATGGGCATGACATCACAAAGTACTTCATCTTTGTAGTTGCCTATCTAAAATTATACTTTGCATTGTCCATTGATTAAGACCTAATGTCCTTTTTGCAGCCATGACACCTTATAAGGTGTTAGATGAGTTAAATGCTTTAAGCCCAACTTGTTAACCATTTCAAAGGATACTAAAATATCAATGCTACCACTGTCTATTATCATTTTGAAACACTTACCTTTAAATTTGTAGGTTGTTCTGAACAAACTTTTCATCTATTTTGGCTCTTTAACTTCCTTGCTTGGTTTGAAAAGTATCATCTTCATTAGAAAAGACTCTCTTATTTCAGATTCATTACATGATCCTATACTTTCCTCATCTTTGGCTTGTACAACCTGAGTATTATGGATTTTTTGTAGATACTTTGGGCATTCATAAGATATATGGCCACATTAATTACATCTAAAACACTTACCCCAAAAGGTTTTTCCTCTATCTTTTGAATATGACTTTCTTTTTCTATATGAGTGACCTCTTGGACTTTGACTTTGAGAGCTAATTTCTCCATCATAAACCTAATTTGGTTGTTTTCATTATGTTCCCCTTGTAAAAAGTTTTGGGTCTCGGTTTACTACAACCATGCACAAGCGTGGGATACTCCCTCTTCGCTCAAAATTTAAACACTCAGTTGCATCTGCATCAATCCATATGAGGCACAAGCCTTATGCACTCACCCGAAGCACAGATGAGAAAGAACCAGGGCCCGCGTTGGGCTAATTATGCCATGGCGCGAGGCTTCACTAAGGAGACTTGAGCAATGTACCAAAAACTTGACAGATCCATAGGCGCAGGGCTTTCTTGGATTAAGCTTGGGGTCATATAGGCAATTAAAGAGTCATAGGATTGCTTTGGCTCAATTTATTCATACTAAACAAATGCAATTTAAACAAGGATTGGGTTACTGGTGCAGATCTATACTCATCCTCCATGTACAATAAAGATGACATCATAAAAATTATAGATACTCCATTAAAATAGCGAACCAATAAAATGCATGAACATCAATTAACATAATTCAATCAAAAGTATGACATCACAAATTTTCACATCACATTAATAATACCATAAGATATGAAAACCAAACACACTTAGCACATTTCAATGCAACACCATTGACATTGTTCAGAGTCCATAGAAAGAGTTATATTCCAAACATAATATTAACAACCCAGAGGCTCACACATGAGCTTGGGCACATACAATTGGACCCAAAGTGGACTCCATTATGTTTCTAAGCCTTAATGGCCGCTAAAGCAAGGTTCACAGAACATGGCTTCGAAATCCATCAGAGCTTCATTGCAGTTCTTCACTCTCTTTCATCTTCTAGTTTGAGCTCTTTATAAGCCTTCAGGGGCATCTTTGCCAAGATGGAAGTTGCAGACTGAGTGCTAAGCTAGAACTCTACCATAATAACTGTCAACTCCATGACTCTGCAATCTCTGCACTACACTGGTCACATCACTAAAAATATTCGATAATGCCCTAAAAATATGGAAGTTGGTTCCCTAGAGGCTCACACATGAGCTTGGGCACATACAATTGGACAAAGAGTGGCCTCCATTATGTTTCTAAGCCTTAATGGCCGCTAAAGCAAGGTTCACAGAACATGGCTTCGAAATCATTCCATCAGAGCTTCATTGCAGTTCTTCACTCTCTTTCATCTTCTAGTTTGAGCTCTTTATAAGCCTTCAGGAGCATCTTTGCCAAGATGGAAGTTGCAGACTGAGTGCTAAGCTAGAACTCTACCATAATAACTGTCAACTCCATGACTCTACAATCTCTACACTACACTTATCACATCACTAAAAATATTCGATAATGCCCTAAAAATATGGGAGTTGGTTCGCCCCCTGTCAACTGGGACAAGATTTGCATTGCAACCTCCAGCTAGCTACAAAAACTCTTAGGCTAACCACTTGCCAAAATTATCTTCTCGCACCTAGGGGGATGTCAAGTTGGTGCAAATACTCTACTAACAAATTAGGGGCCCAACATTACCCCATACAAAAACTCTAGTCCACCCTCGGACTAAGCCGTCAAACTCTTGGGAACATATAACTCAGGTGCATTCTCCTAGAGTTCGGCATTGAATTCCTCAAAGCCCTTTATGGCTAGCTTGATTTCTTGTGCGGCACTATCAATCTCAGATGATGTAGTAGTGAGGGAAAGTACACATGTTTTATCTAGCTCCTTACGGAAGGTTTCTATGTTGGATTTCGCCTTTTCCACACTTATGTCTAAGATCTCCCCTTGCTCACAGGCCTTGGTCTATAGAGCACAAAAGAGTTCTTCCAAAGTCCACTCCTAGTCCTTGATTTGATTACTTAGCGTGTTCATGCAGTGCATGATTTGTGACCATTTTGCCCTGCTTGCGGAGTATACTTGAGCCATCTGTTGCTCCTCATCCTTCACTTGCTTTAAGGGTGCATCTATTACTGAGGCTTGGTTGGAGAAGTTTATGAAAATGGCGTCTAATGTGTTCGCACCCTCCTTCAACTTTGCAAAGAGATCCTCTACCTCTTGGAGCTTGTCTAATAGTTCCTTCTTCAGTGCGATACTAGGGTCTTCTTCTTCCTGGGTCGGTTCAGGTTGTAGTCTTGGGAGCATCTGCTCCACCAATACACAAATCTTGTCGACCTCTGAAAGGTCTAAAGTGTTGAGGCCAACCAAAAGAGATGGTTCGGTCACCTCCACGCACTCACAAAGTTGTTGTAACTTGAACCTGTTGGCTTGTGCCTCCTCCTTGACTTCCTTGAGGAGCTTATTTAACTTCCTCACCTTGTCATCATTGATGATGTTCCGATGTGTTACTTCTGTGGCCATCTTTATGAGTGCATTCCCATATTGGATTAGGTTCATGGCACGTGAGTCAACAAGAAGGGATTCCTGCCCTTCCTCAGGATCTTCTAGGCTCAAAGTAGCCACTCTGGGTGCCTCAAATTGGGGCTCGTACTATAATGGTTTAGTGCAAATGAGAGTTGCTTATGTGTCCTTGTAGTGGCAGCTTGAGGGGGCATAGTTTCATACAAGTATAGATCTTCATCCCCCTAGTTCTTCTACGTCGTCTCCCTAATGTTAAGTTCTCTATCGTCCCTCTCAACGATAGCCTTCTCTGTGTGTTCCTCCTCACTGGTGCCACCACACTCTTCGGTGTGCTCCTCTGAGGATTCACTTGTTTGGTCCTTGGGGGTTGCTTCATCAGACTTTTCCCCCTCATTCACTTCTTCATCCTGGGGTTTTTCAATACTTACCTCAAGGGTTATTCCTTCGGTGTCAATGTCGCCTTATCACTGTTGGAACTCCTCAACTTTCCCTATTATTTGCTCCAAGGCACCAATATCGCCTTCTTTGTGTCCAGACACCCCTTCACTACTTGGGCATGCCATCGCAGCTTTCTCTGCTTGTTTAGTGGGGTCACTTGCTGCTTGTTTGACCACTTCCACTGCTAGTCCTGCGCTTGAGGGAACCTTTGGGGCCCTTTTCTCCAACTTGGCCTTCTTATGTTCCCATTAAAGCTTCTACTTCTCTTCAAGTGCCAAACCCTAATTGATATCTTCATCACTTAGTCCCATCTTCCTCCAGGCGCTCTTTTCTCCTCGATAGTTTGCAGAGCCACTGGTTAGGCCTTATCCCTGGGTGTCGATGCCAGTTTCCTTAATGGGCTCATTAACGAGGTGGCACCGAAAGTGAGGCTCGCCATTTCCTCTGTTACTTTAAGCACGGCGATCATGCCGCTTTACAGGGGCCTCCTACACATTTTCAGCACTGAGCTCCTCTTCGCCTTCCCCTATTTGCAGGATATAGGTCCCTGCTCAGTCTTCTTCAATTTCCTCCTCTATTATGGGCGCAAGGGCTGCCTCTCTCTCCATATCTACAAGGGTCTTGGTAGGGAACGCTATAGGTCCCTTAGTATTTTTCTTTGGATGCTTGCTAGAAGAAGCACCCTCTTCTGTGAATGTCACACACTTCTTTAGGATAGTGGGCATAATTTGTTCTTCGGAGGCTATTTTCAACTGTATACGCTCTGTGATCTCTTCTAATTTTTCACCCTATTTCCTTTGGAGTGTCTTCCCCTGTAGCTTTGGCACATCCTTCCCTTCATCGCCAGTTAAGAGAGGGTGATCATCATCCTTGTCAGGATCTTCGCCCTTCTTGTGTGGCTTCATCTCATAGTAAAGGTTAAAAATCCTTCTATTTATTATTACCCTTTGGAGGGGATGGATGTCAGACCTATCACTATCATCCTCCTCATCCCTGGCGGCCTTGGCTCCAGGGCACACAAATTGGTGCCTCATCATTCTTCTGTCACAATCCATGGCCTTGGCCTGGATCTCCATTTGTTGTGCATTGGGATTCTCCTTAGCGTCACCATGAAGTATTTGGTTGAGAACACGTAAGACAATCAGAGCCATCTTGACAGATTTCCATTTGTGAGCGTTAGGCGCACCACACAGAAGTGTTGCATCACGGCAAAGGTTGTTGTTCCCACCAGTTGTTGGGGGATTTCTTGTGGGATGCGCCACTCCTTCCCAAAGGCCTCTACATACCTTTCAAACCACCCTTGCACTCTATTCTTATACTTTTATGAGAAGCTAGGGAGGTCGATGAAGCCCTGGGACTTCATCATTGGGGACTCATGGCTTGGTGGAAACACCCATAGGTGGTCGGCATCGACATCCAACACACCTATTTCTTCCATCACTATTAGGATCAACATGTATCCCCACCGTAAGGTATCGTGCGCCCGATGGCATTCTTGTGTATTTTTTACTATCTCCTCTACTATGAGCTTGGAGACATTGAACCTTACTCCCTGTGCCATGTGGTGGGCAATGCAATGGAAGGTTTTGCTTATATCAGACCACTAGCCGTCAAGGCACAGTTTGGCGCTTACCAAGTGCATTGTTGTCCTTGTGCCTGAGTCTTGGATGTCCTTGATAAGGAAAGCAAATCTTGACTTGTAGTAGCCCAAGAGCTTAGCGACCCTTTCTACCTCCACATCATCCTCCATTTCTCATATATCTACTCCTACGCCAAGTAGCCCTATGATTATGCTAATGTGACTTGCAAAAATCCTCATGCACCATCTAGCAAATTAGAACCGGTCGCCATGTAACTGCGATAGGAGGAAATACACCAAGTCATATGGCTTGCCAAAGCTTATCAGCTCAAAAATTTGTGTGGTGCCCATGTTTTGCAATTGTCTCTGATGGAGACATCAAAGAGCGTGGCACCTACCTTGGTCTTCTTGCTCGTATCTATCATCCAATCCTTGTTCAATTCCTACATGTTGTTGCTTGTCCTAAGGTTATATTCTTTTAGCTTTCAAACATGCGCAAAGGATACCCACTTCTCCCCCACCATGACCTCTAATGGGTATTCCATCTCTCTGTAGGTGACCTTGGCACTTGCGCTAGGGTCAATCTCTGAAACACTCACCCCCTCTACCACTTGCGCCTCAAATTTTGCAGCAACGGCTTCCCTCACTATTCTCGCTTTCTTCACATCTTTTTGCGCTTGTGGTGGACCTGTGCTCAGTCACTTCTTTCCCATCCTAAACCTAATACTATTGAAACATGGCCAATTGATCCTGTTGAAGCTCAAAATTGTGTCTGGTGTGCTTTACAGTCACGGGAGATGCGACTGCACATTCCGTTGTTGATCTCCCTGCCTTGTTAATGGCAGCTTGTTGTCCTGCAAAAATCCTACTCCCCTATTTTTCTGTCAAATTCTCTCCACTTGCCTCCTTTTCTCCTCAGGGTGATGCAAATTTCTTGCTCTTTCGTTCTCATTTGGGGAGGTTGTGGGGAACTGGTTTCCTATCTGTTAGCATCTTCTCGTTTAGTGGCTTCAGCACTTGGCTTTGTTTTGATCTCTTGAAAATGACAATAACCTCCTACCCCTGCAATATGCACTTTTATATGCTAATCTCATCTGCCAATATGCTAAAACCCACAAAATCCATTGTTAGATGCTCATTAATGCGGATCTTTGCTCTTCCGTCGTCGTAGCATTAACTCTACTAACGATTTCTTCGGTGAAGTGACAGATGATTCAAACGATCACTTCCTGCTGACTGTTGGGTGGGTGCCAGCTATTACAACGGTCGTTATCTTGCACTTTGTTCATCTTGGCGCAACCTTCGTAATCCTTATGGTTACTTAGGTGTAGCACTTCACATGCACACGATTCAGCATCCTCGGTTTCATCTCTTCTTGGCGTTGTGCTTCCTTTCAAGTGTGCCTCTTTCTTGGTCAATTTCTTTGCACTTTATTGTCTCTTGTTTCAGCCTCCCCTGCCCCATACAAATCCTTGTGTTGGTCTTCCAGCGCCTCATCATCTCCTCTTGGTCTTTTACACACAAACACCTTGTGTGCTCTTACTCATCAATTCGCACTTATACTATACTAAGCCTGTACTAAGCCTAGCATACTTCACACGTGCCCAGAAACTTAGGTGTCTAGCCTCAAGGGCTTAAAAAGCGACCAGACTCAACTCACCCGACTAGATTTATGCGGGTGTAAGTGCCAAAAAAATTTACTGCGAGTTTGAAAGCACCATGCTTATTCCAACAACACAAAAGAAAGAAACATAAGGAAAAGATTTGGCTTGCGCCAATTTTATTATAGTCACAAGACAAAGCGAATGACTTTCGACCGAAAATTCAGTGCTAGATGAAGCAAACGCCATCTTAGTGATGGTATAGTTTCAATTTGTTGTCGTTAAAATGCCTAGGGAGCATTTCACCAATCAACAAGCACAGCTTGCATGTTCCAGTCTCTGAGATGTTGTGGATGACATAAGGTCCCATCCCCCTGATCTGTAACTTGCTTAGGTGCCTTAGGTACTTAGAATCATATAACAAGACCAATGCACCTTCTATAAACACATTGTGTTTGATGTGCTTATCATGTCATACCTTTGGTGGGCCTTCTATATCTGTTGGCTCCATCGTGCTTGGGCGAGTGTCTCATCCAGCCTCTGCAAATCTTCCAGGCATGCGTTTAAAGACTCTTGTTCGTACAATCGACCAATACACGTGATGCACAATGAGGGCACTAGGAATTCTATAAGTAAAATGGCCTCTACGCCAAACACCAGTTGGAATGGTGTTGCCTTGTTCATGCATTTGTATGTTGTGTGATAAGCCCATAACACTACTGATACACGATCATCCCAATCTTTGCGACCAACGTCACATATTTTTGTGAAGCATGTCCCCAATATTTTATTGAATGCTTCTACGGTGCCATTCGCTTGGGGGTGCTAGGGTGTTGTTTTATGGTGTGCCAAAATATATTCGGATAGCAAGATTTAAATTGTTTCATTGATGAAATGCATGTCACGGTTGCTAGTCAAGCTAAACAGGCATCCATACCTACTGATTATGTTTTTCCAAAGGAATCTTGCTATTGTGGCAGTTATACAATCTTTGGTTGGCGTTGTTGCAGCCCACTTGGTGAAGTAATCTGTAGTAGCCAAAATGTACCTTGTGCCTGTTCACCTCATCATGGGAGTAATAGACCCAACAAAATCAATGGCCCACTTTTCAATGGCATCTAAGCAAGGATGGGGATGAGGGGCATCTCATCCCGGTGGTTTGGTTTTCCAGTACACTGGCAAACGTCACATGTTTTGGCATATTCTTTTGCGTCATGAAATAGAGTTGACCAAAACAAACCTAATTGTATTACTTTACACATCGTAGCGTCTCCAGCACAATGACCTCCAACAATTCCATCATGCGCCTCTTGCATTACTAAGTCCCGTTTGTGCTCTAGGACACATTGGCGCATGATTTCATCGCGGATTAACTTGTATAGTTCCCCGCCAATGAGTTGAATAGGGGCAACGCGAACTACGAGTTGCTGCTTCTCTTTAGTTGTCATGGTCTGAGGCACAGATCCAGAGGTCATAAATGCGACAATCTCTACCAAGTCTTCCGAGACACGTTGGATCCTATAGAGTTTTGCATCAGGCATATCATCCTCAATTGGCGTTGTTGCATCCAAGACAGATGGTCTGGGCCCGAGTTTTATTTTCAAGGATTTACGACAACAGAAAATTAGAATTCTTGAAACAAAATGATCCATCGGCAAATGAGCTTGTGTAAAACGGGATTGTTTACTAGGTACTTAAGCGCCTTGTGATCAGTAAAGAAGATAAAGGGGGTTGCCAAGAAATACTGTCGAAACTTTTACAAGACGTACACCATGGCAAGCACCTTGCACTCAGTTGTGGTGTAATTTTGTTCTGCCTTGGTTAGTTCCCTACTTGCGAAATAAATAAGATGATCCATTTTCCCTTTGCCTGGTTGTGCAAGAATGGCGTTGATTGCAGTACCAGAGGCATCGATGTGGACATGGAAGGGAGTTGCCCAGTCAAGAAATTATAATATCGACACACTTGCTAGTTTGAGCTTCAGGGTCTCGAAAGCATCCACCTGTGTTGTGCCCCAATAGAATGGGCCATCCTTCCATAAGAGTTCTAATGCCACAACAATCCGGGCATAATTCCTTATGAACTTCTTGTAATACTCTTAATGCCCAAAAAAGGTGCAGATATCTTTCTGCGTTGATGGTGTTTGATGCTGAAGGATAATTGCAATCTTGGTTGGATCAATGAGCAGACCATCCTTGCAAACGATGTGCCTGAGTAATGTGCCAAATGGCATTTTTTTCAAAAACACACTTTAGATGCAAAGAAATTTGTAATTGTTTGCACCTTTCAAACATTAGGTGCAAATTGTTATAGTGATCCTTCACCAACTCATACATTGTCCAATCGTCCAAGTATACTTGGAGGAAGTTTTGAATAAAGTCTTTGAATGCAGTGATCACCACCCGAGATAAAACGATTGGTGCATTCTTTAGTCCAAAAGGCATTACGTTATATGTGAAACATCCCCATTCCGTTGCAAAGGTGTTTTAGACTTGTCCTCCTCAATCTAGACTTGATGGTATCTTGAAAATCCATTAGTAAATGTGTATATCTCACAACCTACAACGCCATCCAATACTTCATCAATGAATGGAGTTGGGAAAGGGTCGGTCACATAAGCGACGTTCAACAGTTTGTAGTCAACACAAATTCGGATATGCCCATCCTTTTTTATATTGATGACCATGGGGTTGACCCATTCAAATTCCTGTATCGGGTAGATGACTCATGCAGCTAGCATATCATCAATCTCAATCTTAACCTGAGCTCGAAGATTTGGATTCATCCTGTAAGGTCACTTCTTGACGGGTCTCGCATTGTCGACTAGTTTGATGCGCACCTTCTCGAGGGAAGGGTGTATGCCTTTCATATCTTTCTAGTTTCGCAAACAAGTCTTGGAATTCTTTCGAGAGATCAACAATTCGCACCAGTGTCGTGTTAGACTAATAGATGCCCAAAGTGGCAATTTTGGGTTCCCCTTCTGAACTGATATCTACCTTGGTAGTTCTTAATGGTGCCCGATAGGGTTCATGCTTCTCCTAGAGTGAATCCTCGACTTGTATGTTTCCCTTGGTTATTTATACCCGAAGATGGGTAGGGTCTTCTTCCTCTGGGGCGCTATCCTCAACTTGGCGCACTAACTTCTTTTTCCCTATCAAATTCTTCTAGTTGCGCACTTTTCATGTGTCATCATCTTCATCAATAGAGTCACTGTTCATAATTTGTTCTTCGAAGAAGGTTGGGAGCGCTAACCTTTTTTGTCGAACATGTCCTTTAGGCGTTTTTCCAATATAGCAATGCCCTAAAACACTGACCTTCAAACTACCTGTAATGGCTCAATCAATTCAAGATTTTGTAAAGAAAAGGAGAAGGTATGAACAAACCACTCCTTAAGGGCATCCTAATTAGCTATTTCATGGCACATCTCATTGACTATGTCCCACGCTCGTGCCCAAGTCTTTAAGGTTCTATAGAAGGTGTGCACCCATAAATTTCTTGGGGCATTATCACTGTAACCAGTCAACGTCTCTTCGCAAAGACGTACATGTGCTATGGGGTCGAAGTCGCCAGAGTAGGCTGAAATGTCTAGGTCTTCATATTTTTTGTTTTTTTTTCTGGTGCAAATAGCTGCCTTTATACCCTGCCAAATTAGCAAACTAGGCTTCTACATTGCCCACCAACAAGCGACGGTGCTCTTTAATGTGTATACTAGTGTGCCAATTCTATCCACCTTTGAGATGCATGACTCAATGCCACATACATAATCTTCCACGGGATTACTTCCTTCATATCTTGGGAGCACAGTAAGTTTGCCCTTAGTGAGATGAAACACTCTTTTTACTATTTTCTTGGCACAAGGGACCCATCTTTTAGGAGTGTGATCAATTTGTATCCACCCTGTCTTTATTGGCTTTGGCGCCTTTGCTCTCACCAAGCGGCACCTTCAACTAGTGGTCTCATATGCTTCCTTGACCCATCAATCGCAAGCAACATCTGTGGTGTTTGAGGCTGACTGTCCATCTTCCCAAGAGAGGATTCTTTGATCATTTGGGTCTAGAGTCTCGGCGCCTTGCACTGTGATGTTATAGATATGGTTGATTTCATCCTCAATGTCCATGCTCTCGACATAGGGGGGGTCCTTGGTCATTTGAGAGAGATATAACTACCCTCTCCTTTCCATTCTCAAAGGTCATGTAGCGCCTTTTGGAGCACATATTTGCATTGTTCGCATAACACCATGGTCTTCCCAGAAGTGTCAGATAGTTGTCATGTTTTGCTAACTCTATTTCAAAGTCAATGCGGAATTCAATGCCCATGATATCTACAGTTGCGCTTTTCAAAATTTTGATAGGTTGTGCCCGGATCTTATTGGCCATGAAGAGCACATGAGGGGAAAGTCTCAAAGTTGGGCTAGCCATCTTCTCCCAAGTAGTTTTTATCAAGATGTTGACCTCGGCCCCTGTGTCTACAAGAACCTCACAGACCATCCGTCAATAGTGAAATCCACCAGAAGTTCTTTTTCATATTCAACACTCTGAGTGTGTCGGACTTCTTGTGCCCTTTCCATGCATGGCACGACGACCTCAACTTGCTTTTGACCTGCATGCTCCAAGAGCAAGTTTTTCAATAGGGGCAACATTCCTTCTATTTGCAGGAGGCATAGGATCTCAATTAATCCCTGTACTTCTGATGGGGAATCCAGAACAACACACCTGCTCTGATCCCACTTGTTAAGATCTTGCTCCTCAAAAAGAGCACACTATGATTACCAAATACAAGCAATTAAACATACAGAAATATCCAAAAGTACAAGTAACTAGAATTCACAAATAGCACAGAATATGAGAGACAATACACAATCTTGTATTAATACTCATCTAGAAAGAAAATACAATAAAGAAGATGCCACTTCTTCTTCCACCTCTCAGAGGCTTCCCACACCTCAAGGGCTCCCAGTAATTCTCAATCAAGAGTTCACTCTCCTACCAAAAACGGTCCCAACACACAACTCACACAGAATTGGTGTTCACCTCTCCAACCAGTCAGTAATAACCCTGCCAGTACCAAGCACTCTAAAGTACTTCAAGTAGATCTTCTCATGAACATGCAACATGTAATTCAACAGACCATACTTACACATGTAGATCTCCTATGAGCTTGCAACAACCTGCAACTCAATGATCTTATAATGGAAAGATCTTCCTTGCCTTCTTTTTCATCTCATAATTACAATACATGCCAATGGGTCTATAAATAGATCACAGACTTAAACAATAACTTAGACTCTTAATTTATTAATAATAGACACGCAGCTCAAGACTCGAAGTAGCCTTTACATGCAAACAATCAGTTCAACAAATTAACTGTTCGTGCAACGAACAGTTCTGGAACACACAGGCCACCGACGTTAGTCCCTCTCTGACTGGAGGTGACCGACGTCGACCGACTCCCTGCCAATGTCGATTGCCTTCTGCACTGAATCTGACCGACGTCGGTCCCACTACCGATGCCGGTATCCCTGGAACTCAGCAACCTCCTCCATGTCTGCAACAAGTTGAAGCTTTTAGCTCCACAACCTAACAATCTCCCACTTGGAGATAAACAGCTGCAACTGTCCCTGTACCTGTACATCTAGTTTGTTTCCTGACATTGTATCTCTCTTCAAGATCACCCTTGAAGATCAACCACCACAAACCCTGTGGTGCACCTCCTGTCATCCAAATCACCTGCCACATCCGCATCTACAAACCCATGTAGAAAAGAACTTGACCCTGCTTAGCATGTGCACCTGCTGTTGGTCCCTCTCAAATACCTGAGAATCCACTGAACTGCCCTCCAGTGCTTCTTTCTCGGATTGGCTCCTAACTTTCTGACAACTCTCACTGCTTGGAAAAACTCAGGTTTAGTACACATGTACTCAACCTCATTATGTGAATCAAGACATTGTTCATAGAACTATCCAACCATCGACGTGCTTACCGGTCTCACACAATCATCCTGAAACAAAGTCAACATGTGACCTTCCATGTTCCTAGAACACACTCATGCCAAAGAATCTTGCTGCTCCCAGATTCCTCATGACATACTTCTGAACTAGCTTTACCTTTAGTTCAGTAACTCCCTGTAAGTGTAACACTGCAACAAGCACACAATATAGTAATAGGATAATGTAGCTAATATTATCCAACCTGGTATAGAGAAACACAATGGTCAAACCTCCATTGTCCTGCAGCTTATTCAAAACCATATACCCTGGCCTTCCGTCTCACATGTCCATTTCTGCTCTTCTTTATCCTGAACATCCATTCGTCTCTCAGTGCTTTCTTTCAGCCGGCAACTCCACCAAAAACTCCCGTTTGGTTCTCCTCCAAGGAATCACATTTCTCATCCATGCCAAGCTCCCACTGTTTTCTGGATCTCCCTGCTCTGCTTATTTAACAACTTCCTGATTCTTTACCATCAGTGAGCAACAAGTAGTGTAAAAAAGGGAAATGACGAATTTGAGGCTTACTTACCCTTTAAGTCCTCCATATGGGCGCTTGAGACTCCTTGACAGCTTGTTGTCCGCCTAAAATCCATCTCAGTGATCGATGCCAGTCACATCTCAGTCTGCACCTGACCGACGTCGGTTCCATGCGACTGCCTCACTGCCGACGTCGGTTCTCCCTGACCGACGTCGGTGTTTATCTGCCTTGAGTCACCGACGTCGGGCTGCACATAGCCGACGTCGATCCCTGTCTGGACGCCGACGCCGATTTTCTAACTGACGTCAGTCTCTGTGTTTTTCTTGTGAGAAATGACTTCTACCTACGAGCTTCTTTTGGATCAAACCCTTGTCCAAATCACCCTTGCTCTGCTCAAAATTCTTCAGCGCCTTACGCTAATCTCTGTCCGTCACCTTCTCTTTGAAAACCAAAGCTTTTCTGCTCTTGTCACGAACATCAAATTTCTCAAAAAACGTCACTTTCTTCCTCTGCATACAGAAATCTTGATTCATGCTTTTCAAATTTGAAAGCATACCATTTGACTCAAGAACATGCATCTCATTCTTATTCATGTGACCAAGCCTATTAAGCCACATCTTCGAATCTACATCTGAAGTAGATAACCCAGAAAGAGAATCAGTAATACAAGTAGATAGATAAAGTGTACCTACTTTCTTACCTCTTGCTACAACAAGTGCACCCTTGGTAACATTTCAAGAGTCCGCTGTGAGAGTTATTGTGAAACCTTCATCACCCAAACTTATTACAAAAATCAAATTCCTCTCCAGAACTGGGACATGCATGACCTCCTTCAACACCCATGTGTTATTTGTTTGCAATTTCAGCTTCACTTTCCCTTTGCCAACCATCTGACAAAGCTTACCATCCCCTAAATTAATTTCTCCAAAGTCTCCCTGAACATACTCATGAAAAAATTTCCTATTTGGGGATGCATGAAAAGAGGCACCAGAATCTAAAACTCAAGATTTTACTTTATCTAAGGAACATACCAGAGCATCCTGTGCAACATAATCTGCAACATCTGCTTCTTCTTCATGTCCTTCATGCTGATCTTCAATCGACTTGCAATCTCTCTTTAAGTGTCCTTGTTTTCTACATTTTCAGCAGGTTATTCTGCCATACCTGGACTTAGATCTCCTGCCTATCTTTGACCTTGATCTCCCATGCTCGATCTTCTCTCTTTGTCTTCCCTTGCTTTCCACACTCAAAGCATTACCTGATGATTCACATGTGTTTTTCCTGCGTATATCTTCATTCAAAATTACACTCACAACATCATCCACTTTTAAGATTTTTGAAGCAGATGCAGTATTACTAACTGCCATTACCAAACTCTCCCAACTTTCAGGTAATGAGCATAAGATTAAGAGAGCCTTAATTTCATCATCAAAAACAATATTGACTGAATTTAACTAGTTTACCAAACCATGAAAATCACTAAGATGACTATGTACAGATCCACCTTCCAACATTTGCAAATTAAATAATTGCTTCATAAGAAATACCTTATTCGAAGCTGAGGGTTTTTCATATAAATTTGCCAAAGATGTCAGGATCTTGCTCCACCAAAAAAGCACAATATGATTACCAAACCAAGCAACTTAATATGCGGAAATTAACCAGATTCACCAAGTAACTAGAATTCAGAATAACACAAGATATGAGAGACAATACACAACTTGTATTAACACTTTATACAGAAAAGAATACAATAAAGAAGATGCCACTTCTTTTCCACCACCTTACAGAGGTTTCCCACACCTCAAGTGAACAGTAATTCTTCTCCCCAAAGCTCTCCCTCTCAGGTCCCAACACCCAACTCAAAATACAGAGTTGGTGTTCACCTCCTGTGCTCCACGCACACCACAAGTGCTACACGCACTCCACAAGCACTCCACGTGCTCCACAAGTACTCAAGGTACTTCAAGTAGATCTCCCATGAACCTGCAATAACCTGCACTTCAACAGACCATACTTATGAAAGGAACTCCCTTGCCTTCCTCTTTGCTCTATCTGAGTACACACATGTACTCCAAGTAGATCCTGCCTGATACTGCTCCATGTTGTGTTGCTATCTATATGATCCTGCACACTTGCAAATCAAACACGGTTCTGCTCACCTGTGAACCTTGACCTTGCACACACATACCCCTGCAGATCAACGATCTTACTTACCATGTAGATCACTCTACACTCTGAAGAACCCTTGTCCTTGCCTCACCAAGTCTTTATGATTCTCCAACCAGTACCAAGCTTGGCACTGATAAGGAACTAGGAGGAACACCCTTACTCACTTCACACACAGAAGGAGCAAACTTTGCTCAACTCAAACTAGAACACTTTTCCAATACAACCATGAGTCTATTATATAGATCTCATCCAAACAATGATTAGACATCTAATTGCAATAATTAGATCCGCAGCTCTCAGTCTAAAAATAGCTCTCTTCATGAAAACACTTGGTTCGTTAGCTAACTGCCCGTAATAAGCGCAGTCCGAACCACACAGGCGACCAACGTCGATCCCTGTCTGCCTGGGGGTCGCCGACGCCGACCGATCCATGACCGATGTCGGTTGCATCCTGTCTCCCACCTGCCGACGTCGGTTGGCCAGACCAACGCCAAAGACTTCTGACACTCAGCAACTCATCCTGCAACCTCCTCCATGTCTGCATCAGTGAAGCTTTTAGCTCCACAACCTAACAATCTCTCACTTGGAGATAAATAGCTGCACTGTACCTGTACCTATACCCCGTCTAATCTGTTTCCTGGTTTGTATCCCTCTTCAAGATCAATCCTGAAGACAACCCACCACACAACCTGTGATGTACCTCCTGTCATCCGAGTACCTGCCACATCCGAACCTACAAATCCATGTAGTGAAGTCCTGACCCTGCATGTATACCTGCTGCTGGTCCCTCTCAAATACCTGAGAACCCACTTCCCTGAATTGGCTCCTAACTCTCTGACAGCTCCCACTGCATGGGAATACTCAGGTCTATTCCAGACCTCATGTGATTTCGGACACTGTACCTGTCCAGCCCTTAGTGTGCTCCGGCTCTGCATCCTGAACCTCACCAACACCTGATTCACATCAGCTCTCACTCGAGACAAAATCAACCTGTGATCTCCATGTCTCCCATGTCAAAGAATTCCGCTGCTCCAAACTCCTCATGACATGACACTGAACTAATCTTACCCTTAGTTCAGCGAAACCCTGTATGTACAAACCTGCTAGCAAAACATACCATCCACATACATCAACAGAATGATGTCGCGACTCATCATCCCCCTGGTAAGACAAAACCACAGTAGTTACCCTGACACTGACTAAAGCCATGCTTCGTCCTCCACCTGTCAAAACCTGTACCACTGTCCTGCAGCTCCTCAAGACCATATACCTGGTCTTCCGTCTCACATATCCGTTCTCTCTATTCTTCTACTAAGGTATCCGTTCGTCTCTGTGCTTTCATACCAGCTGGCAACCCTACCGAAACACAACTGTTTGGTTCTCCTCCAAGAAATCACATCCTCATCCATGCCAAGCTCACACCTGTTTTCTGGATCCTTCCTGCTCTACAATCAGCAACATATATAAAGAAGAGGAACAACGAATTTGAGGGCCTACTTATGCCTTCAGTCCTCCGTATGGGTGTTTGAGACTCTTTGACAGCGTGCTGTCCACCCAAAATCCGTTACAGTGACCGACCTCGGTCACTCCACAGTCTGCATCCGATCGACGTCGGTTCCCATGCGTCTGTCCCTGACTACCGACCCTGCGGTGTCCCTTCTGCCGACGTCGGTCCTCCTGACCGACATCAGTCTTACATACTGCCGACGTCGGTCCCATGACCGACGTCGGTCTTACCCTGCCCGACATCGCCGGCTTCGGTCTGCACATGACCGACATCGACACCTGTCTGTTCGACGCCGGTTCCTCCTGACCGACATCGGTACCTGTGTTCGCCTGTGAGTGATGACTTTTTACCCGCGAGCTTCTTTGAATCAAAACCCATGTCCAAACTGCCCTGCTCAGAAGTATCCAGCACCATCCACTAGGTTCTGTCCGCCATCTCCTCCATAAACACCAAGGCTTTCCAGTTCTTAAGCCTGTCAAATATATCTGTCTTCCGCTTAAGAACATGCATCTCTTTCCTGCTCATGTGACCAAGCCTACGAAGCCACGTCTCCGCAACAGAAGAAAAATCAGTAATATAAACAAGTAGATAAAGGGTTCCTGTTTTCTTACCACCAGCTAATTCAAATGCATCCGCTGTGAGAGTTCTTGTGCATCTCTCATCACCCAATCTTTCTGAAAAAATTAGCCATATCTCCAAACCTGAGACCTGCATGACCTTCATCAACTCCTGTGTGTTGGCCGCCTGCAATTTCAGCTTCACTTCCCAAGGCTCACCAGCTCCTCTGCCTAGGGCTGCATGGAAAGAGGCAACCGAATCTTTTATCCAAGATTCAACTTTATCCAAGAAACCTCTTAGAGCATCATGTGCAACAACACCTGCTACATCTGCTTCTTCAGTCTCTTCATGCTGATCTGCTACCAACCAACAATAATCTTTTACCTGCTCTTTCTTTTCATAAAACCGTGAGTGACCATCTGTGCTTTTCAACTCCTCCATTCTTAGCTTACTTTCATCTGCCATTGCTCTACTCCCACTCAATCAGAAACCCCTGAGAGTGACCTGTAATCAAAACACACTACCCAGATCTAAACCAATCTGTTAGTATCCCAACCAAAAGCTCTGATACCACTTGTCAGTGGTATCAAGCTATGAGCCAACAACCTTGCTCTGATACCACTTGTCAGGATCTTGCTCCACCAAAAGAGCACAATATGATTACCAAACCAAGCAACTTAATATGCGAAAATTAACCAGATTCACCAAGTAACTAGAATTCAGAATAACACAAGATATGAGAGACAATACACAACTTGTATTAACACTTTATACAGAAAAGAATACAATAAAGAAGATGCCACTTCTTTTCCACCACCTTACAGAGGTTTTCCACACTTCAAGTGAACAGTAATTCTTCTCCCCAAAGCTCTCCCTCTCAGGTCCCAACACCCAACTCAAAATACAGAGTTGGTGTTCACCACCTGTGCTCCACGCACACCACAAGTGCTACACGCACTCCACAAGCACTCCACGTGCTCCACAAGTACTCAAGGTACTTCAAGTAGATCTCCCATGAACCTGCAATAACCTGCACTTCAACAGACCATACTTATGGAAAGAACTCCCTTGCCTTCCTCTTTGCTCTATCTGAGTACACACATGTACTCCAAGTAGATCCTGCCTGATACTGCTCCCTGTTGTGTTGCTGTCTATATGATCCTGCACACCTGCAAATCAAACACGGTTCTGCTCACCTGTGAACCTTGACCTTGCACACACATACACCTGCAGATCAACGATCTTACTTACCATGTAGATCACTCTACACTCTGAAGAACCCTTGTCCTTGCCTCACCAAGTCCTTATGATTCTCCAACCAGTACCAAGCTTGGCACTGATAGGGAACTAGGAGGAACACCCTTACTCACTTCACACACAGAAGGAGCAAACTTTGCTCAACTCAAACTAGAACATTTTTCCAATACAACCATGAATCTATTATATAGATCTCATCCAAATAATGATTAGACATCTAATTGCAATAATTAGATCCGCAGCTCTCAGTCTAAAAATAGCTCTCTTCATGCAAACACTTGGTTCGTTAGCTAACTGCCCGTAATAAACGCAGTCCGAACCATACAGGGGACCGACGTCGGTCCCTGTCTGCCTGGGGGTCGCCGACGCCGGCCGATCCATGACCGACGTCAGTTGCATCCTGTCTCCCACCTGCCGACGTCGGTTGGCCAGACCAACGCCAAAGACTTCTGACACTCAGCAACTCATCCTGCAACCTCCTCCATGTCTGCGTTAGTGAAGCTTTTAGCTCCACAACCTAACAAAAGATTCCATCAACTCTACCGTTGTCTTAACCTGTGATAAGTCAGAAATCACAGACGATGCAAGACTCAACCTTATAGATCCCAAAGCCTTCCGATCAAGAACCTCCCATTCTTCATCCTTCATATCCCGGGGCTTGCAATCAACCCCACCCAACGGTAAGTACAAATTTTTCTGATACAAATAATCTTCAATCTGCATCTTCCATATTTGATAGTTCTTGCCATTAAACTTCTCCATTCTTAGCTTATTGTCTTCTGCCATTGCTCTACTTCCACTCAAATAGAAACCCCTGTGAGTAACCTATAATCAACACATACTAATCAAATCTGATACAACCTGTTAGTATCTCAACCAAAAGCTCTGATACCAATTGATGGAGAATCCAGAACAACACACCTACTCTGATCTCACTTGTTAAGATCTTGCTCCTCAGAAAGAGCACAATATGATTACCAAATACAAGCAATTAAACATGCAGAAATATCCAAAAGTACAAGTAACTAGAATTCACAAATAGCACAGAATATAAGAGACAATACACAATCTTGAATTAATACTCATCCAGAAAGAAAATATAATAAAAAAGATGCCACTTCTTCCACCTCTCAGAGGCTTCCCACACCTCAAGGGCTCCCAGTAATTCTCAATCAAGATTTCACTCTCCTACCAAAAACGGTCCCAACACACAACTCACACACAGAATTGGTGTTCACCTCTCCAACCAGTCAGTAATAAACCTGTCAGTACCAAGCACTCTAAAGTACTTCAAGTAGATCTTCTCATGAACTTGCAACCTGCAATTCAACAGACCATACTTACACATGTAGATCTTCTATGAGCTTGCAACAACCTGCAACTCAATGATCTTACAATGAAAGGATATTCCTTGCCTTCCTTTTCAGCTCATAATTACAATACATGCCAATGGGTCTATAAATAGATCCCAGACTTAAACAATAACTTAGACTCTTAATTTACTAATAATAAACACGCAGCTCAAGACTCGAAATAGCCTTTACATGCAAACAATCAATTCAACAAACTAACTGTTCGTGCAACGAACAGTTTTGGAACACATAGGCGACCGATGTCGGTCCCTGTCTAACTGAAGGTGACCAACGTCGACCAACTCCCTGTCGATGTCGGTTGCCTTCTGCACTGAATCTGACCGACATCGGTCCCACTGCCGACGCCGATATCCCTGGAACTCGTCAACCTCCTCCATGTCTGCAACAAGTTGAAGCTTTTAGCTCCACAACCTAACAACTTCAACGTCTCAACTATCCTGCTTCTTATGAGAGGCAACACCTTATGCTTCTAGGTCTCGCACTAATTGGATCTCCACTTGCACGTTTTGGATTACACTCAATTTGTTGTAATACGTCTTTCTAGTGCATTGGGTCTGAATACGATGTAGCTTTTGGTTCAGGTCATGTTATGCACTCATTTTGACCCTTATCCCCATACTCAAGGCGTAACTCAGGACTGGCGCAGCTGGCAACTGAGTGGTGAATCCATTGCGAGTAGTTACCTGCACCTTTACTGCCTCTTATGGGTGTAGGTTGCGCCTTTAGTGTCCATTTTTTCATCTTTTGCTTGCCCCTGATAATTCTTACACCCTTGTCTACCCCAGGGCTGCCTTAGGCCAGCTTTTTGTAAAGTTCAGGGCAATCTTCAACCTTATGGGGCCCTTGACAATACCCACATGTGGGATGTGTAGGGCAGTCATGTTGGTAATGCTCTGTTGAGTCACACTTATAACATGAGTGCAGTGGGAAACTTCCACCACCACGTCCTTTGCCTCACCCTCTTGCACCTCACTACATCCCGAAGTTTGTATTTTGTTGGTCATATCCATCATTCCCTTGGTTTGCTTGCCCTCTGACTGTTGTGGTACCCTGTCGCGTGCCCCTTTCCATGTTTTAACGCATTTCATGAAACACCTGGCAATCAGCATTGATATCGGTGTAGGTGTCACACAAACAACAATAAATGGTTGTGTTGACTTGGCTAGTGCATTGCAACAAGGGACAATTTCGGACATCATGCGCTTCTCAATAGACTTTGCAGCGTAGAAGCAGAGTGCGCACATTCTTCCATGGGCAGTAGTTCTACTATGGCCTTCTACTTTGCAGTTGGTGCACCATAGCCCACTTCAAGCGTCATGCACAGAGCTAGTAGTAAGCTTTAGGAGTTGGGAGGCCATAGATGCAATCTACGCCTCCATAAATGGACTGATCCTAATGTCTGCATTTCCGACTGCCTCAGCTCTGAGCGCAGCTTCAAGCACTTCTCAAGGGTTTGTAAAATTCATGGAAAGCGCTCTTTGGAATGATACGAGCAACCCCCTAATGAGCCATTGTGCATGTTGGTAAGGGTGAATATCATACGGGAGCTTCGATAGGACAGTTTTGAACCTTGCATCGTACAAGTGCACACTCTCTGAGAGTCCTTGGGTAATTTCTTTTAGCGCAACAATGCTCTATTGTTCAAACTTTGAGATGTCAAATTCCTTTAGGAATGCATCCTTTAGGGTATCATAGTCAACCATGCCCTGGTTGGGATCAAATTTTATGTACTAGGTGTGGGCGCGAACAAATAAAGTGGTTGCAAACTGAGTAGCCTTGCGTTCCGACTGGGTTATGCCTCGCGCATGCCACTGTAGTTCGCATTTCAGCACATGTTCTGTAGCATTTTCGAGACCGCAATACTCTGGGAGGTGCATAGCCATTTTGTAATAGATCTGTTGTAGGGGGCAGTTGGTACTTGAGGCGCTTGTCCCCCCGATGCCTGTCCTAGCGGCAGTCCTCCAATGCCTCCAGCCCCAAAGGTAGGCGTTGGTCCTATTGTTGGTGTTGTGCTACTAGTTTGTGGTGCCGAACCACTTCCTACAAGTTGTTGCCCACCTTGCATTGTTGGCATTAGCTAAGTTGGTACGCTTGCGTTCAAGTTTTGTTGTGGCAAGCTAGTGCTCAATGGTATAGAAGTAATTGTGCTCACCTCCTTGTAAGGAATAATCTATTCAATCACAAAGTTACAATATAAATCTGCAAACGTCTAAAATATGAGGCATTATCAGGGCCAACAATCACTTTTGTCTTGTCTTCAAGTGGAGGATCCAGCATGTGAGCATGCATCACAGGTTCAAAGGGGGTAGGCGCATCAAGCGTATCTGCAGTCACCAAATTTTGTAGGAATTCAATGAATTCCACCCCTGTCAAGTGTCGAGCTCGGTCCATCACTTCATTATACCTCTCATCTCCGCACTATTGTCTTTCAAGAGATCCTTCCCCATGCCCTTCTCGTTGCCTACAAGTTCTCTCAGCACTTCTAGGTTCCATATCCTCCATCAATCAACATCATCTCTTATTATAGGCTTGTCTTCTGAGCTCTCGAGTGTCAATTTGCTCATCCCCTTCCATAACGCCTCACACATCCCCTTCTCCCCCTTTGTGCATCTCATACGCAAAAGGATTTTAGCCTTCCATCCCTAAAGTTTCAAAATCGTAATCAACCATTAGTTTCTTGAGCTTTGTGTCGAAATGCTTCACGAACATGCCTCTAGGGTCGCACAAAAACTAGTACTCTGCTTCCTCAGGGCACAAATAAGTCGATACCTCAAACTCAAGTACGTAGCTATTCAAAGTTCCTTGCCACCATTTATCCACCGCTCTAGTCCAAGTAACATCCAAGGTCCCAAGCCTCTCTATGTGCTCCTTTATCCACTCATAGCGTCGTCCATAGCTTCTCCTTTTGTGGATTGAATATGAAGCCAACCACTTGTACACATGTTCAGGTAACTCACAGAAAAAGACATCATACAAATCATCATATAGGTTGTCCTAAACTCATTTTCTTGGCTTTTGTCCTTTGTAGGTTGGATGCTTCTATGCAAAACTATCTTCCACCTGTTGCTCCCAGTGCTCAATGTTTTTGAGAGAAAGTCAATACATCATTTTGTCACACCATTGCAACAACCAAAATTCAACACGGGTCCCGACAATGGAACCAAAATGTTGTGAAAAGTCTAAGGTCTCGATTTGCTACAACCATGTGCAAGTGTGGGATACTCCCTCTTCGCTCAACATTTAAACACTCGGTTGTGCGAGCATCAATCCACATAAGGCACACGTCTTATGCGCTCTCTTGAAGCACAACTAAAAATGAACCGAGGTCTGTGTTGGGCTAGTTGTGCCATGGCACGAGGCTTCACTAAGGAAACTTAAGCAATGTACCGAAAACTTAACTCGACAGATCCATAGGCGCAGGGCTTTCTCATATTAACCTTGGGGTTATATAGGCGCTTAAAGGGTCATAGGATTGTTTTGGCTCAAATTATTCATACTAAACAGATGCAATTGAAACAGGGATTGGGTTATTGGTGCAGATCTATACTCATCCTCCATGTATAATAAAGATGACATCATGAAAATTGCAAAGACTCCATTAAAGTAGCGAACCAGTAAAATGCACGAACATCAATTAACATAATTCAATCAAAAGTATGACATCACAAATTTTTGAATCGCATTAATAATACCATAAGATATGAAACCCAAACACACTTAGCACATTTTAATGCAACAACATTGACATTGTTCGGAGTCCATAGCAAGAGTTATATTTCAAACATAATATTAACAACCTAGAGGCTCACAAATGAGCTTGGGCACATACAATTGGAGCCAAAGTGGCCTCCATTCTGTTTCTAAGCCTTAATGGCTGCTACAACAAGGTTCACAGAACATGGCTTCGAAGTCATTCCGCAAGAGCTTCATTGTAGTTCTTCACTCTCTTTCATCCTCTGGTTCGAGCTCCTTATATAAGCCTTCAAGAGCATCTTTCCCAGGGTGGAAGTTGCACGTTGAGTGCTGAGCTGGAACTCTGTCATCATAACCGCCGACTCCATGACTCTATGATCTCCGTGTTGCACTTGCCACGTCTCTACAAATCTTCGATGATGCCCTGAAAATCCGAGCGCTGGTTAGCCGCTTGCCATTTGGCGCAAGATTTGCACTGCAACCTCCAGCGGACTACAAAAACTCTTAGGCTAACCACTTGCCAAAATTATCTTCTCGCACCTAGGTGGATGTCAAGTTGGCGCAAATACTCTACTAACGGGTTAGGGGCCCAACAAACTCTTCCTCTAAAATTGTTGCTTTTTCTTTTAGAAAATTGAATTTGTTTCCTAGATAGAATTTCCTCTGCTTTAAGTGTTAATTGATAGGCTTCCTCAACTGATTTTGAAGATAGAAGACTGATCTCATCTTGAATATTGAACCTTAATCCATTAATTTATCTAGCCACTTTTTCTACATCTACCTCTATGTGACCTACCCTTATTATTAATCTATAAAACTCCTTTGTATACTCCTTCACCTTCATTTCCTTTTGCCTCAAATTTTGAAGTCTCTTGAACAATTTGTTTGATAATCCCTTGGCATGAATTTTGTATTCAATTTTCTCACCATTTTGTCCCAACTCTTTGGCTTATCTTTTCTTCTCCTCTCATCTTGCACACCATCCCACCAACGGGGATGCATGCACTTTCAATCTTGTATTGGAAAACTTCACTTTCTTTTCATCCTCTATACCTTCATACTCAAAATACTTGTCCATGGCATTGATTCAATCAACTAGTTCTTCTACATTCAAGTTGCCTTCATATGATGGAACCTTTGATTGGGATTTAGAGTTGATTGTCATGACTGCTTTTATGAGTCTCTCTTCCATTGTTTCTTGTTCTTCTTGTTCTTGTTATGCCCCTTCTTCTTAAGGCCTTTCATCTTCTAAATCATTGATATCCCCTGCATCAATTTCCCTTCTTTGAACAAGCTACATGCCCTGCAAGCTAGCTTGAAGATTTTTCATCTCTTCAAGTAACACTGTTGTAGTAGGTTACCCCCTCACACAAGCTTCTGTTTCATAGCTTGTCCTCATTGTCTTTACTAAAATATCCTCTTCTTTAGGTCACCTTTAGCAATCGAAACGTTCTTTATCTTTTATCTATGTTTTGCTCGGGTATCCCCTGAGCTCTGATACCATTATGATGCAAAGGGTTTGAACAAACCTTCAATAGATATGTCTTGTTCTTGGTTATGGGCTTAAAGCCTTCTCAACTTGATATTTGACTCCACGTAGGTTCCTTGTAGTGCAAAAGACTCTTATTCTTCATTTATCGTTACCTCTTTTTTGTATGGCAACTTGTCAATAGACTTTTGTCTAATAGGTCTACAATCTTGCTTCCTTGATTCTTTATTGTAACTTAGCTATTGGAATTTGTCATTGAATCGCACTACATTTTTTCATTTGTAAAAACACATTCTTTTTACACATAACAATGTTATCTCAATCAACAAACAACTCTTTAACCTTCTCTAAATTATATGTATGCAAGAAACATAGCACTCAGGGCTTCTTGTCTTCTTAACTGTGACGACTCCTGGGACTGCTAATGGATAACATTAAACTTTCCCATCACTTAAACATGTTTCTAAACCCCTTTCAAGGTTGTCTATGACAAAAGACGCTTTTATCCTTCAAAATTAGGGTTTTATGCAAGACAATAATCTAAGTTTTAGTCATTCTTTTAGGTATGTTATTTTCCCTGGCAGATTTTCTTACTCACAACAATCACGGTATAGTTTTCAACATAATCTTTATACCCAATTTTACCTTAAACAACATATCACATAGTTCTTCAACATTCACTATGCTTATCTTGGCTCAAGAAGACAAGAAACAATTTTTTTTATTCTTTTCACAGACCTATAGACTAGAAAAAGGCAATATTTCTTCCTATAGAGCTTTTCAAGCTCTAAAACCATTTGGTTCTCGTAACCAACATTGTCAAGAATCTACATGTAAATTTTCATAGGATTTGGGAGGTTTATTTGAGGGATAAAGCAAGTTTTGTAAGCTAAAACCCTAAACCAGCGTTAACAAATTAACTTACCCGAGAGTTCAAATTTGAAGAAATTTTGAGTTTTCTTGACTGTTAAAGGTTGTTATTCCCTGGGTTAGGACCCCTCTACATTCTTCCTTCTTTGGCAATTGCTTTCTTGGTCTTCTATTCACAAAAGTACATAAGAAATACTCTTTTTATAAGACTGTGTCCTCAAAACTTTGTTTGCAGACCTCTATAATCAACAAAATCTTCATAAAAGTATGAAACAAGGTTAGAAAGCAATCAAGAGAATTCATTCATACGCATACCAACCCTGAGGCTTTACAAAAATCATATTAAAAGTTTCTTTTATTCATATTTGCTTCCAAACTGATACATAGACCCTTCAAAATGATGACAAACCTCACATATTACCTACCAAAAACCTACTAACTTTCATCTTTTCTCCTTGTCTTCTTTGTTTCTTGCCTCCTTTTTCTGATGGTTTGAGCTTATCATGTTGTTACATCATGACTATTCTTAGTCTCTTCTTATTTTATAAGAAAACATTTCTCAACAATTCGATAACTTTTTACAAACATATTTAATTTAGCCTTCTCTCTACATTGGATTTGTCTTGATTAAGTTTGTGATAAGTTTAGACTGAGTGGAGGACTGAAGGACATTTAGCATATGTGTTTTAAACTTTATGACCCCTTACAAAAGGATCTAACATTTTTACAACATGCCCAAAGTCTTCAAAGCCTTGTAAACCATTCAAAATTTTGAATTTTCTATTTTTGGCGGGAAACCTAAAAAGACCTATAAAAGATCTAAAAATGACTAGTGAAGCCTAGACAAGGCTTCTTATTGACCATGCATGACCTTTAAGACCTCCTAAGAACATAAGACAAACACAATTAAACTACTTACATAAATGCACCTACATCATATGGGATGAACAATACATTGTGTATGTTTTCTTAATCCTTGCCCTGTGTATTCCATTTTTTTTAAATATCTTAATCCAAAACCGTATTGGGTCAAATTTGTGTCATTTGTTCAAAAAGTTGTTTGGTCAAAAGTGGAAGATGCCATAGGATGACACTCATTAGAGTTTTGAAAATGTTGTAAGCATATAAAGTTAACCCTAAATTACTGAAGAATACAAAAAGGATGACCCCTAAAATCAAAAGGAACATAAATGAATAAAAATTAGATATGAGAAACCTTAATGCTGAAATCTGAAACCCTAGAATGATAACCCTAAGGGATACTTAAGTTTTGACACAACTTGATTAGTGCATAGAATCACCAATATGTTTTACCTTAATTTAATTTTACAATCCTAATATGATAGAAACTAGTAGAATAATTCAAATTGATAAATATCGCATTCAAACATACATTTGAATGTAGAATATTAACACTTACTGCAATGATTTGACAAGTGGCGTATGCTAAATACAGTAAATGGATGAGTCATTTTTTTAATTGACTGTGGGAATGTGACTATATTTTAACAGTGAAAAACAGACTAAAATAGGGCTATGATTTGGTTGGTCCCAGAACTATGTTCTTTTTTGCACAAGATCGGTTCCATCGAACCTAAGTCAATAAAAAAATGTAGAGACCTATAGTGGTCAGTAGTGCCGTGTCGAAAAAGGGGTCTATGACTGTGGTCACATTTCCTCGTCTCTTAAAGCTTTGTACTGCATGTAATGTGTTCAATTCAACAATTCTTTGTCTATGCACAGTCATTTGCATCAGAGCTAGGTCAGTACCACCTATAAGAACTAACATGTAGTGGTCGATAGCGCCTTCTGTCAAAAAGAGGGTCAATGACCATATGATCCCCTGCCCCTATCTTTGAAATCCCTATTTATGCGATGTCGAACCTTGATGATATGCACAACTCCAAAAATCAGAGTTCTTCACCTTGAAACTCAAGGGGTACTTATGAGGGCTAAAACCCTGTTAAAATCATAACAATATAATGGGTTGCAATAACCCCAATCCCATGTTCGATGATTGGCCACTACTTACATATCTAATACTCTGAAGAGAAATAAATTCACACGTAATTCTCTTATTTAATGTGATTGTACAATTGTGTTTTTTCATTATATGTATACAACTAATGATACAACTTTGATACTTGACAATGTTTGCTTTAGTTGGAATTTGGTATGCTTCAAAGTTGGCTTGTGACTGCTCCTAATGATAGATTCACAATTTGGAAAGAATAGAATAGATTTGTTTAATGTGCAGTCATATATAGGTATGTACCAAATAAGTGCCTAATTTATTATCAAATGAAACCTTGATTTGTATATATATGAATTCAACCGGGAATTTTTCATGCCACCAACACACTAGGTAGATAGGTCAACCCATTAGAATGTATTAGATTTGAAAAATAATCATTTCTAAGATAGGGTCACTATAGTCAGCTTCTAAGTGGTATTCAATGATGATACTGACCTTGTTTGACAGTAGTGAGCTAAACACATGAATGATGAATTGAAAGTTTAGAGATGTTTGTATTATATAAGAAGTTGAATTGGCACAGACTTAAGGTCCCTATAGGTGTTGACAACAAACTGAGAGGCTCAAACTCATAAAGTAGCATGTAGGTGTAAGAGAATCGAGGGTTATGACCATATTTGTGTGCATAAGTCATGTGATAAATGTATGTCAATTTTATTAATTTCAAGTACCAAATCCCAGATTTTAGTATCTACATAAACAAACAATTTCCATGTAGAATCTAGTTTCACTCATGCGTATTAAGACATTGGATATATCTTAGAAGAATTTGCAAGCACCTTCATACTAAGGTGCATTGTATAGCTAATTTAAAAATAACAAGAACCCCAAATCTCGTATAACAAGAAGTTATACAACTCTTGCACAATATGTCAGTATCATTAAGTAAATAAATCAGCAAAATATATCATACAAAGATATCAAACCTAATGCCAAGTTAATGAATTTCACCGAAGATAGATATCTGATGTTTTCTTGTAAAACACAATGAATTATTTCATGTTTTTGGCGCCTTTATGATATAGTACAACATGATTGTTCAAATAGAAGAAAGGCTTCCTAATATAAATAGATAAAAGTTCAACTTCAATTTCAGACTTAAAGCACCATACAAGCTAGTTCCAATGTTGAAAAATAAAAAACAAATCCTTGAACCAAGAGAATAAAGAAATGCATAAAATGCTATTAAAAATAATTTTAGGCCAAAAAGTGCCGATGACATAAAACGGAAACTGAACCTCCATGTCTATAGAGAAAGAGGAGTTATGACCCTCTCTTTTCCTCTGCAGCCCTTTCCGCTTGCAACTTGAGCAACGATGGAGGTGGTCTAACAACAATGCTGCGTTTCCATGCACGGTCCATCTTTCTTGATTGTCTTTTATTAATACCCTGCTCAAGCTCTCTTTCTCTTCGCACCGTTAGCAGCCGTGCAATCTGTCCAACATCAATAAGTCAAAAATTAACGCTTTTCTCTTGGTGCCATGGTCCTGATCATTTTTGCAGATGCATGAGACTGGATCATCATAGAGGTACTGGCCTGGGAAACTGAAAAATTAACGCTTTTCATTGGCTATGAATCAAATTGAAGAAAACATCCTCAAACACCAAAGATAGATGAAAATAATGGTGAAGGTAGATGTTTGCTCAAGATATGCTTTGCATTCATGAGTCAATCCTTTTCGTGTATATGCAGGAGCATCAGCAGTAATGGACATGAATCTTCTTAAATTTAAGCGGTTGTAATGCTATTCTTTTTAATCACTGCAACAGTTGAGTCAGATTGAGACACAAGCTCCACGGATCTGTTCAAATTTAAGTGCTCAGGGAAGCTTGGTTCCAGTATCTTTGTTTGTTCTCATCTAAGTAAATACTACCTACATCTATATTGAGAACAAGATCTATGCGTATCAATGGCTCTCCATTCAACATTGTCAGAATGATTTTTCAAAGACTTAAAGCAGTGAGATATCGTGCAAAAACCAAACAATACCATAACCTCAAGTAATGTGTTCTTGGCAGCAAACTCAACATTTCTTACGAAAGTCATAGACATGATGCACCATGCATACACAAACAAGTGGTGGTTTTAGAAGCATGAAATGACGGGTACATATAACCATCATGCATGGAAGAACCAACAGATCATTTTGCTTATACCTGGAATATGCATAGAATTGTCAGTTCGGTCATGTAGGGGTGCCACTGTGATTGAGGAAGACCAATTAAAAAGATGTGTATGGTCATCTTTCTATCCACTAAACATGATACACTCAACAAACCCACAAAAGTCAAAACATTCATCACAACAGTAAACTTTCCCTGCTACAATCAGTAATCTACAGATTGTTACCTAGAGCAGGTAGATGGTACTGGCCAAGAAACTAGATATATTGAATTATACCTTGCCTATAAGTTAGCATGCACAATTGAAATGGGTCTTAACACTGAATAATGCACTTCTTGTCAAGATTGATAATATAAATAGGTCGGGGTGAGACGCAAAAGCAATTATCTATTCTACATGGAACAGATATTGATGTCAACACTGAAACCATAGCTCCTGGGTGTTTTAGTGGATTTCAACAAACAAAATAAAGTCTAAGATTAGGTTTTTGGTACATTTTTCAGGGAAACTGACTTTTAGAAGAGACAGGTTAATTCAAGGGCAATTGGACAAATCAAAATACCTCTCTATTTCTGATTTTCAAAATTTCATTTTTCACATACATGTATCAGTCATTTTATAGAACTTTTTGTCTCTATAGTCAAAAGTATCAGCTTTACCAAGCCAAAGGAGGCTCAATTTTTCAGCGTTTGCATGGTCATATATGGGAGTAAATTTCACACGTTAATATGAAAAAACACCTTTATACAAGAACAACAGCATTTGCAGTGGGCATCTTACATTCAGCAGTTTCATTTGGTGATAACATATAAGAGAGGCGTCACCAACAAAGTGGCAAATCTTCTGAGTCGTCCTCCTTGA
Organism: Torreya grandis; assembly: GCA_037957365.1. Taxonomy (NCBI): domain Eukaryota; kingdom Viridiplantae; phylum Streptophyta; class Pinopsida; order Cupressales; family Taxaceae; genus Torreya; species Torreya grandis. Next base: position 1,201,470 of record JARHVA010002712.1, on the reverse strand, counting down.
GTACTTAGCAGTTTGGATACTCAGTGTGCAGCCTATGCTGAGTGGAAAGGTCTATATTCCACGGATGCTCAGTTTGGTCTGAATGCCGAAGCTTTGCAGCAACCAGAATTGATGAACCAGAAACCTTTCCTTGACTATAGTTTACAAGATGGGTTGTTGTATAAGTTCGCTCATTTTTTGCATTCCCACTCTTGCTAAAGGAATCTCACCTGTCCTCCTATGGTAGAAATTTTGGTGCGCAAAAGACCTTGCAGCACCTTCAACAGTACATTCATTGGCCTTCTATGCAAAATCAGGTTGAGGATTACACCTGTCAATGCTCTCTTTGCGGCTAGTCTAAGCCTTTCAATCAAAAAGTTGGATTATATCAACCATTAACAGTACATTCTTGACAATGGGAATCCATTTCCATGGACGTCATTAGTGGTCTGCCAAATAGTCAACACTAACATAACTGCATCTTGTGGTTGTCTGTCATTTTCCAAAATAGCCATAGTTATGCCATGCTCCAAGACCACTAATGCTCCACAAGCTGCAGACTTGTTCTTCAAACATGTTTGGAGCAGTTTCAGGCCATTGCTCGCATTTCAGATTGTGACTCGAGCTTCTTGAGTCACTTTTGGCAATCATTGTGGAAGATTTTGGGTTTTGGGTTGCACTTCTCCATTTCATTTCATTCGTAGACTAATGGCCAAACTAAGGTTGTTAATCGCACTTTATTCTATGCTCTGCATTTCTCATCAGAAGAGCAAGCAGTGGAATGCCTATCTGCATGTCATTTAGCATAAGCTACAACTAAGTGACCAATATTACCACAGGGCATTCTCCTTTTGAAGTTTGTAATGGCTTCCAAACTTTGGCACCTTATGAGATTATAATAGCTCTGTCAACTACAAATACGTTCCACTAACATAAGGATCAAGACAAAGCATCATCATTTGTGCTAAATTTGGCCAAGCTTCACACAAAAAGTCTGGATATTCTACAACAAACTCAAACCAAATTCATGGCACTTTATGACTGACATCTGGTACCTAATTCTTTACAAGTTGGCAATCGTGATTGGCTTTACTTGGATAAACAGAGGTTTCACAACAAACAACATCACAAGATACAGCTCATCAGATACAGACCTTACATTGTTCTCCAAGCAATCAAGCCTAATGCCTTTCAACTTGATCTTCCAACTCGGGTTGGCATCCATGATGTTGTCAATGTGAGCAAGCTCAAGTTATGCAGGCCATGTCACCTGGAAGAGGAGGTTTCTATCACTCATCTTGAGGCTAGCATTTCCTATTTTCTACAATCGTTGACCAAAGATACTTTGATCAATCGCACCAATCGCAAGGGGAAAACCAATACATACCTTGTTGGCTGCAAAGGAACTCTACCGATGCAGGCCAAGTGGTTCTCTAACTCAGCTTTGGCTCAAAGATGAGCATAGGAAAATATTCAACAGCAAAAAGGGTTGGAAATCCCTCCTAGAGATTTGCTGAAGATACATATGGATGGAGCCTAAAGTGACAACCCAAGCCCTGCTGGGACTGGGGGAATGGCATGCAACCACAGAAGTAATATAAGGTTCTCATTTGCAAAAAATATTGAAATAAAAACAAATAAAACTGATTGAGGCTATGAGATTGCTTTTGAGTCTCCTAGAAGCTCATGAGCGACTCTTCTGGAGAGTTCTAGTGGACATAATCTCAGATCCTTTGGTCCTATCTGACAACTCGAGCAATGTGGTAGTGAATTGGAACCTGAAGATTATTGTTTGTAACATTATAAGTGTTGTGCTCGCCATTTGTATCAATCACTCATGCCAAGAGCCAAAGGAGTTGTTGATTTCATTGTGAAAGGGACCATTAGGCTCCTTGGTACAAAGCTATCTCTTGAAACTCTTGCCAATTCGTATGGCTTTGACCCAGTTGATATCAATACCCTTATTAAATGGAATTTTCAACCATAGAAATGATTTTTAAAATTGATAATATTAATCATATGACTTATTTTAGGTCTTATCAAGTGGATCGCTATTTACTCGAGGAGATTTGGAAACCTATCTTAGTTTTATCAGCAATGCCTCAATTCTAAGGAAGGTACAGTGGACACAGCAGCTGATGAGAAGAAACTGCATACCAATCACTTAACCCTCAGCACTCTCCAAGAAGGTACAACCAGAAAGGAGAACCTGGCAAATTGAAGGTGTTCAAATGTTTTTGCAAATCTTTATTTCTACCTGGCATCTTGCTTTTCTCATTTCCATTTCTGGAATGTATAGGAGTAATTTTAATAGCATTACTGTATGCAGCTAATAGTTGTAGGGGTAGTTCGGCAGCTATGTTTGACCACTACAACAGTAATAAACAGTCCTGTAGGTATGATGGGCATTGCCCTCATCATGGCCTTTTTAGAAGAATGTGAAGTTTTAGCTGATCATATGCCAGCACTGCATTGCATGTTTATCACTTGGACTTCTTGTTGAAAGGAATGGAGGTTCAATGCCATGATCTCCCAATTTTGGAATATGAAATGTATTCTCTGAGATATTAATCTATACTATTTGCATATTTATTTTAGCCAAACACAAAACACCGTTATCCTGAATCTCTTCAGTGGGCCTGATCACATAGCAATCCCACCTCTATATTTCAAAATTTTGACAGCATGAAAGATGTGCTCTAATTTCATACAGCTTTTGAGTTCATAGTTAGCAATGCGCTCTTATGATCTCTTGCAATGACTTTGATTGGGAAAGAACCCCTGTTCTTACTTAGAAATACACCTGATAAAATTATATCAACACAAAAATCAAATGGCCCTTCCTCCTCCAACACCTTTATATCCCATTTTATTTTGTTATCATGTATCCAAGGATTTAAAGGAAGCAGATATAAGATACACGAAATAATGATTATCAGTGTGACGGTCCACAGGAAAGAACCATTCTCTATGATATTTCTCCTTGATTGTAATCTGTAGATATCTTGGAAATACAAATGAATATCAAGTACCATCATAAGGTCTGTACAAAATAAATAAATTGAAACGATCTGTAGTAGAGAAAAGCAGAACACAGAGATGTTGAGGCAACAAACTCCTAATGTAACATAAGTCACAATTACATGACATGCAGAAAATGGGGAAATACAGGTCTAATTAGCATGACTAGAAAATTTGAAATATAAAATAGATGACACAAAAGCAAGCGATTACTAACAAATATAAACAATATTTTTTATAACTCACAATATAGCAGAGGACTGGTACTTATTTTATGAATTGGTTTAATACTGCAAACATATTATAGGTTATAACCTTTCATGTTGCTTAATGAAGTTTAACTGCAAACTAAAGCAACTTTTTATGTATATAAGCCACAGATTTCACAATAATTGCCTTCTTGTTTGCTTTAGAAACTAGTCCTCGCTACATTGCAGAAGAAAAATGACAATTTTAAATAATATGAACTCAAAGGCACATAAAGCTAAGTAACTGCACTGACATTGGACATAGTTTGGAGTTGAGATACCAAAGTTTTGGAACAAACATTACAACTATATTTTTTATTCAGAATCACCAACAACTAGAGGAAACCCTTAGTAAGAAGTTTCAAACCCTGAACAGGAAGCAGATGAACACTTCCAATGCCTATAAACATTTATTTTATTGTATTTTTAAATTTAAATTTGATCTTGCCTTCAAGCAAGTGTGAAGTGTAGTTGATGATTTTGCTCTTATCACTTCTTGTTCGCTATTAGAAACTAGTCCTCGCGACATTGCAGAAGAAAAATGACAATTTTAAATAATATGAAAGGCACATAAAGCTAAGTAACTGCACTGACATTGGACATAGTTTGGAGTTTAGATACCAGAGTTTTGGAACAAACATTACAACTATTTTTTTAATTCAAATTCACCAACAACTAAAGGAAACACTTAGTAAGAAGTTTCAAAACCTGAACAGGAAACAAATCAACACTTCCAACGCCTATAAACATTTATTTTATTGTATTTTTCAATTTTTATTTGATCTTGCCTTCAAGCAGGTGTTAAGTGTAGTTGATGATTTTTCTCTTATCAATTCTTTTGGTGGATCATTCCAACAAACTCAAAACTGGGGGGATGTTCTCATGGACATTACCACTACAGTATAATTCTAAAATTGTTGCAATGTCATTGGAGAAACCAAAACTAACAAAAACATCTATTTAAACCAATATTTGTTTTATAGATGTCATGTCCCCTTCTCAAATATGAGCGGTTGAAGACCTTTAGCCTATTTCCTTCTTGTTTCCCATATGCTAAGGGAAGGAAAAATCAAAAGGGAAACTTCGGTTCTCTTTTTCAAGTTGTAAAAAAGTAATTTTGATAAATCTTTTCTAATTGACTTGAGAAAAGGGCTTTTTGATCATCGGCTAGTTTATCCCTTAAGTGAAGTTATAAAGCATGTACTTTTTAAAATGTTCACATATTCCCTCCAAGTGGAACGCACCTTTTGGAAGGGTTTTTAGAAGAAAATGATATAAAAAGAGGAAGGAGGTTCCTTTTGAAAAGTTACCATATTTATGAATTGAAATTGTGAGTTTGAGCACAAATTGCTTGACTCGTAGATGTAATAACCGGTGAGTAACCCCCAGTTGGTCGTTTACTCGCCGAAAATTCCTCAAGGCGAATACTCGCCACTCGAAACCGCCAAAATGCCCAAAAAAAAGCAAAAAATTAAACCGGTGGTACTCGTCGATTTTGTGTCACGCGGAACCCACGCGAAAAACCCAACGGAACCGCAGGGAAACCGCGGATTTGTCCTCAAACACTCAAAAAACACAGAATTTAGTCTTATAAAATGCAACACACCTCACATTTCATTCACACAAAATTTGAAACATACAAGAGCGGATTGAGGAGAATTGAGCAAAGAGGTTTCCAAGTTAGTGCATTTGTTTTTGTTTTGTTTGTTTGTTTTAATTTCCAAGCATGTAAAGGAATTGTAATTTAATTAAAAATATGTTTGATAAATATTTTTAATTTTAATATACAAATTTGATGCGTTCCATTTTGATTTCATGCACTTCGTCAAATTTCATGCATTCCGTTAAATTTTAGTGTTTAGTATTTACAATTTATGCCTAAATTTTTTTTAAATTTTGATTAAAAATATTTTTTAATCGTTAACGTTATGGTTAATTTCCGTTTATCATTACAATTTATTTATTGTTATTTTTAACCATCATAAATTATAATTTTCAATTTGTTCGTTAAAATTTTAAATTATAAATGTATTTTAGTTTCCGTTTTATAGTTTATAATTATAATTAAATAATAATTTATATTGAATACTTTTGTTTTTAATTTTTTTTAATGTTGTTTTTAACATGTTTGTGCTTTGCAGGTTATCCATTAGCAAACAATGACATATGGGAGTGCATCAGGGTCATTCAATCAGTGGTAGCCAATCGGCTCCCCCTAATGCTCGCACCAGTGCTTGGAAGTATGTCACGCGGGTTGGAACATCCCAGACGATTTTAATTTGTAACTTTTGCTCGAAAAGGATGTCAGGAGGCATCAATCACATGAAGTACCATCTTTCATGCATTCTTTGTCGCGACGTCACACCTTGTCTTAATATCACTAAAGAGGCAAAACAAGAGATGATAGCGGAGTTTGCATCACTAGACGAAAAAAAACTAGAGAGAGCAAAGATGCAAGCAGCCCTAACAACGACAATTGGTTTGACATCGACAAAGAAAGAAGCAGAAGTGATGACAGAAATTGTGGGCTCTAGTTGTGGTCCACGCAAGTGCCATGATACATCTACACCAGCTTCGATTCAGTTATGCTCATTTTTTGTGCTTAAAAACACACCTGGGGCACAACCTTCATTCCAAGCTACAGGATGGAACAAGCAGGCGCATGCAAAAGCAGATAAAACATGCGCAAATTTTTGGTACTTCAACAACTTTTCCTTCAACGTGATGAGGCGCCCATACTGAAAATATTTGGTTACAGCATTGACAATTGCTGGGAAAGGGTACAATGCAACCTCTCTAAAAGACTGGAGTGGGAAGTTGCTCAAAAATGCAGTTGAAGATACAAAGGTGATTGTCGAAGATCAAAAAAAATTGTGACGTAAATTTAGATGCACCATTCTTTCTGATGGATGGACGGATGGAAAGAACCGCACCCTCATCAACTTTTTGGCATCTTCAAATGGTGAGATAGTTTTTTTAAGTTTATTGATGCATCAAGTAAAATAAAAAATGCAAACACTGAGTTTGATGCTAAAGGAGGTTGTCTTAGAGATAGGCATCGAGAATGTTGTCCAAATTTTTACAGACAATGCAACAACATATGTGGCAACTGGGAGACTTCTTAGGAAGACACATCCATATCTCTTTTGGACACCTTGTGCGGCCCATTGCCTTGACTTTCTTTTGAAGGACATAGGCAAATTTGATTGGGTGCGACCAGTTGTAGAAGAAGCTAGAAAAATAACTAAATATATCTACAATCACCCTTAGGTTTTTAGCTTGATGAGAGAGCACACCAAGGAAAAAGAGCTTGTTTGAGTAGGGGTCACTAGGTTTGCAGTGAACTTTCTTACATTGCAAAGTATTTGCAGTTTGTTAACTCCTTTGAAGTAGATGTTTATCTCTCAAGCATGGATGGAGTCATCATATTCTAAAAAAACTAATGGAGTGAAGGTTGCGAAGACAATTTTCAGTGAGGCCTTCAAAACGAGAGATATAGAGATCGTCAAGGTAATCTGAAATTGCAATTTAAATTTCAAGTTGTTTCCCTTGATTTCAAGTTTTTAAACTTAAGTATTTATTTTATAATTTATCTATAAGTTTGTAACATTAACTTTAATTTGTTTGTAACTTTGTAGCTATCCGAACCTTTGGCAAAGGTTTTGCGATTAGTGGATGAAGAGCAAAATCTAATGGGTTATATTTATAAGACCATGGATAAGGCCAAAGAGGGAATCCAAAATTATTATTGAGGGGATCGTCCCAGATTTGATCCCATGTGGGAGTTGATTGATCGGAGGTGAAACAATCAACTCCACCAACCCATCCATGCAGCAAGATACTCCCTTAACCCCAAGTTTTTCTACTCCGATGGCTTTACAGATGTTAGTGGAGAGGTTATGGAGGGGCTTTCAACATGCATTGAAAGTATGACCCTTGACGTTGAAGTGAGGAACCTCATTATTACAGAGTTGCAGTACTACAAGCAGGCAAGGGGAGGGCTCTTTTCTTCAACACTAGCTATTCAAGGGAGAGCCACGCAGTCACCAAATAATACAAAATGAAGTCTTTACTTGTACCTTACCAGTTACATATTTACAATTATTAATTTGTTACAAAGTTTTGAATATCTTGTTTGCAGGGTTGTGGTGGGAAGATTGGAGTGGAAATACCCCAAATCTTCAAAGGCTAGTGCTCTGGATTTTATCTCAGTCTTGTAGCGCTTCTGGATGTGAACACAATTGGAGTTTGTTTGACTCCATTCACACGAGAAAGCGCAACAAGTTGAGTCAATAACACCTCAATGACTTAGTTTTTGTGCAATACAACCTTCGACTTCGCACAAATAAATTGGAGAACGCATCAGAGGATCCTATCAGATCGATCCCTACAACAATTGGATTGCAAAAGAGGAGGCCCCCATGTTCATAGAGGAGGAGATTGACGATTTCAAAACACAAGCTATGGAGGGTGCAGCTGAAGCAAGAGGATTGGATTGGAGGACATCCTTAAAAATGAGGCAAAAGCAGAGGTGAAGCCACAAAGTAGGTGCAGCCTTCTAGACAGAACGAGGCGAGACAGCCAAGTGGGAGGACTAGAGTTTCTCAATCTCCCTTAGTTTTCCAGAGAGTAGGGAAGAGAAAATTATAGATTATTGTAATTTGTACTTGTAGTCTTGTAGATTCTTGTATGTCTATAAGTATCATTGTAGTTTGTACTTTGTGACTGTTGTAATCGCATGATTATGCGATTTTGTACTTTATTTGTATTCAAATATAATAGAAAACACTTTTCCTATGTTATACAAACTTATTTCATCTATTTTGTTTCTATAATTTTTTAAAAATATGTTTTTTTAATAAATTCAAGTATTTTTTGCCTTTGTCGGTTATTCGACCGAGCGGGTCGAATAATTGTCAGTTACCCATTTTAGCCCCTTGGTGAGTACTCGCCCCAACCGGTAATGCGAACTATGGCTTGACTTATCTCCATTGAAGATGAAAACCTTCACTGAAAATCTGAACTTAAGGATGGAAACCCTTAACTTTCAGTTGGGCAGCTTCATTTCGAGGGTCGCAAAGCGCAGAATTGATCAATTTGTGGTTTCTAGGGCATCATCTTATGGAGCGCAATACTTTGCAAGGTTTTGATAGAGGGGTGTAGCTGTTGGAGACCCTTTGGAGGGTGGTGAACCTCTTTGCAAGACCTTTTTAGGTCAACGACCCACTTGGAAGGTCTTCCCTAGGGTGGCGACCCACTTGGGAGATAAATTTACAATTTTGGGGGCAGCGTGTTGGAGATTTTGATATATTTTTAGTTAAACATTCAACAGATATTTATTTGTAATTTTTCAAACCTATTTTTGTATGCAAAAATCATATTTGAAGGTATTTCGTGCGCTGTAATAATTCTAGAATTTTGGCAAGTATTTTTAATAATAAAATTTTACAATTTGTGCCTTAAATTTGTATTCCCATAATTCCGAGTTTTATGGTTAGGGTTTGACAGAAAAGTCAGAAATTGCTTATGTTGGTGTTAGGGTTTGTGGTTAATTTTCAGATTTGCATAATATGCCCTAAAAGGGACATTACAATGGTATCAGAGCCAAATTCTTGGCTAGCTATGGGGGTTTGAGTGGCTTCATGCCAAATAGTGATAGGAAAGAGAGGTACTACAAAAGGGAAAAGAAAAAAGGTTCAAAAAATCAGGTAGAAGATCTAGAACAATTGAGGCAAAACTTTGAACTGCCAAGGCATTGTGACATGGATGACCCGGATTGAGCTAGGTTTGAGAAATTTACTCAAACTGAAGAGCGGTTGATGGAGATGATGGTTGAGTTCATCCAAACCATGAAGAATATGAATGGACACAGGCCACCCAATGGTGATGGTAGTAATTCACGTACATACAACAAATCTCTCCCTCCTCCAAGGATGACGGTTGGATCTACATGAAGGCCTAATCAGCCCAACTTCCTTCGTAGGGAGAAAGTCATTCTAGAAAAGGAGGAGCAACCTTCTATACAGGATAATGTGGCTGCAAGCTATGAGTATATGACTTTTCCTCCTGAAATCAAAGGGAAAATGAGTCTTGTTGATTTCGTGGCACTGAAGAAATGCAAGGGTGGTTCGAGGGCTAGTCATAAACCAAGGAACAACCAAGATGACCTTTAATATGATTTGGGGAAGCTCACACTTTCCACTTTTCATGGATCTACCAAAAGTTCAACTAGGGCATGGGTACAAAAGGTAGACATATACCTTACACTTTGGCCTATAAGGAAGGATGAGGCCATAAAATTCGCTATTTTGCATTTGGAGGGAGCTGCCCATGAGTGGTGGTACCACGGTTTGATAACACAAGGGCACCACCTCATAAACACATGAGGAATTCAATGGAAGAATAATTGAAAGATTCGATAGGGCTGATCTAGAACTTCATTTCAGGGAATTGGCTCGGCTGAAACAAAAGACTTCCGTGGAGGAGCGTGTCGCTGATTTTCAGAGGGTTTCAGCTATGGTAACAGATGTGTCAGAAGAAGACTTGTAGTTTTGTTCATGGAGGGGTTGGCTGACCAACTCAAAGGCTTAGTCAAGACTTTCAGCCCTCTCACACTTCAAAAGGCCATTCAAAAGGCTCTTGACCTTGAATTTGCAGCTCCTAGGGACAAAATTTTGCCTTTGGGACTGCAGAAAATTGATACTTTTGGGCCCTTTGGACAACAGAAAGACAAACATTTTTGGACAGCCTAGGACAACAATTTTGGAGCAGCCAAAATCAGTCCCCTTTGGACAGCAAAGGAAGCCTTATCAACAAGGATTTGGGCAACAAAAAGCGCTGCCAAAGATGAACAAGGATGGGGGAGAGTCATGAAATGAATTAAAAAGAAAAAAATTGTGTTTTTCATGCAAGGATCCTTGGACACCGGAGCATCACTGCTTTGGAAAGGGGCAAGTTCACTACATAGAAGTGAATTTGGATGGAGCAGCACAGGAGGAAGAGGTAGGGACAGCCACCTATGAGGAGGAACAAGTGAAAAAGGGAGAAGAGGATAACTTGGATGGCACCCTTGCCACCTTATCTGGAGCTCCTAGATACCACCCCTTTAAAGTGAGAGGGGTCTTGCAAGGTAAGAAGGTCACCATGCTCATTGATAGTGGGACCACCCACAAGTTTATTGATGGGAGATTGGCAGCGAGATGTGGGCTGCAAACTATTGATTTTAGAGGCTTTAATGTGACCATGGCAGATGGCTTCACCATCCCTTGCACCAAAAAGATTCTAAGGTTGAAAATCACATTGGGTAACCATAAAATTGAAGATGATTTCTATGTAGTTGGCATAGGAGACACTGATTAAGTTTTGGGAGTACAATGGCTGCCCTCACTTGGAAAATTCACCCAAAATGATCAAACAATGGATCTAAAATTCAGAGCAACCAATAAGGAAGTAGTGCTACACGGTTTGAGCAATGGAGCACCCATGGTGGTGACTTCAAAGAAGATGGAAAAAAAAAATTCATAGAGGGCAGATTGTTTGGGCAGCCGCATGCTTTGTAAGTGCTACAAATTCTGATTTGGGACAGCAGCATCAGCACGTGGATATTCGGTCCATCCTTGATAGGCATGCAAAGGTGTTTGGTAGTATTCCACATGGGCTACCCCCAGATAGGGGTTTTGAACACATCATTGAATTGGAACCAGGCACCAAAATTGTAATTACTACATCTTACCACCACCCAAGGGCCTACAAGGAAGAAATTTAAAAAACTTTTGGAGATGGGTCACAAAGACTACATCAAAGAGCTTTTGGAGATGGGTCACAAAGACCTAGTTCTAGCATTTTTGTTTATTCGGTTGTGCTTATGAAGAAGACGGATGGGACAATGAGAATGTGCATAGACTATAGCTTGTTGAACAAGAAAGCCATCAAGGATAGATATCCCATTCCTAGAATTGATGAATTGATTGATGAACTTTGTGGATCAATTTACTTCTCCAAAATTGATTTGAAGACCAGGTACCATCAAATTCGAGTAATGGAGGAGGATGTGCAGAAAACCGCTTTTAGATGTCACTTTAGACACTATGAGTTTTTAAAATTGCCCTTTGGTTTAACCAATGCACCTACCAATTTTCAATCATGCATGAATTATGTTTTTAAGCAATACATGAGAAAATATGTGTTGGTTTTCTTTGATGATATTCTTGTCTATAGTAAAACATGAGAGAAACATCTACAACACTTGGACATAGTGTTGGGAGTTTTGAAACAACAAGCACTCTTCACCAAGGCATCCAAATGTGAGTTTGGAGTTTCTGAAATTTTGTATTTGGGGCACATAATCAATGCTCAAGGAGTCCATGTGGACCAACAAAAGATACAAGCCATTGTGGATTGGCCACCACCCACTACTATGACACATTTGAGGGGATTTCTTGGTTTATGCAACTACTATAGGTGGTTTGTGAAGGGGTTTTCATAGCTTGCAGCTCCACTAACAGACTTGACAAAGAAAGGAGCTTTCAGCTGGTCGAAAACAGCCATGGAGGCCTTTGAAAAGCTCAAACAGGGGATGAGTACTTTCTCGGTACTCGATGTTCCAGATTTCACCATTCCGTTTGTCTTGGAATGTGATGCTTCTGGAAAAGGTATAGGGGCCGTCCTAATACAAAACAGACATTCTATTGCTTTTGAAAGTAGAAAACTCAAAGAAGTGGAGCATAGCTTCTCTATCTATGACAAAGAAATGCTAGCCATCATGCACGCTTTGGTCAAATTCAAACAATATTTGATTTGTGAAAAATTTGTGATGAAAACGGACCACAATATCTTGAATTATTTCCTCAACCAAACTGATTTGAGTGATAGGCAGCAAAAATAGGCGAGTAAGTTGCAATCTTATGACTTTGATATTGAATATGTCAAGGGGAAGAACAATGTAATAGTTGTTGCATTGTCCAAGAGGCCTATTTTATGTTTTGAGTGAAATTACAGTGGATTGGAACGCTGTAATCACAACTGAGTATGCAAAAGATGGATTTACTACAACTGTCATGAAAGGTAAAGTTGATGATGAAAAGTACAAGGTGGTTGATGGTCTGATTTTATATAAAAATAGGGTCTTTTTAACCCCTAAATTCAAGTTGAAACAACAAATAATGAAGGTTGTACATAATACTCTTATGGCTGGTCATTTAGGGTACTTCAAAACGTACAAGCGAGGGAGAAGTTCCTTTGGAAGGGCCTTAAAGGGGAGATTCTGCAATACATGCGAGAGTGCATTGTTTGCCAACGAAACAAGGATGAACACACTTTTCCAGTTGGTCTTTTGCAATCTCTACTGGTTCCCACACAAAAATGGGAAAGCATATCAATGGATTTCAGCACAGAACTACCCATGGCACAAGGTAAGAATAGTATGTTTGTAGTGGTGGATACACTCACTAAATATGCACCTTTTTTTGCACTTCCAGCCAAGTATTATGCTCCCATAGTAGCTATATCTTTTACAAATAAGTATTTAAACTTCATGGGCTGCCTAGGAACATTGTAAGTGACAGAGACAAGAAGTTCACGAGTCTCTTTTGGCAAAAACTCTTCCATTTGGTGGGCATGGAGTTACTTCCCAGTACCAGCTACCACCCACAAACCGAACCTTAAATTCAAAGGCAGCCAAATGATAATTTCCAAAAAAATGATGAACAAGGGCTGCAAATTGAAGTCAAGAAGGTAGATGAATCAAAAGAAGTTCTAAATACACCATGGAAGAGAATTGCGCCCTTGTGTCAAGGACACAAGTAAGGTGTGATGAGTGGATAAGGAGGGCAAAGGAGGCAAAGATGATAGCCTTCCAAGCTAGGCAGCACCTAAGGGAGTTTAAGAGGGAAGCACACATAGAGGTAAGCAATTTAATTATTCTTATGATGAGAAATCATGGCATAACCCTCCTACTATGCTCCTACAACATTTTTATGGTTATGGAGATCACGCCAACGATGAAGACAAGGTGAAGGGCATGTCAAAAAACATGCAAACAACTCATAAAATTGGTAAGCATCACAATTTATTTGATATATTCCATATGTTACATGGAGTGGCTGTGACTAGAGGGAAAATGCAAAAGGGGAATATACGACCCATGGCAAGGGTTGAGGTAGGTGTTGTTCTCAATAAATCAACCACAGCAATTATAATTCAGTTTTCATGTAGAAAGGCCCACTACATAAGAGATAATGCCTTGTTCTATGTTGATGTGGTTAAAGCTTGCTATATAGGATCACAAGGTACAAGTTATGCAAGGTATATGTTGTTTTTTTTAGGGAAAAAACAAGCAATTCAGGGCTGTTACAGTCCTTATACAGCCCTCTTCTATTATGTTTTAAGTGGGTTTATCAAGGGAACAACTTTGGCTAATCAAGGGAGTGGTGTTAGTAGACAAGTGATGTGACCCATGGGTCATTGCAAGGGCTGTTGGTAACTCATTGACTGCTGATTTTTGCAATTTCAGTTTGTTTGCATTAAGAAATTTTATTTACATGGTGTGCATGGTACCTAGGAAATTGTGCTCCTCACACTCGAACACCATGGAGGTGGGTCAAGGGTATGTAAGTAGATTTCCAGCCACCATAAGGGAAATAATGAAAGGAAAAGGTAGTTGCTACAGCCTGTTAGTAATTTGGCCTGTCAAGGCCAAATTACTACCCTTACTATTTGAAACTTTCCCAAAACAGTCAAATCCCCTATGTGGATAGCCAAACTAGTGATCTATAGTCTATAGGCATGAATAAGGTGATATGTGGACAGTCAAAATATCAAATGCAGCCATGATGAATTAGGGAGCCAAAGCATGATCAAAAGGTCATAAGCATTGATAAAGGTGTTTGTAGATCTTCAAGGGCATCAAGCATAGTCAAGTGAACACCTACAGCAATGTTATAACAGTTAGGTTTTTTGTCATGATGTTGCGATAAAGATAAGGAGGATGAGAGATCCCTGAAGACCGATACGCAACAAGTCACCTTGTTTCATTTCAAGAGAACTAGGGTTGATCAAGAGGCAACATGGATATGAGAGAAAGAGTTTGCAGGCCTTAAGTAACATGATACAATCAAGAAAGTCAAGAAATCCAATGAAGTCATAAGGTTTCAAGAATGGTCTTCATATATATGATCAGTGCAAATAATCTCATCAAGCAATCAGAGGAAGAATGAAGATCAAATCTGCTTTGGAGCCTCCTTTCGGGTCATTAATGAGCTACAGTCCATTCAAGAACAAGACACCTACAAGTTTGAAAAGGCCATATCTCCTATTCTAATATCATAAACAATTATAAAGCTACAGCCCTGTAGGTTCGCTTATGAATGAAGGTGATTGTTTTCTTTCAGACACCTACAAGGTACGAGTTTATATTTTTTCGGACTTTTTCCATTCGTTGTTTCTCCCAAGTAGGCTTTTTCCTTGGTATTTTCTTCCTCAAGTGTTGTCGTTTCATGTCTCAAATGGCTAAGTGTCAAAACAATTTCCTCGGACAATTTGTCCAAGGGAAAAAGTCCGAGGAAAAGGAGATTTCAAGGACTTTACAATAAGTCTGATGGAATTACAAAGGGGCAGTTCTTCGACGAAGGAAAATAATTCCCGCAAACTTTTTGTCCGCGGGAAAATGACAAAGGACTCTTTCAAAAATCCCGAAACGTATGTGCCCTTCAGGAGGGATCATTTCAAAAATATCGAAGGGTATGTACCCTTCAAGAAAACTCAAAACCAAATTTTGAAGGGACAGTTTCAAGCGAAGGAGACCATTTGCAAAATCCCGAAGGGTAGGTACCCTTCAGGAAAAGTTCAAAGGACAAGTATAGAGGGTCACTTCGAAGGTTCAAAGAACACTTCCATGTTTTCCGAAAGGCAAAAAAGGCCAAGTCAAAAATCCGACGGGCTTCTCTTTCAAAAGAATGGTTCATTTCATTTTTTCCGAAGGGTATGTGCCCTTCAAAAAAGTACCCCTTTCAAAAAATCCTAAGGGCATGTACCCTTCAAAAGGATCATTGACAAGTTTCCCGAAGGGCACCTACCCTTCGGAAAGGCTCACTTCAAGGTTGGAAGGGATGTTTGCAAGAAACCGAAAGGGCATGTGCCCTTTGAGAAGGTTCATCTCATGAATCTAGGGACTTATTACAAAATCCCAAAGGGCATGTGCCCTTCGAGAAAGACATTTTCAAAACTCCCGAAGGGTATGTACCCTTTGGGAAAACTACTTTACAATGCGGTTGAGAGAACAAGTGAACAAGCAAATAGGCTTGGACAAAAAGTCCGAAGGAATTCCTTCGGAAAATATGTACCCTTCGGGAAAACTACTTTACAATGCGGTTGAAGGAACAAGTGAACAAGCAAATAGACTCAGACAATTTTTCCGAAGGATTTCCTTCGGAATATGTACCCTTTGGGAAAACTACTTTACAATGCGGTTGAAGGAAAAAATCCGAAGGAATTCCTTCAGAAAAGAAAGACAAGTACATCTTCAAGAAAAATCTCGGGCATTTTGTCCAAAAGAATGGGACATGACAATAAGCCCTAAGGGAAATAGACAAGAGCAGGGAAAGCCTTAGATAATTCCCGCAAACGTTTTGTCCGCAGGAAATTTGACTGTGCAAAAAGAAAAAACAAATACAAAGATGAAAAGAACAAACCCGAAGGAATAAAACCCGAATCAAATACGAGCAAGGGTATGGACCAAGAGTTAGACAGAGACAAAGTTCAGAGGATAGACCAAGGGAAAAGCAAAATAATCCGAAAGAATAAACAAGCCAAGGGGAAATAATCCCGAAAAAATTGCCAAAGAGATACACAGGAAAAGTCCACAAGAAAAAATCCGAGGGAATAGACACGAAAAGTCACGGACTTTTTGTCCGAGTAAATCAAGGAACAAATACAGCCAAAAGCCATAAGTAGATAAGCCCAAGGAAATACATGCAAATGACAGAGTCAACGTGGAATTCCATACAAAGCAGAGGCTATTTACGGTTGACTAGTCAAATCTTCAGTTGACTGGCTGTTAAAGTCATGCTTCTTCATGGTTTGATTAGTCACTCTCATGCATCCAAACGTTCCATCTCAGCTTAGGCTTGACTTCTAATTTTGGCGTTCTTCTCACGTTGCAAGGCTCTCAACGTTCTAGCAGTGCAAGTGGAGTTGACTGGACAAATTCGTTGCACATCTTCCTTGTTTTTCATGCAAACGAGAATATATGTTCCTCCAGCTCAGCTTGCAAATGAATCAGATGGAGTTCCTTATTTAGATATGGGCATAGTATACCATGCAAAGAGAAGTTTGCCTTT
This sequence comes from Torreya grandis, assembly GCA_037957365.1. NCBI lineage: Eukaryota > Viridiplantae > Streptophyta > Pinopsida > Cupressales > Taxaceae > Torreya > Torreya grandis. The sequence goes on along the minus strand of JARHVA010002712.1, from coordinate 1,184,888 downwards.
CATAATTCCACCATCCATTCTTCTATGCCATCTTGGATTCATGCATGTTTGGAGTTTTCTTGGTGAGTGTCTTGTTTATTTTAAGAGTTAACCTTTCAAACTTGGCCTCACTGTGATACTTCTACGCCAATGTTTGAAAAGGCATGCATTTTTGTAAAAGAAAGATTTTATTGAATATTCTATATTGTATAAAGGTGTTAAGTCTTGGTTAATTAGCCAAGACTAACCCTTTCCTCTTTTAGAACTACACTTACGGCTATTTCAGGGTTTGAAAAAGGCTATTTATTGGCTTAGTCAAGCCATTGAAAAGGACCCCTGAAATTTGAAAGAAGAAATTGTAAGCTGGACCAGTTATCAATAAAGAAATTATTATTCTGAATCTGAGTTTTAACAGGAGATAGTATGTAATCTGATTGTGCATCAGCGTATAAGTGAGATTTATCTCCTTTTGCAAGTCCCTTCCTCACCTATCTCTTCATTTCTCACCCTTTTGCAGGTCATTTGAAGAGGTTTCCAACCCTTCATCTGAAATATTTATGCTTAAGGACAGAATTATAGATTTCATTTGATTATATGTGTGCATTGATTTCAGTAACTTCAGAGGGTTTTGACAATTCGGGTGTATCACCCCCTTTTAATTATATTTTCCTTTTCAATTTCCTTCTCCCTTTTCACCCCAAAAATCACAAAAAATCATAGTAGTCAGGGTTATTGAAAAATCTAAAGGGAACCAGTGCTCTCTGGAGGTTCTTCTCATCAAAGAGTCACTCATGCTCAGAGAAGTTCCAATTGTATCAGTTGGAGTGAGGGTGTGCTTTGCACATCTTCAAACAAGGTGCACTCTAGAGTGATAACAGTTTCTGGCAAGGGACACGTTTATTCACATTTTTGAATTATTCTGTGTATCTGAGTATTATATTCATTTCCAGATTTTCATGTTCAGATCTATATATTTTTTATGCCCCCAAAAGTTGTCACAAGAACATTTGTAAAAGGAAAAGAAGTAGATTTTTCTGAGTTATCTTATCAGCAAAAGAATAAGAGACCTTCTCAGTGAAATCCAAATCCTACACCCTCTATTATCCCTGCTATTGCACAAAATCCTCCTGTTCAAGCCAATATTGTTCAGTCAAATATTGTTATAAATCCTATTCCTCAGATGGTTGTTCCCAAAAGACAGTCTTTTGTTGCATTCAATGGTGGAAGTCCTCTAAATATCACTCAATGGGATGATATTACAGTTTCAGCTCTGAAGGTTCTTATTATACAAGAGAAAATTCAACAACACCTATAGAACATATCGCAGATATTGCTAATCTTGGTTCAGTGCATCATGTGACACGAGAACGTAGCAATGAGGTTGTTGGCAACTTCTTTTAAAGGAAAAGCACTTCAGTGGTACAGAAGTTTGGCTCCTGCATCAATCAACAACTGGAATGAATTTGGAGATCTTATATGCAAATATTTTGAAGATAAAAGTGATCATCTTTCACTTGTGGAGCAGCTTACAAAAATTAAGACATTCAACCATGAGTTCATGGTGGATTTTAATTACAGATTCCAGAAGACTTGAAACATAATTCTAACAGTGATCAAGCCTACACCCAATTATACTTTTCTGTATTATTTGAAGGCTCTTAATTCAGATATGGCTGTAATGATCCAATCCATGGGAGGTAATATTTTACTTGAAGCTTTTGAAGTGGCAATCAAGGCTGAAAATTGTCTTATACAAGCAAGCAAGTTATCTCCAAGGCCTCCAATGCCTCTTTTTCCAAATATCCATCCTCCTGCTCCATCTGTTGCTCCAATTCCAAAGTCATCAAAGTTCCATCAAACTGAAAGTGATTAAACTGACAGATTGTGGAAGATCGTCTTCTTAAGGCTCAAACTAACAAGTTGGTTGCATTGGAGAGGCAACAAGCTCCACCATATAGGCCTTATCAGAATACTAATCAAAATTATTAGCCCAATAGGCCATCTTATCAATCCAATCAACAAAGTCAAGGGCAGAATTCTCAATCAAGGCAATATAATCCTAATGCTCCAAGCAATTCAAGAGCTATAGTGCCAACTCAGAGCAATTATGCTCAAGAAGGACAATGAAACAATCAATGAGATCAATCAAACATGGCAATGGCTTTAACTGGTGAGAGTTCTCATCAATCTTTCATGCAACAAAGTTCAGTTCTTCCTTCATTTGAAAACCAGCCACCTTCTCAGAATAAGGAAGCTTCTCTACTCTATGGAGACATTCCTTCATTCACTAGAGCAGAAGTGTCAAATCAACAAGGAGAAGGTAGTGGTAAAGCACCTACTGAAACTACATTTTTCAATTTCTAGAAATGTGAGAATTCTTTTGAGCACTTGGCTGTAAATCAAAGTCAATATTTATCTAATGTTGATAATCCAATTGCAACCTATAGTAGATCCAAGAAAGAGCAATTGGAGAAAGTTTAGTCCTGAAAGGGCAGCCCCTTTTTCTCAGCCACAACAAAAGACAGCTACACATTAGCTGCCTCAAAAAAGTTCAAATCAGCAAGTTCATGATCCAAAAGATAAGAATGTGAAAGACCTTATATTCCTCAATTTACACAAAATTTGAGAGTTTTTGCTGCTCTTAAGTTACAGTCAAAGGCAACCACTACTCCACTCAGTATTGTGGATCATATGAAGAAGACTACACTCTCAATCTCAATGTGGGATACTCTATTAATCCCAAGACAAAAAGAGTACTTGCAAGAAGAGCTTTCAAAGCTCACTATTTCTGAGAAATCCCCTGAAAAAAAAGTGTTGTCTTAACTAATTCTAGTTCAACTGTTGAGTCTCAACCTCTTAAGGTGACTAAACCTCCTCCATTTTATCTTTCTGTTATCATTGGAGATTGTCTAGTGCATAATTGTATGATTGATAGTGGGGCTAGTACTTCTGTTATGCCCAAATCATTCGCTGATAAATTAGGTTTGAAGTATTAACCCCGTGAGAAAGGTGTCTTGCAATTAGATGGGTCTCCTACCAAGACTGTGGGTGTCTTGAAAGATCTGAAAATTATACTTATTGCCTATCCAAATTTCACCATTTTACAGGGTGTTAATCTACCTCCATATTTTGCACTATGCCTATCCAGAGATTTCACTGCCAAAATAAGAGGTTATCTTCCTTCAGATTGGTCATACACGATTTTTAGAACCAAGAATGGAACCAAAGTAACTATTAGATCGGAGCCTATTTTCAGATTTCACCTTGAGCCATATATGCCAAATATGACAAATGTGAATTGCAGTATTACAAAAGAAGATGATAACACTATTGATCAAGAGACATCTAAGCCTCTTGAAGGCATTCCGAATCTTCTTCTTGATGAATGCGCTACTGATAATCATGGACATGACCCCTACAAAAGTATTGAAGATGCTGATTTTGGAGTTTGTTGTATGCACGAAGAAAGTGACTTATTACCTAATCTCACTAGTTCATTACAAGATCAAGAAAGAGTTTGGAATCTATTCTTTGATGGATCCAGAACAAAGAATGGTAGTGGGGTTGGTGTTATGTTGGTTTCACCACAAAATCAAAAGTATTATTTTTCTGTAAAATTTTAGTTCAGTTGTACTTCCAATACTGCAAAATATGAAGATCTTATTTATGGTCTTGAGTGGGCTAGAAAGAGAGATATTAAGCTCTTGTAGGTGAAAGGTGACAGTGAATTGGTTGTTCAGCAAGTTAGAGGTTTAAGTGCAACAAAGAATACTATTTTGAAGGCTTACAAACATAGAGTTTGGGATCTCATGGAAGATTTCCTTGCATTTGACATTCGTTCTATTCCTAGAGGAGCAAATCAGTATGTTGATAGACTCGCTGCCATAGGTGCACAGCATGGTATTCCAGATCAGATTAAGGATAGTAAAAATCAAACTCAAATTAAAGTGGTATGCAAGCCTTCAATCCCAAATAATGATGTAAGTTGGCAAGTTTTTGACTCCGACAAACAAATAGCATATTTTCTACAGAGTGAGGCAAAATTTTGCCAAAAAAATCATGATAAATTGCAGGATCAATATGAAAATCAAATTGTGCAATTAAAATCAAACAAGATCCCTGAAAGTTTGGTGACTCTAGAACGTGATAATCAGCGAAAGAAAGACAAAGTGAGTATTTTTTCCAAGAAAGAGCATTATAAACCAATTAGCATAGATGAAGGTAAGCAACTCAAGTTGGGTGAAGTGAATATTGATTCTAAGAGAGTAGCTTTTATTTCATTATGTCAAGAGTTTATGGATGTTTTTGCTTGGGAATACCATGATTTGAAAGGTTTTGATTCCAGATTAGCACAACATACTATTGAATTGGAACAAGATACAAAATCGGTAAGACAAAAGCAAAGACCAATCAACCCCAAGGTTGAGATTCTCATGAGGAACTTACAAAACTGATTGAATCAGGGATTAATTTTCCTATTAAGCATTCAACATGGGTTGCAAATCTTGTTCCAGTAAAGAAAAAAAATGAAGAAATAAGACTATGTAGATTTTAGAGATTTGAATAGAGTATCATTGAAAAATCACTATCCACTTCCTTCCATGGATCAAATCTTGCAGAGAGTTTCAGGTTCACAGAGGTTTTCTTTATTGGATGGGTACTCAGGTTATAACCAAATATTGGTGAAAGAGCAAGATCAATATAAAACCGCTTTCACCACCAAATGGGGTACTTTTGCTTACAAGAAAATGTCTTTTGGGCTCTCCAATGTTGGAACTACCTTTCAAAGGGCAATGGATGTTTTTCATGGTCTTTTGAGTGAAATGGTTTTAGTTTATCTTGATGACATTAAAGTGTTTTCAAATGATCCTAATGATCATCTAACTCATTTGAAAATTGTTTTTTGATCGATATAGAGAATTTGGTGTCTCTTTAAATCCAAAGAAATACATTTTTTCAATGCATGAGGGGAAACTTCTTAGACATGTGGTGTCCAAAACTGGTCTTTCTATTGATCCAGAAAGAATAGAGGCAATCCTTGCTCTATCATTGCCTAAACACAAGAAAGGATTGCAAAGCTTCTTGGGTAAGATTAATTTTATTAAAAGATTCATTCATGATTTTGTAGAATTAGTAAAGCCACTTACTCAAATGCTTAAGAAACATCAAGAATTCACTTGGAGTAAAGAGGGTAAAAGAAGTTTTGAAGCTATCAAAGAAGCAATCAGTGAAGCTCTTACTTTGCTCAACCCTGATTTCAGTAAAAAGTTCTTGTATGCTTTTTCTACTTCCAGCACTATTTCAGCAATGCTTATACAGCAAAATGATGAAGGTTTGGAACAGCGCATTGCTTTCTTTAGTCATTCTTTAGAAGGTTATGAGGAAAGATATTCTTTTGTAGAAAAGCATGTACTTGTTATAAGAGGTCTGAAAAAATTCAGGGATTTGATTTCAAATAACAAGATTATACTAATGGTTGCTCATCCAAGTGTGAAGGACTTCATTCTCAACAAAGATTTAAACGAGAAGAGAGCTGGATGGGTCACTAAATGCATGGAATATGACATTGAAGTCAAAGTTACAAAGCTGGTCCGAGGCAAAAGATTATGTGAACATCTTGCAGAAGATGTAAAAAAAAGAGAAAGAGACAATTTTGACAATTCAGGACGTTCAGCAAGAGACTGAAAATACACCTACAAGCTAGACACAGAACATTGCTAATTTTCTTCAAACTGGAGAATGTCTAAGGGTTTTGAATGCATCACAAAGTAGACACTTCAGGCTGCAATCAGTACCATATATTATGATTGATAAAATGCTTTTCAAAATAGACATTCAAGGCATGCTTCTAAGGTGTGTTGAAACTAGTCAATTTGACAAGCTTTTTGAACAATTTCATGAGTCCTTTTGAAGGTCATTTTGCAGCCAAGACCACAGTTGCAAAAATCATTAGAGCTGGTTATTTTTGGCCTAATTTATTCAGAGATGCACATGTATGGTGCGAAAATGTTCAAAGTGTGCAATGTTTGTAGGAAAACAAAGATAGCAGCCATGCCACTAAAGCCAATTCAAGTTCAGCAGCGTTTCATGCAATGGGGTTTAGACTTCATGGGCATGATTCATCCTCCATCCAGTGCTGGCCATTAGTGGGTTTTGACAACTACCGATTATTTCTCCAGGTGGGTGGAAGCAGTACCTTTGAAAGAAACAAATGAGAATTCCGTGCTTGAGTTCTATGAGAGTCTAGTCACTCGTTTTAAAGCACCTTCTACTATCATATCAGATAATGCTTTGGCATTCAACAGTACAAAGATATGTGAATGGGCTCTTGAACATAATATTTATTTGACAACTTCATCCAATTACTATCCATAGAGTAATGGACTCGCTGAATCTACTAATAAGAATCTAACTCGGATCATCAAAAGAACAATGGAGGCTAATCAAAGATCTTAGCATACAAAATTGAAGACTGTTTTATGGGCTGATAGGATCACCCCTAAGAAAACCATTGGTCATTCACCTTATCTCCTAGTTTATGGAAGAGAAGCACGGTTGCCTATCTCATTGGAGCTTCCAGCTTTGGAGCTTGCACATCAACTAGAGCTTCTAGAAAGCGATGAAATGGAGGTAAGAATGAATGAATTGAGAGAATTGGAAGAAATAAGAGATAATGCTATGCATACCATGTGGTCAAATCAGCAGCAAGTCAAAAAGACTTTTGACAAGAGCTTCATCAAAAACATTTCAACAAGGAGACAATTCTCAAATGGGATGAAGAACGTGCAAAGCCAGGTAGGCACTCTAAATTTGATAGCCTTTGGAGTGGACCTTATATTATTTCTTATTCTAAAAAGAACAATGCTTTTCAATTGTCCAGATTGACTGAAGAAGAACTTCTCATTCCTGTGAATGGGATGTTTCTTAAATACTGCTATTATGAGAGTCACTCCTTTGTACATAGTCATAGTTTCATTCCTCTAAGTGCTTTTTAGCACACGTTTTCAATAGTAGTTTTTTTTTTCCTTTCAGTTTTGTTGTTGTCCTTTCATCTAAGTGCACACGTGCACGTGGTGTTATTGAGTTAGTTTCTCTATTGTGTTTTGGTCTCTAGCTTTTCCAATTTTCAGTGTGTATCCAAGTTGTCATAACCAAAATTTCTGAGTTCTTTGACCAGTAGGCTGGTCAAACCCTGAGAGTCACCAAAATTGTTAGTAATTTGGCCTCTCAAGGCCAGATTACTACCCTTACTATTTGAAACTTTCCCAGAATAGTCAAATCCCCTATGCGGATGGGCAAACTAGTGATCTATAGTCTAAAGGCATGAATAAGGTGATGTGTGGGCAGTCAACATATCAAATGCAGCCATGATGAATTAGGGAGCCAAAGCATGATCAAAGGGTCATAAGCATTGATAATGGTGTTTGTAGATCTTCAAGGGCATCAAGCACAGTCAAGTGAACACCTACAGCAATGTTATAACAGTTAGGTTTTTTGTCATGATGTTGCAATAAAGATAAGGAGGATAAGAGATACCATAAGACCTATACGCAACAAGTCACCTTGTTTCATTTCAAGAGAACTAGGGTTGATCAAGGGGCAACATGGATATGAGAGGGAGTTTGCAGGCCTTGAGTAACATGATACAGTCAAGAAATCCAATGAAGTCATAAGGTTTCAAGAATAATGGTCTCCATATATATGATCAGTGCAAATAATCTCATCAAGCAATCAGAGGAAGAATGAAGATCAAATCTGCTTTGGAGCCTCCTTTCGGGTCATGAACGAGCTACAGTCCATCCAAGAACAAGACCCCTACAACAGGTTTGAAAAGGCCATATCTCCTATTCTAATATCATAAACAATTATAAAGCTACAGGCCTGTAGGTTCGCTTATGAATGAAGGTGATTGTTTTCTTTCGGACACCTACAAGATACGGGTTTATATTTTTTCGAACTTTTTCCATCAGTTGTTTCTCCCAAGTAGACTTTTTCCTTAGTATTTTCTTCCTCAAGTGTTGTCGTTTCATGTCTCAAATGGCTAAGTGTCGGAATAATTTCCTCAGACAATTTGTCCGAGGGAAAAAGTCCGAGGAAAAGGAGATTTCAAGGACTTTACAATAAGTCCGATGGAATTACAAAGGCGCAGTTCTTCGACGAAGGAAAATAATTCCCGCGGACTTTTTGTCCGCGAGAAAATGACAAAGGACTCTTTCAAAAATCCCAAAGGGTATGTGCCCTTCAGGTGGGATCATTTCAAAAATCCCAAAGAATATGTACCCTTCGGGAAAACTCAAAACAGAAATTTGAAGGGGCAGTTTCAAGCGAAAGATACCATTTGCAAAATCCCGAAGGGTACCTACCCTTCGGGAAAAGTTCAAAGGACAAGTCTAGAGGGTCACTTCGAAGGTTCAAAGGACACTTCCATGTTTTCCAAAAGGCAAAAAAGGCCATGTCAAAAATCCGACGGGCTTCTCTTTCAAAAGAATGGCTCATTTCATTTTTTCCGAGGGGTATGTGCCCTTCAAAAAAGTACCCTTTCAAAAAATCCTAAGGGCATGTACCCTTCGGAAGGATCATTGACAAGTTTCCACCCTTTGGGAAGGCTCACTTCAAGGTTGAAAGGGATGTTTGCAAGAAACCCGAAGGGCATATGCCCTTTGGGAAGGTTCATCTCATGAGTCTAGGACTTTTTACAAAAGCCCGAAGAGCATGTGCCCTTCGAGAAAGACATTTTCAAAATTCCCGAAGGGTATGTACCCTTCGGGAAAACTACTTTTCAATGCAATTGAAGGAACAAGTGAACAAGCAAATAGACTCGGACAATTTGTCCGAAGGAATTCCTTCAGAAAAGAAAGACAAGTACATCTTCAAGAAAAGTCTCAGACATTTTGTCTGAAAGACAAAAATCCGAAAGAAATGGGACATGACACTAAGCCCGAAGGGAAATAGACAAGAGCAAGGAAAGCCTTAGATAATTCCCACGGACCTTTTGTCCACGGGACATTTGACTATGCAAAAAGAAAAAACAAAGTGCAAGCAGGATAATCTGAAGATGAAAAGAACAAACCCGAAGGAATCACACCCAAATCAAATACAAGCAAGGGTATGGAACAAGAGTTAGACAGAGACAAAGTCCGGAGGATAGACCAAGGGAAAAGCAAAATAATCCAAAAGAATAAACAAGCCAAGGGGAAATAATCCCGGGAATATTGCCAAAGAGATACACAGGAAAAGTCCACAAGAAGAAATCCAAGGGAATGGACACGGAAAGTCACAGAATTTTTGTCCGAGTAAATCAAGGAACAAATACAGCCAAAAGCCATAAGTAAATAAGCCAGAGGAAATACATGCAAAGGATGGAGTCAACGTGGAATTCCATACAAAGCAGAGGCTATTTACGGTTGACTAGTCAAATCTTTAGTTGACTGGTTGTTAAAGTCACGTTTCTTCATGGTTTGACTAGTCACTCTCATGCATCCAAACGTTCCAACTCAACTCAGGCTTGACTTCTAATTTTGGCGTTCTTCTCACATTGCAAGGCTCTCAACGTTCTAGCAGTCCAAGTGGAGTTGACTGGACAAATTTGTTGCACATCTTCCTTGTTTTTCATGCAAACGAGAACATCTGTTCCTCTAGCTCAGCTTGCAAACAAATCAAATGGAGTTCCTTATTTAGATATTGGCATAGTATACCATGCAAAGAGAAGTTTGACTTTCATAATTCCACCGTCCATTCTTCTATGCCACCTTGGATTCATGCATGTTTAATGTTTTCTTGGAGAGTGTCTTGTTTATTTTTAAAGTTAACCTTTCAAAATTGGCCTCACTGTGATACTTCTATGCCAATGTTTGAAAAGGCATGCATTTTTGTAAAAGAAAAAATTTATTGAATATTCTATATTGTAATAAAGGGTTAAGTCTTGGTTAATTAACCAAGACTAACCCTTTTCTCTTTTAAAACTGCACTTAAGGCTATTTCAGGTTTTGAAAAAGGCTATTTATTGGCTTAGTCAAGCCATTGAAAAGGACCCCTGAAGTTTGAAAGAAGAAATTGTACACTGGACCAGTTATCAATATAGAAGTTACTATTCTGAATTTGAGTTTTGACAGGAGATAGTGTGTAATTTGATTGTGCATCAGCGTATAAGTGAGATTTATCTCCTTTTGCAGGTCCCTTCCTCACCTATCTCTTACTTTCTCACCCTTTTGCAGGGCATTTAAAGAGGCTTCCAACCCTTCATCTGAAATATTTATGCTTACAAATAGAATTATAGATTTCATTTGATTATATGTGTGCATTGATTTCAATAACTTCATAGGGTTTTGACAATTCAAGGGTCTCACCCCCTTTTAATTATATTTCCCTTTTAAGTTTCCTTCTCCCTTTTCACCCCAAAAATCACAAAAAATCATAGTAGTCAAATTTATTGAAAAATCTAATGGGAACCAACCCTCTCTGAAGGTTCTTCTCATCAAAGAGTCACCCACACTCAGAGAAGTTCCAATTGTATCCGCTGGAGTGAGGGTGTGCTCTGCACATCTTCAAATAGGGTGCAATCCAGAGTGATAACGCAGCCATGACAAGAGCAACATGAACATATCCATTGAACTCTGAATGAAGAAGAGTTGCAAGGGGGATTCAAGGCATTAAGAAAAGATGCACCTCATAATCCTAGAGTTTGATAAGTGGATCAAAAGGGTGTTACTAAACACCATTGTTTTTTTTTAATTTGTTTGTTCCTTGTGTGAATTCATTTGGAGGATCTCTTACAATGGCGAAAAGCAATGCAAGGAATGAGGTGATCTCCACACATGGGCAGCCAATCGGAAGGGGTAAAAATTTTCAGTTTGCAAAGGCAGCCCCAAAAGTGCCATGGGTGGCACCTTATTCCAAATGATAGGAATGATTTTGAGTGCAAGAATGAGGGCATGAGACCCCCTTGGATTGGGCAAAGGCCCAAGTTGTGAACAGACGAAGGGAAGGTATGATTTTAGACGAATTTTGGTCCTATTTTCTTCCTGTAAGTTCTGAAATTGTTCTACTACATTCATGGCTAACATCATACACGAAAGGCAGATTTTGTGGCATCGAACAGCCAAGAAAGGGGACTGAAAATTTGGTATAAGGTCTGAATTTTTTGTCACTGAAATTTATTTTTTGTTTGGGGTTGCTAACATGGTATTGTCAGTCCTTGCATGGTTGCTTTCATTGGCCAACTTGTTGAATGTTGCAAGGAGATGTTGGGTTGATACCGGCTGTATCATTTCATGTTGTTAACCTTAAAAATGATGAGCATAAAGAAGTTGTTATCAGTTGTGAACAGCAGCAAGTTTGCACAAAATAAGAGGAATACATTGATGGAAATGAGTGAAGAGTTCAGCTGAAAGGTATCTTCAAGGGAGCCACCAAGCCACCTAGTTGGATGAATTTTGGAGTGTTGTATGGCTGTTGTGACTTGTTTTCAGCCCACCCACAATCTGATTCGCATCATATATTGAGTGCGACACCTTGCCAAGTCAGGAGAGGATATATGAGAACTCAACGGTTTGGTGTTCTAAAACCTTCATTGCATGAGAATAGCCCAATGGGACTGATACAACACAATGATTGGGGATTCCATCATTTGAATGGAATTCATGAGATGATTGCAAGCAATGGAAGAAAGCTAGTTGTCATGTCTATGAAGCATGATGAAGGTGTGATCACAAAAGTGTTGTTAAACACTACTTTTTTCTCTAACTTGTTTGTTCCATGTGTAGGTGTGAGAAATGAGACTTTTGATTTCAGTTGGGATTAATTCCCAATCCACATAGAGCCTCATTCACACCTGGTTTTGGAAGGTACAGCCTTTCTTTCTACTGAAGAGATCAGCTTACCTAGGTTTTGGATTGAAGACAAGAGTGCCACTTTGGTAAGGGTTGATTGGATTTGTTTCATGCCAAAGATAGATCATAATACAAGCATACAAAATTTGGCTAAGTGGGAAGATACAGGGCAGATGAGTTTGCAATAGCTTGAGGGCAAATAATTTTAGGAAAGGCGGACTGTAATGTCTCCTTTTTCAAAATAAAGGAAAATAGGTTGAAAACCTTTAGCCTAATTTTCCCCATCGGCTAAGCAATGGTAATTGGAAAATTTTATTTTAATAATTAATTAGAGTTGCTCATTTAGTGATTTTAATCATTTGTTATCTTAAGGCAATTTTAACTGACTATTAGAATAATGGAACTATCATGATTAATTATTTAAATTAAATAAAAAGTGGTTTTTACCACTCCAAAAATTAAAGTAATTTAGGTAAATAATTGGAAAGTATTTTTAATTAATTAATTGCTCAAAAAGTGATTTTTATCACTCTTGCAAATAGAGCAATTTAATTAATTAATTATTAGATTATTTGCCCCAAAAGTAATTTTAATTACTATTATTTATTAAGGCAAATCAATTTAATAATTGGTGAATGAATTGTGACTTTGTCGGCCTTTGAGTTGTTCCAAATTGGAATGCCACCCTTTAGGGGGGATCCAAAAGTGGAAAAAAGGAATTAAAGGTTGGCAATGATTTTTAATTCATGCATTGGACTCCCTTACATGGTTCGTCCCCTTGGGAGTGTATTTATTGCAAACAAGGGACCATTTTTGGGGGATGTTAATTTTGAATGTTGAATTGATGATCAAGTATGTCAAACTTGTTCAAAGTGACTTGAGGACAAAAACCTTCAAGTGCACCAACGGTTAGGGGACGAAAACCTCCATTCCTTCACTAAAGGCAGCTCTACTCAAATATTGTAATTGTGCTTCCGATTTGCATGATTGCATGCAATTGGTCTTACAAAAGTGTTCTGAAACACCACCTTGATTAGGAAGATTGGTGAGCACCTTTGAGAGCTTGGTGATTGTGTTTTGCAAGTTAAGGAGGGTGGTGACTTGACCACTAGGGTAGAAGACCCTATTAAGAGTTGTGCTACAAAGAAGAACCCTCTCCTAGGGTTTTGGGAATTTATTTCCAAATTATTCCAGCTAGGATGAATTGGTTTGGAGCTGAATTTTTAGGGTTTGGAGGGCTATTTTGTGCCCAAATAATATTCTAAATTCCCTATATTATTTCTGAATTTATTCCTAATTATTGGAAGGGTTGTGAAGGTCATTTTGGACGTCAAACTAGTCAAAAAAATCATAATAAAATTGGTAATATTATTAGGCAATATTTCTCCTAATTTTGGCATCATAATTTCGGAAGAAGTGGTATTTATTACAACGAACTTATCTTGTGATTTTTTGGTCATTTCCCTAAATATATTGAAGTGAAAATTGGGTTGGCACATAGCTGCAATTAATCACATTATTTCCCTAAATATTGGCGCCTAGGATTGAGTGGCGATTTACCATTCCAAGGCCTTAATCTTGTTTGTTTGATTTCCTAAATTGTTCATGAGGGTTTGCAATATTTTATTGTGATTGTGGTGAGATTGTTACAACTAGGGTTTGTTGATCTTATTTTCAATATTGAGTTGTAATTCCAGCAACTAGCATTTGTTGTAATTTTCAATATATTATTTTAGTTTAACACGGATTGTAAAGGAAACCCCTTTTTACACATTTGTCCCAATTTGGGGACATTACAAAGGAAAAATCAAAAGGAAAACTTTGATTCTCTTTTTCAAGTTGTAAAAAAATATTTTTGATAAATCTTTTCTAATTTTGACTTGAGAAGGGGGCTTGTTAATCATGGGCTAGTTTAGCCCTTAAGAGAAGTTATAATGCATGTACACTTTTAAATGTTCAAAAATTCCCTCCAAATGGAATGCACCTTTTGGAAGGGATTTTAGAAGAAAATGATATAAAAAGAGGAAGGAGGTTCATTTTGAAAGGTTACCATGTTTTATGTAATGAAATTGTGAGTTTGAGCACGAATTGCTTGACTTATCTCCATTGAAGAAGAAAACGTTCACTGGAAATCTAAAGTCAAGGATAGAAACCCTTAACCTTCAGCTGGGTAGCTTTATTTCAAGGGTTGCAATAAGCAGAATTGATCAGTTTGTGGTTTCTAGGGCATCATCTTGTGGAGCGCAATAGTTTGCAGGGTTTTGGGAGGAGCGTTGCTTGGAGACCCTTTGGAGGGTGGCAAACCTCTTTGCAAGTCCTTTTTAGGTCAGCAACCAACTTGGAAGGTCTTCCCTAGGGTGGCAAACTACTTGGGGGATAAAATATGTAGTTTTTAGAGCAACTTGTTGGAGATTTTGATATATTTTCAGTTAAACATTCAAATGGTATTTATTTGTAATTTTTCAGACCTATATTTGCATGCAAAAATCAGATTTGAAGGTATTTAATGGGCTGTAATAATTCTGGAATTTTGACAAAAAAATTTAATAATAAAACATTGCAATTTGTGCCTTAAATTTGTATTTCTAGAATTCTGAATTTTATGGTTAAGGTTTGACAGAAAAATCAGAAATTGCTTATGTTGGTGTTAGGGCTTGTGGTTAATTTTCAGATTTGCATAATATGTCTTGAAGGGGGCATTGCAACAGATGAGCTTTTTATCAGATATTATTGATCTAGATATTCTTGTAGTTGTTGCGAGTGACCAAAGCAAATTACAAGCATTCTAAACAGGGTGAAAAAGTAGAAAGGTTTTAAAACTCTGAACCATAATCTATTGGCTGCTCAATTGCATTTTTGATGGATCGTTCCAACAAACTCCAAATTAGGGAAATGTTCTAGTAGACATTAACACTGCAGTATAATACTAAAAATGTTGCAATGTCATTGAAGAAACCAAAACTAACAAAAACATTTATTGAAACCACTATTTGTTTTACAGGTAAGCTTTTTATCAAATATTATTAATATTGATATTCTTGCACTGGTTGCAAGTGACCAAAGCAAATTACAAGCGTTCTAAACAAGGTGAAAAAGTATAAAGGTTTTTAAAGTCTGAACCATAATCTCCCGGCTGCTAGATTACATTTTTGGTGGATCATTCCAACAAACTCCAAATCAAGGAAATGTTCTCGGGCACATTAACACCACAATATACTACTAAAAATGTTCAAATGTCATTGGAGAAACCAAAACTAACAAAATTGAAACCACTATTTGTTTTGCAGGTGAGCTTTTATCAAATAATATTGAACTTGATATCATTGAATTGTTTGTAAGTCACCAAAGCAAATTACAAGTGTGGTGTTGGCCCACATTTTTGATCAAGTATAGAAGCGCGCACATGATTTTGGCAATTGCCATTTGGAGACTAGAAAGGCACAAGTATTTTGTAGCGCAAGAAGGAACAAGGGATGAGGACATCTACCAAGTGCTACCACAATGTTGACCAAGTACAGCAGAGCACCACTAAGCTAGAAGACGTATGAGGAAGTAGTTTCGCAAAAGTACCAAGATACCTAGAAGCACTTGAAACGAAAGGACCAACCAATTGAAGTCTCAGCATGCGCCAAGAACGGCAATATGGTTGGTGTGAAACACAAAGCTCAATAAGCAAGGAGGAGGTTGCGCAAACCGTGGAGCGCAAGTTGAGGAGCAACTATCTAGGGGAGCTAGCAAAGAGAATCAGTCTTCAAGCAATATGCTATTTATGAAAGTCATCGATTGTAACAGCTTGAGGGAATCTAGGGCAACACAATGTGAATATGGGGTATTGCTAATTAAGAGATCTTATGACAAACAATTATGCCTTGGCTTATTTAGAAAGTTGTTGCACTCTTTTATCGAGGCATAACCATTCAATGTAACATCAAGGTAGTGGCTTATACCTATAAAAGCCCGCTCACATCTAAATTTAAGGTTGTTGGTGTTAAATTGATTAGTTGTTAAGTAGTCGTTGGCGTTAGATTGATAGTTGTTATTATTAGGTTGATGATTGATAAGTTAACATTTCGTCATGTATTAAGAGACTGATGTATTGACAAACTGATGTTCTACAACAATTCTTATGTACTTGATGTCTAGTAATGGGCTGAATGCACCATTAATGGATGATTGTGTTATGTAAAACTTGTGTTCTTCATATTTAGAATTAATGATTAGATTTGCCAATGAAATGCGTATGTGGTTCTCCTTCATTACCTTAAATGTCTAAGCGTTGCCTTCCTCTATCAGCCTCCTAGAGTGAATCATGATAACTTATGACAAGTCATCTTTTGTGAATATCCCCACAAGCCCCTCTTGTCTCTCTCTTTGCACCTCGAGTGAGCGCACAAACCTGCTTGCGTGATATGCCAGCATGGTGATTGCTAACTGTTAGAGTAAGCGTAGTGGCAAAGATACTTTGTTTGGCACATAGAAAAATACCCCAACATTTTGGTTTCGTTGCCATGAAGCTATTGAACCAGATGCGGAAGATGATGATCGAAGATGATTCACTGGATTTCTTTGGAAAACACTGAAAGGTGGCTAGTAGACCAAGAGCACACCTTCACAAAGAATCATCCAAGCTTAGAAAAGTTATCCCCTAATAAATAGGTGGAGAGGCATATGTATGATTTACTCTATGAAGTGTTTTTCTGTGAGTTATCTGAGCACTTGCACGCATGGCTCGCCGTGTATGTTATGGGTCGGAGTAGAAATTTCGGTATAGAACACCCTTGGACGAGGGTGTAAATTGAACAATTGCAGTGAACCAACAAAGTTTGGCCTAGAGCAGTGGACGTGTGGTGGAGAGGTGTGTTGAACAATTACATGGAGTTTGTAATCTCCACATACTCTTGCCTGGAAGAAGCAAAATTGCAATTTTCGCATGAGTCGAGAGGATTTTTTATTGCTCAACTACCCTTGCGAATCAAAACGCTTATGGTAGACTATAATATTGAAGATCTTTCTATGGAGGGCTAAAAGTCTCTTGTGCATGACCCAAGCGAACAACAAAAGGAGAGGGAGGGCAAGGTTTGCATGTCGCGTTGATAAAGGGTGGAACACCAAAGAACTTCAACATGGTGAATTTGGATGCTCGCAAGCTTAAACGACACAAATATGGAAGGCCGACACATAGTGATTGTTGCCATGGACCCTAGGAAGGGGGGAGAGGTAAGTCGAGGAAATGTCGCGAGGATTCACATAGGGCTAGAAGGGCATGAGGACAACTCTAGCACCGAGGAGATGTGCTCCAATGAGATAGAAGCACATGTTATTGAGCAAGAAATTGATACTCTAGAAGAGCTAGCTAGTGTTACTTCGAACTCTTAAGAGCATGCAAAACCGCACAATGGTTGAGGGTACAGCCACCCCAAATCTACCCAAAGCACCAACCCATGCATTTCTTGGTCAGATAGAGGAAAACCAAGGAAATCATGTGGAATGGTCTCAAATAGCGAAGTTTGTAAGACAAGAGGCCCAGAAGAGTGTCTTACAATAGATAATACCATACCAACCGATAAAACCAATAATAACCTGTTCAGTAAGATATAAGAGCCCAACAATGTTATGCATGCCACAAACCGTAGGCAGTAATCCTATCGTAGAGGGTAGTACCAATACAATGGGAGGAACAATGGTTGCAAGCGCGGCACCTATTAATCTAAGTGTGAATCCAGCCTCTATGCAACCCAGCTTAGGTGTTGGCAGAAGTGCGCCCCCAACCGGAGGAAATATTGATGGCTCAGGGGAAGTAACCCTAGGAGAAGTCAAGTTTCCAGCTCTTAAGCAACAAGTAGCGCGCCAATAGCGCAAGTTCCTCCCCACTAGTCATTTACAAAATGTCCATGAATCTACCTATAACCGAGGGGTTGAGTATGCCACAAATCATGTCCACAAGTGTGAAATAATATGAAGCGCCAAGGGCATCATCACACGAAAAAGGAAGGCAACCCAATTTGCAACTAACCTTTTATATCACACACACTTGGTACAACAAATTTGATCCACAGTAGGCTATTGTGGATTATGGCCTTCTGGAGGAGGCCTTCTTGAAAGAGTTTGATATTCCAAAATTCAAGTAGCAGAGCATCTCAAATGCTTACAGAAATCAAACAAGACCTCATCAAGAGCGTTCGTGTAAATGATTTGAGATTCAAAACCTTGATCTCTAAACACTCATACGAGATCCATCCCCTACAATGCACTTGATGGTTTGTAGGGGGTTTGCTCCTACCTTTCAGGGGCACGTTGTCAATAAAGACCTTCACCAAGCCAAGAAAAGCTTTGGAAGCAACTTTAAGAACTGAAACAATTGGGAGTGTGGACACAGGTATCAGCACCTTCATGTAAGCACAAATCGCGACAATGGCCTCACAACTCCAAAAACTAACTACCAATAGCATGCATGACACCTGCAGCAACTTATGGTGCACCGACTACGAAACTAAAGGTTACAACAAGAACAACTACCCAAGGCACAATGTTAGAGTGCTTCTCAAATCCTGCAAAATTTGTCAAGAGGGAGGATTACGACGTGCACTCTTGCTAAATGTTGCAAAGGGCGACGCACGAAAAAGTATCATTGTCCTGTAAAATCTATGAAACCTCTAAGCACAACACTAAAATTTGTCAACTAATCGATGAGATCCATGAACCGTTTGAGCAAGGAACACAACAAGCAACTGCAGCATCTACAAATCAAGAGCAAGGAAGATATAGTGGTGAGCACTCCTATAGAGTAAGAGGTGGCAGAGGAAGAGATGGAGGAAGAACCCCCCTGCTCACATACTATAAGTGCAACTTGCCCAAACATTATCAAAGAGATTGTATGAAGTTCCCCATGTGGTTATTGAAGGGGGGAGCACCAGATTGAAGAATGCCTTGACTTATATATGAAAATTACGTAAAAGGAGAACGCAAAAAAGGGGGCAAGGATGATCAAGATTGCACAACCAAGAGATAGATGGGTACCGAAAGAAAGTGAGTGCAAACTGCTCCCAAGACCAAAAGTTAACATCATGAACATAGCAATACTACAACTCAACCATGAGCGATGGAAGCGCAAAAGCAAAAAATCTAATGTGTACCACCTTGTGATTATAACAGTCCAAGGACAAAACCCCTTGTGGACTTATATTTTATTTAATTTATCATTTTAAATGCAATATTTATATTTATAAAAAAATAGGTTTTCCAAGAAAACCAAATTAATGTAAAATATTTCGATTTGGAATATTACAGTTTTGTTTCTCGTTTGATGCGTTGGAAAAATACTATCTCAATGATCATCTTTGTTTCAGACATTAGGGGCCCAAACTTCATAGATTTTGCACACCGGAGATCCGAAACTTTGAAGGTGTTTCGGCCCAACAGGAACAAAGGATGACCCAGGTGCAAATTCTCCATTTTGTCATATCATTCACATCCGGACTCCGTTTTGGTTTTCCTTTGATGCGTTGGAAAGATATTGTCCTAAGGGTCATCTTTGCTTCAAATCTCAAAGGCCCAAACTTCGAATATTTTTCACACCAGAGATCCAAAACATAAAGCCCAATAAGACCAAGGGCCAACCAAATGCAAATTCTCCATTTTGGTATATCTTTCACGTCCGGACTCCGTTTTGGTTCCTGTTTAAAGCGTTGGAAAGGTCTTGAAACAAGAAATCCAATGATGTAAAGCATTTTATCCTCAAAGGCTTTTTGATGCATTCAATTATCAATTTTTTGCCAAATGCCCCTTTGCAGGACCCAATTTCATATGTTAGGGTGTGGCACATACTATTTTCAGACTCCATCAACCAATGGACAAGGGTCGGTGGGCTCATTTTGTGATTTATTTGAGTCGCTATTAAAAAATAAATGTAAAATAGAATTGTACCTAAATGAGAATATGAAAGGTCGAAGTGAGAATATAAAAGGTCATTTCATCCTCTTACATGTTATAAATATGAGAGATGACAATTGTAAAAAGGTTCTTTATTTCAAGCTCTTGGGGAAGAGATGTTTTCAACTTTGTGTGTGGGCTATGTAATTTTCCATATTTGAGCAATGGAATGCAAGTAAGCGAGTCACATCAATCTTCGGCTTTGTGGGTTTTGGTGTTCTTTGTTTAAGAATGTTGTATTTCCATTTGTAGATAGAGAATCCATTGAAATCTTGCACCTTTCTTGGTTGTGTACAACTCACGGTGTTTCCAAACTTTGTGTTGTAAACCCTATGTATGGGCTTTGTACCAAGTGTACCCAATCCAAGTTGTGAGGAGACTTTGTGCTTCCAAACAAGCATTTCATTCCCATTATATCTACTAATTATATGTCCACATTTGTGTTAGAGGAAGATTTTCTAGCCCTTTCATTTACTTCCGAGTTATTCCAACGGTTCTCTACATTCATTCCACTGTGGGTATCTCACCTCCATCCTCCTCCTTTTTCCTTCCACCATTTCCCAATTTTGTTTCCTTTTTGCGCTTTCCGATTAAAAGTACACAAAAACCCAAAAAAAACACATATCCTACGAGTTATCTGCGCCTCTCAAACACAAAGGAAAATAACTATTTCAACAATTTCTCCAATTGTTCGTGAATTTGTGTCGCTTCTCATTGGGCGAGTCATAAAATCAAGAAATACAAAAGTGACTTGAATTTCCACCTTCAAGCGCACAACCCTGCTTGCATGATATGTCAGCATGGTGATTGCTAATTGTTAGGGTAAGCACAATGGTGCAAATACTCTGTTTGGAGCATAGGAAAATACCCAAAAGGGAAATGTTATTGTGGACATTAACGACACAGTATAATACTAAAAATGTTGCAATGTCACTGGAGAAACCAAAACTAACAAAAACATTTATTAAAACCAATATTTGTTTTACGGGTAAGCTTTTTATCAAACATTATTGATCTTAGTATTCTTGCATTGGTTGCGAGTGACCAAAGTAAATTTCAAGCATTCTAAATAGGATGAAAAAGTAGAAATGTTTTTAAAGTCTGAACCACAATCTACTAGTTGCTAGAGTACATAATTATCTTTGGATTAAGAGCAAGCCCCTATGTCTTTTGGTGTGGGTTTTGATTTGATTCCGAAGAAAGAATATAATACATTATGAAAAAACAAGTAACCAAAACCTGGATTGTGACTTTTCTTATACTAGGATCTTTTGTTCGAAGAATGACTACAGACTTGCTTCTTGTATATTTTGATGTTATTTTGATAGATTTAAACAAATTAGAAGAATACAAACCAGAAAATTAGAGGCTAAAAAATGGCTTTCTGGGCCAATATGCGCTCACCTCCAAAAGTTATTTAACTATTTTAATTTATCTAGGGTCAAAAATGTTAGTATAACTCCCAAACTGACTTTCATTTTTTGTAAAGGGTGGATGTCTTGTTGTGAATGCTAAGCATTTGCATTCTTATCTTTATGAGATGAGAAGTCAAAGGACATGATCCAACAAAAATAGCACAATTCCCGATACGATTCCCTTTACTGATAGGCAAAGTTCTTTCATCATAAGTTGTTTAATAATAATATAGGTAAAGTTAGTTATAAAATTTTAGTTTATCAGCATATCCAAAAGGTTAGTAAAAATGGCTCATTGTTTTGTATTTTTTGTGTCTGTCAAGCTCAAGACAAACGTTTGTGAATGCCAATTTTTTTTATTTAAATAGGAAGACGCTCTCCATGGCTACAAACAATGCAATGGTAAGTCATATGTAAGATTTCTTGGAAAAACAAGGATTCAACAACCTTGTAGTTGTGTTGGTGTAGGATATTACTTTCCTACTATTTAGCTTACTTAGGTGTTATTTCCTTTGGAGATGTTTATCCCTCATTTATGAGGATGATGAGTTTATGCCTTCCTTCCCCCTATATTGGAGAAGTTAGTCCCACATGCATGGGATGGTTAGGATTCTCCTATCTTCTACCTATTTGTACATCTCTATTGTAAACTATTTGATAGAACATAATAGAATACAGTTGATGGATTCTTTGTATGCAATGCTGAAACTTTCATCGTTGTGATAATGGATTCATGGAGAGATCTTGGTTGAAGAGTTTTGCTAACTCTTTCATGGTATCAAAACCACCCTCCAAACAACCATTATTTAGCCATTTTTTGTTGCAACCTTTGTCTATCATTTTCGACATCAAGGATCTGATTTGGTGTAAGGTTTTTTTTCTTGATTTTGACATGGTCGTACACCTATTATTGATCGATTTATGATTTGGCTTTACATTGATTGGTCTAGTTTGATTTTGTGAAAAACATTTCTGCATTTGTTTTTCCCTGTAAACCATGAATGCAAGGTTGGTTGTGCTGCTGTGAAATTGCAATACCCTGCATAGATTTGAACCGGTGCCTAGTCTTTGATTGGAATTTTGCTTTACATTGATTCCTTTTGATTTGCATTTGGTTTAGTATTTGGGATCGAGTTTCAAACATTGCATTGGATGGACAATTCAATGAATGTTTTTTGAAGATTCTCGGAACTCTTTCACGGCATCGAGGCAGATGGGCGTATAGTTCATGTCGACAAGAGTCTTGGAGACAACGCCTTCAACATCTTCAGACTATTTACGACTTGCATCACGGTCCCTAGGCTCATCTTGTCGCTCTTCCTCTCAACAGGGTCTAAGCTCGCAAGCCACCACTTCCAAAGTCATGTTTTTCTATCATTCAGAGGGTTTCGATGCAGTCGCAGGTGGTGATGTCCCAGATCTTGAGAGTTATATCGTCGAAGGCGGTGCAAAGAGTCATTAAGAGGACCGACATGAAGATTGAACCTTCCATGAAGTTCGTCATACGTTGCACTTTGATCCCGCTGTCCTAGCATGCTGAGATCTACGGGAAATACCTTTTATCATCTCATGGTATTTTGGCAACCTGCATAGCACCCATGAAAGTATTTGCAGTGGATGTTTCTTGGTAGACCTTGAGGTCCTTTACATATAGGACGGATCTGGGATTACAAGACAGTGTGACCCTCGACGCTTCCATTATAGCAAAACCGCCTGTCCTGACTTCAAAAAAGGACGCTGCAGGCGAGGCGACACCTGTGTATTTGCCCAGGAGGTCTTTGAATGTTGGCTTCATCTGGAACGCTACAAGACCCAGCCGTGTAAGGATGGCCGCAACTGTCACCGTCAGGAATGTTTCTTCGCTCATACGCCTCAGCAGCTCCATCTGTTGCCCCCACCGGCCACACAGCGTCCTCCATCTAGTCAACAGATGCCCAGCTCCCCTGCGATTGACGACATGCCACAACCACTCCCACGCTGCCCCTATGTTAATTCTTTAAACTAGTTCTTTAAAGTTGTTTTTTTAACTTTAATATCTTATTCAAAATTAACAATAATTATGTTATATGTTTATTCGAACTCGTTGAAAGCCGACTATAAAGTTTTGATAAAGCGTTGGGTAAAAGTGGGGCTTATTACCATACAGGGGATTGTTTTGAGTGAGACTTTTTTTAGCATTAATATCTTTTGGTGGGTGATTTTGAATGGTGGACTTTGTAGCACATGGTGGGGTTTATTAATGATGGAGGCCGAATTTTAATGGGGGGCCATTGTGTTTTCACTCAGTGATCATTACTTAGTTGAGACATTTTTTTTCAATTGTTTTTTTCTATAAAAATATTATTTTATAAAATGGCGATATAAGGGGGATTAATTGTAACTGTTTGTTTATTCACCTTTTTTTATTTCGTTTGTCGAAGACCGGATGGTGAGGCCCAGTTAGGCAGGCGGCCAAACCCCCTCACAAGCAAACAAATTTATTTTTTCCTTCTTTGTTTTTGCTCTCTCTTTGCACTATTTTGGACACATTTTCCGCTGCGATCGACGTCCTATTGGCATGAGATTTGGCCCACATTGCTCCTTATTGGCCCACATTGTACTGCTTATGCCACTATTGTACTTTGCATTATCTCAAATGCATTTTCAGCTGAGTCCGACGTTCTTTGCATGTGCTTTGCAGATTGTCGTTTTTTAGGAGTTGATCATTTCAGATGTATTTTTGGCATTCATGATGACTTTTTCGTCATTTGCCACACTCTCCCATCAGCCCACAACATGCTCTATTCTAGTTTGCGCATTGGTACCTTGACACACTTCTAGTTTGTGTCATGTCTCCATCAAGGCCCCTTTCTTAGCACCTTGCCTTCTTTAATGGAGACACCTTTCCACTCCCTTGTTTTTGGAGTATCTCTCATAATACTTGATGGTTTCTTTGACAGATTGACATTCTGGTAAAGCCCAGTGTCTTCTTTGCTTCTATTTGGATTTTTTGTGTACGGGGTATATTGTACTCGCAATGATTTATAAAGTGTCATGTAAGGTTTGTTGATTCAACCTTATCTACCTTCATGCATTTGTGTGCTCTATTTTGAGCACCTTTTCACATCTTCAGTTGCTTGTCTCTTCCATCACCGCTAGAGCCATCCTCTTTGAGAGACTTTATCTGTATTTTTGACACCATTTTTTTTATAGTTGACAACCTCCCACAACTTGAAATGTAATTATTTTGGTGAATCCCAATGTCATTTTGTCTTTTTCGATAGTTTGACAGTCTATTTCAACATGATATGCAGTTATTCTGGTGCATACAGTGTCAATTTGTTCGGTTTTCGAGTAGTGGATTTAGACCACTCATATAGACTTTTTTCATCCACTCCACCAATCTAGCATTATGGGGGGTGTTCATACAGCCTTTTTGTCATCACTCCACCCAGTCAGCAGTATGGGAGGGTGTGGTGTACATTTTGCTTATTAGGTGTTGAGCGTTCCTTACACATGCAATACTCTATTGCACTATCGTCACCACTGACAGTCTTCTTGATTGAAGCTATTTTGGTGAATCCCAACGCTAGTTGTTTTTGTGATAGAGTAGTGGATTCGGACAACTCACGCAGATTGAGTTCTTTTGTGACTTTCAAGTACTTGGGGTTGAGTTCTTCAGCATTATCTTTGGGGGGCTTCCTAGCTCTCTCTTCTTCTTTTCTCTCTTTTGGGGGGGAGTTTTCCTACGGGATTTCTCTTTTTTCTCCACTTTATGAGATTTATATGTATATTTTGCATTTTTTTTAGTGTTTTTTGGATTCCTCCTTTGTACATGGGTATCTTATTTAAGCACTTTGTTTGTCGAAACCAATATGAGAATTTTTTACTTGTCTTCATGGCCTTCTTGGTGATTCTTACAGTGATATCAATATGATATCCCCACCAATGACGCCAGTATGGCAGCCCCACTAGTATTTGTGCTCACTTCTCACCATCATGTTGGAGGGTGTTCAAGCAATGCTTCCTCGGGTTTATCACTCTACCCAGTATTTTGGAGTGCAATGTTCATGTTCAGTGATCCTCGTATTCAGCACCATTCCTATTTTCACTTGGCAGTTACAGTGACTCGACATCCATGTACTCCGACAAGATGGATTGGCATCCATAGGGATGCGTGGCTTCACACTGCATTCTTTATTGCGCCCACCTAAGCTACGTTTCAGGGAGGGGTGCTGGTGTAGAATATTACTTTCCTACTCTTTAACTTACTCAGATGTTATTTCCTTTGGAGATGTTTATCCCACATTTATGAGGATGATGGGTTTATTCCTTACTTCCACTTAAATTGGAGAAGTTAGTCCCACATGCATGGGATGGTTAGGATTCTCTATTGTAAACTATTTGATGGAACAGAATAGAATACAATTGATTGATTCTTTGTGTGCAATGCTAAAACTTTCATGGCTGTGATAACGGATTCATGGAGAGATCTTGGTTGTAGAGTTTTGCTAACTCTTTCAAATTAAATGTTGGCTTAGTTGCTTTAACCATATGCCACCAATCTGAAATCCTATGGTTCTGCATCCATTTTGAATCCAACACTACAAACACCCCACCATAATACTCAGATTCCAAAACTTTTGTGACAGCACACTGGTATCCAATTATATCAGCATCGGGAGATGTAAGTTTCAATAACTTGTGCAAAACATCATTTAGACATTGCTGTGTGGACCCCAATGTTGATGACCATGTACCGATCACGCATAACTTCTCCAACAAAAATATTGGAAGCTCAACATATGCCACCAATCTGAAATCCTATGGTTCTGCATCCATTTTGAATCCAACACTACAAACACCCCACCATAATACTCAGATTCCAAAACTTTTGTGACAGCACACTGGTATCCAATTATATCGGCATCAGGAGATGTAAGTTTCAATAACTTGTGCAAAACATCATTTAGACATTGCTGTGTGGACCCCAATGTTGATGACCATGTACCAATCACACATAACTTCTCCAACAAAAATATTGGAAGCTCAACATATCAACTCTAAAGTTAACCTTTTCCTATTAGTGGTGAAAGTTCCAAATTCAGGATTACCACACTACTTTGTTCCATGGGGAAACAATGTGGAGGTCAACATCACAGGCTGAACCACCCCGCTTGTAAAATTAGCGCATAAGTAACCGTGGTGAAAGCACATGATTCATGTAGAACACATCAGAGTTCCATCCTTCCTTTATATTTTAAGGCCCGGACATGGGTATCCCACAAGGGTAAAGGGTAAACTATGTATTTAGGTCTCGACCTAGCCATCATGCCAGGTTTGGCACACGAGACCTCCCTTGTGGGGACATACCCCGTTTATCCTCGGGACCAAGCTTGGATATCAGACCGGGGTCAACCAATCAACCAACACCCGCAGGGATGAGGCCAGGTGCAAGTCTCGGGCAGATTTTGGAGGAAGAGTTTCCCCTCAGACCTTGGCAGGTTATCCAAGAGAAGCCCAACAATTCGTGGGTTTGTTTCCCATCTTGAAAAGTGAAAAAATTAAAAACTAAAAAAAAACAGGGCATAGGTGACCAATTAGCTCATAGCTTTCTGTCCATCCGACTTACCATTTTCGACGTTAGTCAGGCCTCCCAATGCCATAGTGAACACAACTACAAATCAAGCGAAACAACAGGGCCTATAGTCCTTTTAAAGGGAGCCGCCTGGAACTTCGTCGATCATCCACGAAACCTTGCAGACACTAATGCTGTGGACATCTACACCCACTGTGTGAATCTAGGCATTCTTCAACAGAGAGCTTATAACTGATATCCTTGAATTAAACAAACGAGAACAACAGCAGCAAAAAATTGGGTCCAAAAACCCAAAAAACTAACTAGAATTCCAGCCAAAAAAAACCCTACTTAAAAATGGGAGTTTAAAGTGAAAAGAAGAGGGCGGAGAGGGGAAGGGGGAGGGCGGGGCGGGCGGCGCGGCAGAGAAGGGGGGAATTACTACCTTTTTCCGCATTCGTCTGTATTCACTGGGCTTGTATTCCTGTTTGGTGCTCTTCATAATTCGAAGCATGTGAATCTCTCCCTTGAGATCAATTACTTGTTCGTTGATGTCTTCGTTGCTTTTTTCTCTGATTTCTTTTAGCTCCTGTTCCCTCTTGCTCATCATCATCACAATCAAAGTCTCTACTGGCTTGTAAGTGTAAATGCTCTTCCCTACACCGATTCTCAGGGAATTGAGGTGGGTGCTTAAGCTTCCCATTCTATTGTTGGCCTTTGAGAGAGTTAAAGCACGGCATGGAGGTCGAGGCCTCCACAAGCCCATCGCATTGCTAGCCATGGTTGCTTGGTGGCAAGGCAAACAAAATTGAAACTGGTTTTATTGTGCGCCTCTGGATAAGGAGAGTAAAAGGTGCCCTGGACTGCCAATTTATTATTAATAAATCACTTATGGCCTGTCTTTTGTTTTATTATTCTTATAAAATATGTTAGTTTTTGCTATTGGGTATTTAAGGCGCTGAGACACCTTCCCAATTACGCTCCTCTCTCCAAGAAGGCATTGCAAATTGGCATGTCAATGTTAATAATATTGTATAATGATACATCTCGCTTATATTAAAGTGAGGTGGTAACATTTTTTTATTGATTGTTTTTTGCTGTTAAAAATGAATGAAGGTATCATGAGTATTGATTTAATTGCTGTAAGGTTATATGATTCTTTTTATTTTTATTTAGTAAAAGGAATATGGGTAAAAATTGTAGGATGATTACAAGTGTATCCAATTTTATGTAGTTTATAGGATACGGGTTTGAATCTTCACCAGTTTTTACATGCTTCCTCCAAAAACTATGGCAATTAAATCCTCCTCTCCCATATATTTTTCATGATAGGCAGAGCGAGTTATATACAAATAAAGTTTGCATTTTTTTTCTAGTGTTTTTTTGTGCCATAGTTCAATAGGTATTTGGACGGAAAAAAAGGGGAAATACATAGCTTACCAAAAGTTTGAGTTTTTTTGTTCGAGGCATATTTATCGAAATATTTCTTCTATTGAATTTGTATTGGGCATATTTTTAAAAGGTTACGAAACAGGTTTCTAATTATTCTACAAAACCTGTCGGGGGGAAACACTCAACAAGGGTTTGTGGTGTGACATTTCGGCATTAACCTATTTCTCCCACTTTCTCAAATTGTCACACTAATACTAGATGAAAATATCCTCACATAAAACATTATAAATATATAGAAAATAATGAGATCCACACAATATGTATTAGTGGGTTGGGATGAATGTATTTGGAGGTTGCCACGTGTCACATTATAGATCTGTATACCACATCTCCCGAACTTGCTCTGCATTCATGACATGGTAAAATCTTACCTTATATGGACTCCACGTCGCCTTCTAGCGAGCTCTGACTAGCCTGTCATCCTATATCCACTTGGTTCCCATCTCAAAACTATAGTTGCCACTTGGCAAGCCTTCATTCACCTCGAGGTATGACTTTCCTACCATCTAGGAAGGGGTCGGGGATGGCAAGGGCCATGTGCTCAGCTTTCATTAGTTCCAAGCATTCTCAAGCCCTATCAAAACTAACAAGTTAGGATTGCACCCCTCAACGTACCTTTCTTGTTAGGTTGTGGAGCTAAAAGCTTCAACTCTTTGCAAACAGTAGGAACAGAAGGTTGTTGAGATCCAGGAGCACCGGCGTCGGCATCAGGACCGACGTCGGTCGTGACCAGTGCAGAAGGCCACCGGCGACGGCAAGAAGTCGGCCGACGTCGGCAGAACCAGGCAAGCAGGGACCGGCGTCGGTCGCCTGTGTGTTCCAGAACTGTTCGTTGCATGAACAGTTAGTTAAGTGAACGAAAAGTTTGCATGTTAAGACCAGTTAGAGTCTTGAACTGCGAGGATAATTGTCTAAATTAAGAGTCTAAGTTATTGTTTAAGTTAGGGATCTATTTATAGACCCATTGGCATGTATTGTATAAGTATGAGATAGAAAGGAAGAGTTCCTTCTATTGTAAGATCATTGAGTTGCAGGTTGTTGCAAGCTCATAGGGGATCTACATGTAAGTTTGGTATGTTGAATTGCAGGTTGCAGGTTCATGGGAGATCAACTTGAAGTGCTATAGAGTGCTTGGTGTACCGGCAAGGTTATTACTGACTAGTTGGAGAGGTGAACACCAATTCTGTGTGTGAGTTGGTTGTTGGGACCGTTTTTTTGTGTAGGAGAGTGTTGTGAAGAAGAATTATTGTACACTTGAGGTGTGGGAAACCTCTGTAAGGTGGAAGAGTGTGGCGGCTCTTTGTAGTATTCTTTTCTGTAAAGTGTTAATACAAGATAGTGTATTGTCTCTCATATTCTGTGCTATTGGTGAATTCTAGTTACTTGTGTTTCTGGTTATTTCCGCATATTTAATTGTTTATATTTGGTAATCATACTGTGCTCTTTCTGAGGAGCAAGATCCTAACAAGAGGAATCAGAACAGGTGTGTTTGTTCTTGGATTCCCCCCTACAATTGGTATCAGAGCTTTTGGTTGGGATACTAACAGATTGGTTTAGATCTGGGTAGTGTGTTTTGATTACAGGTTACTCACAGGGTTTCTGTTTGAGTGGGAGTTGAGCAATGGCAGAAGACAGTAAGCTACGAATGGAAAAGTTTAATGGCAAGAACTACCAATTATGGAGGATGCAGATTGAGGACTATCTGTATCAGAAAGATTTGTACTTATTGTTGGGTGGGGTTGGTTGCAAACCCTCGGATATGAAGGATGAAGAATGGGAGGTTCTTGATCGGAAGGCTCTGGGATCTATTAGATTGAGTCTTGCATCATCTGTGATTTCTAGCTTATCACAGTGTAAGACAACGGTGGAGTTGATGGAATCTTTGACAAATTTATATGAAAAACCCTCAGCTTCTAACAAGGTGTTTCTTATGAAGCGTTTATTTAATTTGCAAATGTTGGAAGGTGGATCTGTTCATAGCCATCTAAGTGATTTCCATGGTTTGGTAAACCAATTAAGTTCAGTCAATATTGTATTTGATGATGAAATTAGAGCTCTCTTAATCTTGTGTTCATTACCTGAAAGTTGGGAAGGTTTGGTAATGGCAGTTTCTAATACTGTGTCTCCTTCAAAAGTCTTAAAAGTGGATGATGTTGTGAGTGTGATCTTGAATGAAGAGATACGCAGGAAAAGCACAGGTGAATCATCAGGAGATGCTTTGAGTGTTGAAGGCAGAGGAAGGCCAAGAGAGAAGATAGAGCGTGGGAGATCAAGGTCGAAGATAGGCAGAAGATCCAAGTCCAGGTATGGCAGAATAACCTGCTGGAAATGTGGAAAGCAAGGGCACTTAAAGAGAGATTGCAGATCGGGTGAAGATCAACATGAAGGACATGGAGAAGAAGCAGATGTTGCGGATTACATTACACAGGATGCTCTGGTATGTTCTTTGGATAAAGTAGAATCTTGGGTTTTAGATTCTGGTGTCTCTTTTCATGCATCCCCACATAGGGAATTTTTTCATGAGTATGTCCAGGGAGACTTTGGAGAAATTTGTGTAGGGGATGGTAAGCCTTGTCAGATTATTGGCAAAGGAAAAGTGAAGCTGAAATTGCAGACAGGTGACACATGGGTGTTAAAGGAGGTCATGCATGTCCCAGTTCTAGAGCAGAATTTGATTTCTGTTAGAAGTTTGGGTGATGAGGGTTGCACAATAACTCTCACAGCGGACTCTTGGAAGGTTACCAAGGGTACACTTGTTGTAGCTAGAGGTAAGAAAGTAGGTACGCTTTATCTATCTACTTGTATTACTGATTCTCTTTCTGGGTTATCTACTTCAGCTGTAGATTCGGAGATGTGGCTTGATAGGCTTGGTCACATAGATAAAAAGGAGATGCTTGTTCTTGAGTCAAAGAGTATGCTTTCGGATTTGGAAGGCATGGATCGTGGTTTCTGTATGCAGAAGAAGAAGGTGAAGTTTCTTGAGGAATCCGATGTTAATGACAAGAACAAGAAAGCCTTGGTTTTCAAGGAGAAGGTGACGGACAGAGTTCAACACAAGGTGCAGAGGAATTCTAAGCAGAGCAAGGGTGATTTAGACAAGGGTTTGATCCAAAAGGAGCTCGCGGGAAAAAGTCAGGTCTCACTAGAAAAACACAGAGACCGACGTCGGCAGGAAAATCAACGTCAGCATCCAGACAGGGACCGACGTCGGTGACTCGGGGCAGATAACGATCGGCGTCGGCCAGGGGAAACTGACGTCGGCAAGGTGGCAGTCACAGGGAACCGACATCGGTCGGCTGCAGACTGAGATGTGACCGGCATCGGTCACTGAGACGAATTTTGGGTGGACAGCCAGCTGTCATGGAGTCTCAAGCGCCCATATGGAGGACTGAAGGCATAAGTAAGTTCTTAAATTCATCATTTCCCTTCTTTACACTACTTGTTGCTCACTTATGGTATAGAACCAGGGAGTTGTTAAAGAAGCAGAACAGGTAGATCCAGGAAAGAGTGGGAGCTTGGCATGGATGAGGATGTGATTCCTTGGAGGAGAACCAAATAGGTGTTTTGGGTAGAGTTGCCAGCTAGAAGAAAGCACTGAGAGACGAATGGATGTTCAGGATGAAGAAGAGCGAAAATGGATACGTGAGATGGAAGATCAGGGTATATGGTCTTGTATTAGCTGCAGGACAATGGAGGTTTGATCATTGTGTTTCTCTTTACCAGGTTGGATAATATTAGCTACATTATCCTATTTCTGTATGATGTGCTTATTGCAGGGTTACATAT
The DNA here is from genome assembly GCA_037957365.1 of Torreya grandis. NCBI lineage: Eukaryota > Viridiplantae > Streptophyta > Pinopsida > Cupressales > Taxaceae > Torreya > Torreya grandis. The sequence continues at coordinate 1,152,942 of JARHVA010002712.1, read as the reverse complement.
ACAGGTATTGCTGAACTAAAGGTAAAGCTAGTTCAGGTGTGTGTCATGAAGAATCTGGGAGCAGCAAGATTCTTTGGCATGAGTGTGTTCTAGAGACATGGAGGTCTTGTTGACTTTGTTTCAGGATGATTGTGTGAGACTGGTTAGCACGCCGATGGTTGGATAGTTCACAGAACAGGTGTCTTGATTCACATAATGAGGTTAAGTGCATGGTATGTACTAAACCTGAGTTTTCCCAAGCAGTGGGAGTTGTCACAAGTTTGGAGTCAATCCGGGAAAGTAATACTGAAGGGCAGTTCAGTGGGACCAGCAGCATGTGCACATGCTATGCAGGGTCAAGTTCTTATCTACATGGTTGTAGATGTGGATGTGGCAGGTAATTTGGATGACAGGTTTTGCACTATAGGATTTGTGGTGGTTGGTCTTAAAGAGTGATCTTGAGGAGGGATACAAGGCCAAGAGAACAAATTAGACAGAGTACAGGTACAGGTACAGGTACAGGTTGCAGTTGTTTATCTCCAAGTGGGAGATTATTAGGTTGCGGAGCTAAAAGCTTCAACTCTTTGCAAACAGTAGGAACAGAAGGTTGCTGAGATCCAGGAGCACCGGCGTCGGCATCAGGACTGACGTCGGTCGTGACCAGTGCAGAAGGCCACCGGCGACGGCAGGAAGTCGACCGACGTCGACAGAACCAGACAAGCAGGGACCGGCGTCGGTCGCCTGTGTGTTCCAGAACTGTTCGTTGCACGAACAGTTAGTTAAGTGAACGAAGAGTTTGCATGTTAAGACCAGTTAGAGTCTTGATCTATGAGGATAATTGTCTAAATTAAGAGTCTAAGTTATTGTTTAAGTTAGGGATCTATTTATAGACCCATTGGCATGTATTGTATAAGTATGAGATAGAAAGGAAGAGTTCCTTCTATTGTAAGATCATTGAGTTGCAGGTTGTTGCAAGCTCATAGGGGATCTACATGTAAGTTTGGTCTGTTGAATTGCAGGTTGCAGGTTCATGGGAGATCAGCTTGAAGTGCTATAGAGTGCTTGGTGTACCGACAGGGTTATTACTGACTGGTTGGAGAGGTGAACACCAATTCTGTGTGTGAGTTGGTTGTTGGGACCATTTTTTTGTGTAGGAGAGTGTTGTGAAGAAGAATTACTGTACACTTGAGGTGTGGAAAACCTCTGTAAGGTGGAAGAGTGTGGCGGCTCTTTGTAGTATTCTTTTCTGTAAAGTGTTAATACAAGATAGTGTATTGTCTCTCATATTCTGTGCTATTGGTGAATTCTAGTTACTTGTGTTTCTGGTTATTTCCGTATATTTAATTGCTTATATTTGGTAATCATACTGTGCTCTTTCTGAGGAGCAAGATCCTAACAAGAGGAATCAGAACAGGTGTGTTTGTTCTTGGATTCCCCCCCTACATTTCTTTCATTGAGCTCAAGACCTATGCACTTTGTCACCCCAGTACCAATGGGGGGTCGTCGCACATCACGTTGCAAACCTAGGTGTTAAATCTCTAGACCTTGCTCTACATTCACCACATGGCTAAATCTTACTTGCTATGGGCTCCACATCTACTTTTTTACTTCCTATTGAACCCCTTTCATGTTTCTCAGATCATCGCTCTGCTTCATAAATGTTATACTCTTATTTATCAAGGGCCTTCATTAGCCTACTAGGTTCCTGGCTCAATCATTCACCCCGGGTCTGTCTGCCCTGCTAGCCTGGGAGGGGCCGAGACTAGCAAGGGCCATGTTCTCGCTTTTCCTTGGTTTCATGCCTTCCTCTCATTAAGCCTAGGCCTTGTACATTGTAACACCCTAGTAGAGGTCGAGAGAGTCCAGTCTAACAAAGACTTAGGTCTTTTAGATTTTTACTTGGGGTTAGGGTGAGTCTTTATCGGCCAAGCGATAATTGCTTTTGAGCTCAGGTGCATAATGAGTTGAACTTGGATGAATAAATTTTGAATGTTCGAGGCACGTAAAACTCCACTTGAATTTAGAAAAGCCTTGATGGCTTAAACATGCCAAAAAAAGGTTGAATATGTATTAGGGGTCCCAGGAAAGTAAACCAAATGCTTTAAATTTTGAAAATGAGCCAAGGACTGAGTTCAAAGTGATTGGGAGAGTGAGAAAAGCGTGTGGTTAAAGTGAGTACCAGATCTTATACAAAGTGCATGCCACATGGTTGTATAAGAGGGCATCATTATTGATATAATGTGAATGTCATGGTAGAGGAGTCACTGATTGAAATAATAGGTGAACAATTGGTGATCGATTTATGGGGTGTCCACATCATACACTCAAAAGGGAAACACTTAAACGGGCAATATACTCTACAAATGAGAAGAAATAACTTCTACATTCCTTCTAGCATTCTTTGCACCCTCGAAGTAACTACTAGTTTATTACCTATATTTATATTTTGTTTGTTTTATACACACACACACACACACACACACACACACATATATATATGGTTAGGATCTGCGCCATCACAATACTATTGTAATTATTTGTCTTAAAATTCTGCACACCACAAAATAATACAACATTTTTTTAATGTGAGATCAAAACTAGTAAATATTAACTTGTTAATTACATTTATGTGAATAATGATAAGATATATTATGATTTTCTCAATTGATATATATATTTTACAGGATAAAAAGGGGTTACAACTTATTAATATAATAATTATAATAAAATTCTAATAAAATTGTTAGGATACCCCTTATCCAACGGAAGCACAATTGATTACTTGTATATGAGCAATTAAACACAGAATTATACCAGAATAATTAAGTAACTAGAAACATGAGACAGCAAAGAATTTGAGAGACAATACACACTCTTGTATTAGATAATACTAGAAGAAAATACAATAAGGAAGATGCCACTTCTTCCTCCACCTCAAAGGCTTGCCACACCTCAAGACCTTCTTCCCTCTCTCTCTCTTGCTCAACACAAAACCAACTCTATAACCTGAGTTACTATCCCTCCTTGAATGATTCAGCTGATCTCCTTAACCTTACACCTATAGATCTCCTTGACCTTGCTTGCTTCAATGCTCGTACTTGATCAATTTGATAATTACAATACATGCCTCATGGGTCTTTAAATAGAATCCCATGGTTACAAAAATAGAAATCTAACTACTAAAATTAGACACACAGCTCACGACTTAAATTAGCCCCTTAGCATGTAAACACTCGGTTCAACTAACTAACTGTTCGTGCAACGAACAGTTCTGGACCGCACAGGCGATCGACGCCGGTCCCTGCTTGTCTGGTGCTGCCGACGTCGGCCGACTCTCTGTCGTCACCGGTTTCCTTCTCCACTGTCTGTGACCGACGTCGGTCATGCTGCCGACACCAGTTCCTCTGGTTCTTTAGCATCCTCTTCTTGTGTGTGCAAACAGTTGAAGCTTTTAGCTCCACACCCTAACAATCTCCCACTTAGAGATAAATAGCTGCAACTTGTACCTGTACCTGTACACCATCTATTTTGTTCCTTTGGCTCTGTATCCCTCTTCAAAGTAACTCTTGAAGACCAACCACCACTCAAACCTGTGATGCTATACCTGTCACTTATGCCACAAGAATTTTGCTGCTCCCAAATTCTTCATGACATACTTCTGAACCAACTCTACCCTTAGCTCAGAAACTTCCCTGTATATGCAACCCTGCAAAAAGTAACACAATACAGTAACAGGATAATGTAGCTAATATTATCCAACCTGGTAAAGATAAAAAACAATGGTCAAACCTCCATTGCCATGCATCTAACTCAAGACCATATACCATAACCTTCTGTCTCAGATGTCCATCCACTCTCTTCTCTAAAACAGGAATCCATCCCTCTATCCGGCTGACAACTCTACCAACAAATACCTGTTTGGCTCTACTCCAAGGACTCACACTCCTCATCCATGTCAAGCTCCCACTGTTTCTGGATTCTACCTGCATTGCTTCCTCCATCTTCCTAGTTCATGACTATCAGTAAGCAATATAAAGAAGGTGAACAACGAATATGAGGTTCACATACCTTTTCTGACCTCTGTATGGGTGTTTGAGATTCCTTGACAACTAACTATCCACCCATCATCCTTTCCAGTGACCGATCTCGGCCATCTCCCAGTCTGCTCCTGACCGATGTCGGTTCCCTGCACTGACCCTGACTGCCGACGTCGTTACCCCTGGCCGACGCCGGTGTCCCCCCCTGCCGACATCAGTCCTGATGACCGACGTCGGACTTCTCCTGCCTGACCTACCGACCCTGCTGGTTTGCACATGACTGATGTCGGTGTCTGACTGACCGATGTCAGTTCCAAGTAACCGACATCGATGCCTGTGTGTTCTCGTGAGTGATGAATTTTTCATCTGCGAGCTCATCTTGGATCAAATCTCTGTCCATACTGCCCTGCTCAGATTTATTCAGTGCCTGTAACTATTCTCTGGCCTTCATCTCCTCCAAAAACACCAAGACTTCCCTGTTCTTGTCAAAAGCCTCAAATTTCCTTTTCCTGCAATGAACTCTATCTATGCTTTCTGAATTTGAACACATACCTTTTGAATCAAGAACTTCCATTCCCTTCTTATTCATGTGACCCAGCCTATTAGACCACATCTTCGAATCTACACCAGAAGTAGAATCAGTAATACAAGTAGATAGATAAAGAGTACCTACTTTCTTACCTCTTGCTAAAATAAGTGCTCCCTTGGTAACCTTCCAAGAGTCCACTGTGAGGGTTATTGTGCATCCCTCATCACCCAACCTTCCTACAGAAATCAAACTCTGCTTCAGAATTGGAACATGCATGACCTCCTTCAACACCCATGTGCTGTCAATCTACAATCTCAGCTGCACTTTCCCTTTGCCAACTATCTGACAAGGCGTACCATCCCCTAAATAGAGCACTCCAAAGTCTCCCTGTTCATACTCATGAAACAAATCTCTGTTTGGGGATGCATGAAAAGATGAACCAGAATCTAAAATCCATGATCCTACCTGACTATCCAAAGAAAGTATGAGAGCATCCTGTACCACAATATTAGCATCTTTTGCTTCTTCTTTACCTTCAGGTTGATTCTCTTTATCTCGCAACCAACACTCCTTCTTTGTATGTCCTTTCTTTCCACAAAACCAGCAGGTAATACCTTTGGACTCGGATCTCCTTTCCGACCTTGATTTCCCTTGCTCAATCTTCTCCCTTTGCCTTCCCCTGCTTTTCGCACTTAAAGCATTCCCTGATGATTCACTTGTGCTTCTCCTGCGTATTTCATCATTCAAGATCACACTCACAACATCATCAACTTTTAAGATTTTAGAAGCAGATGCAGAATTACTTACTGCCATAACCAAACTGTCCCAACTTTCAGGCAAAGAACATAAAATCAAGAGAGCCTTTACCTCATCATCAAAAACAATATTGATTGAAGCTAATTGGTTTACCAAACCATGGAAATCACTGAGATGAGTATGTACCGATCCACCTTCCTGCATTTGCAAAGTAAATAACTGCTTCATAAGGTATACCTTATTAGAAGCCGAGGGCTTTTCGTATAAATTTGCCAAGGACTTTATCAACTCTTCCGTTGTCTTGCACTGTGATAAGCTGGAAATCACAGACGATGCAAGGCTCAACCTTATGGAACCGAGAGCCTTCTGATCAAGAACGTTCCATTCTTCATCTTTCATATCTGTGGGCTTGCATGCAACCCCACCCAACGGTAAGTACAGATCCTTCTGATACATATAGTCCTCAATCTGAATCTTCCAGTGTTGATAATTCTTGCCGTTAAACTTCTCCATTCGTAGCTTACTTTCTTCTGCCATTGCTGAACTCCCACTCAATCAGAAAACCCTGTGAATGACCTGTAATAAAAAACAATAACCTGCTTCCTGCAAATCGTAGCTCTGATACCAACTGTTAGGAGACCCCTTATCCAACGGAAGCACAATTGATTACTTGTATATGAGAAATTAAACACGGAATTATACCAGAATAATTAAGTAACTAGAAACATGAGACAACAAAGAATTTGAGAGACAATACACACTCTTGTATTAGATAATACTAGAAGAAAATACAATAAGGAAGATGCCACTTCTTCCTCCACCTCAAAGGCTTGCCACACCTCAAGACCTTCTTCCCTCTCTCTCTCTTGCTCAACACAAAACCAACTCTATAACCTGAGTTACTATCCCTCCTTGAATGCTTCAGCTGATCTCCTTGACCTTACACCTGTAGATCTCTTTGACCTTGCTTGCTTCAATGCTCTTACTTGATCAATTTGATAATTACAATACATGCCTCATGGGTCTTTAAATAGAATCCCATGGTTACAAAAATAGAAATCTAACTACTAAAATTAGACACACAGCTCGCGACTTAAATTAGCCCCTTAGCATGCAAACACTCGGTTCAACTAACTAACTGTTCGTGCAACGAATAGTTTTGGACCGCACAGGCGACCGACGCCGGTCCCTGCTTGTCTGGTGCTGCCGACGTCGGCCGACTCTCTGCTGTCGCTGGTTTCCTTCTCCACTGTCTGTGACCGACGTCGGTCATGCTGCCGACGCCGGTTCCTCTGGTTCTTTAGCATCCTCTTCTTGTGTGTGCAAACAGTTGAAGCTTTTAGCTCCACACCCTAACAAAAATAAGGGTCTCGTAGTGGTTAGTCCCTACATTTATGTTAAATAGTATATTACATTTAAGTTTTGTGTGGTTGAAATCAAAGTAATAACATAAAATAGATAAAAGCAGTTTGTTTAATAGTTAGAATGATAAAATACCAACTTTGAAACAAGTTTAGGCATTGAAACTAAGCTAAATATTGATATAAACGATAATAAAAAAATAGAAATTGAAATGTTAAATAAAAAATGGCAATTAACCTATATAGACTATTAAAATATAATTTTAATCAGATACTATTTATTAACATAAATAAAATTATGAAATATGAAAAGTAGTGTCTTTTGTTGACAAATATATTAAAAAAACTATAAAGTGATGGCTGTATTTAATAACAGAAAAAAATAAAGTTTAAGTCTGAGATGTGAGTCATTGGATAGTAAGAAATATAACTAAACATTATTGATAAAGAAAAATATATTGAATTTTAGACCAGATTCACAAAAGCCATTCACATTTGTAATAGAAACAAAACATAGTATATCTATGAGATGTAGGGTTTCCATAAACAATATTATTAGTAATTATTTGTCTTATCTATGTAGGCAAGGGAGGTTTTTATCGCTATAAGTCTTAGATGTGAGTAATCCATAGGCATAAGAAGTGTTTATCTGCACAATGAGAAGCAATAAGTAGAAATTAGTTAATAGTGTGTAGTTCCAAAACTGGAAAAAAAAAAAAAAAAAAAAAAAAAGTTTAGAAGCAAATTATATACCTTAGTTTTTGTTCAATACCTCAACATGTAGAGTGGCTTTTTGTTCATCAAGAGTAAAATTTTCTTGCAATGAAAGTCCTCTTAGCAAGTAGATAGTGCTTACCTTGTCTACAAGATAGTCATTATATGAAATTTATGTGAATGCAGGAAATATTATTTTCATTAGCAGCTCTAAAAGACTAGATTATATATTAGTATTTTTGACAGTTTTCAGAGTATAGTTTAAGTGATGGCGATATACATATGGAATTTCTTGATGGCATGAAGGTCAATTGAAATTTGTGGTATGGGCAGGTTGTGTTGGTTGAATTATGGAACTATAATTGTTACAAGTGAGTTGGAACATCATTGAATATATATTGACAATTTTCAATGAAACTTCGACCTGTAAAAGCTCATACTCAAAGTGTTATAATTTAATATTTTTAATTCAACTACATGTTGAAAAGATAAATGCAAATTATGAACTTGAGTGTTTATTATATCATGTAACATACCTCTATTATTGTGTGCAATAATGTAGACAATTCTTAGACAAACTTTTTAGCTCTCAATGGTGTGATGAATGTTGATTGAGTGGTTTTGAAAGCACTTTCAGGGCTAGGACGTGTGACAAAATTTTTGGACAAGTACATTGGAAATTCTTTAACCTATATTTTTTGTTGAATTGCAAGGAACAAATGCTCAAAAGTTCCATATAGGTAAAGTTGCAAAGTCAAGAGAAAAAATTAATTTTTCTAATATAACAATAGAGATTCAAGAATGTGAAGTATATGCAAGAGTAAAAGCATACCTTTGCAGTGTCGTATTTAGTATTTCAATCTTTTTATTTCCAAAATTAGTTGCATTCCATTTTTCTGAGTGCATGTGATAATTATAATGATTGTGGCAGTCACATAGGCATCGGTGCAGTCACATAGGCATCAGTGCTAGTTGCCAATTGGTCGATTGTGGGCTCTGGGATGAACTTATATTCTACATAGACAAGTGGTATGCTCTCCAATAGATTGGATTCATTGAGCAAGAGTATTGTATCATAATCTCCATTATCATACTATATTTTGAGAGAAATAATAAAATGCAAAATATGTATTATTTTTTTAGGCCAAATTTTGTGTTCGTGTATGTGGATAATGCTGCCAGACATGTTAAGAGTAATAATAAATTTGTCTTTGACATTTGTGAGATCTACATGCAATAATTATTTATTATGTTGTCTCTGTAACAAAGTTTTGTAAGTGACAAGGACATCACCTTCAAAAACATCTCATGTTTTATAGCTATTCAGATCAATGATTGATAGCAAATCAAATGAAGTTAGTGTATCTCTACAAAAAAAGTGTGATATCAGTGTATATAGGTATAGAAAGAGATGGAGTTTGGAAAAAAGTACAATGTTGTTAGAGCTTATGTTTTGGCTTCTCCTGTTGGCCTTTGATTATCTTTAATGCTTTTAGATTTCCTCTTCATGTTGCTTGTGATTGTGTAATGAAATTAGAATAAGAAAGAGAGTGGTAAGATATTTAGGTATATGCAAATGTATGTGGATATGGAAAATATGATTAATCAAATTGTGAACGGATGTTATTACATGAATTTTATCTTTTTTTATTTTACATTAATGTAGATGTGTGTTACATAAGGCCATATAAACAATGTCATGATCACTCCAATAATAATTTGCTTTAAAGTGTGTTGTTTTTATATTTTAACATTCGACCATACATGATCAATAATCAGTAAGGACAACACATCTTATCTTTTTAAAACAAATTGCATTTTATGGGTTCTCATGTGGCATTCGAGTGCTTTTGGATTTATATGTTGATTTGTAATGTTGATATTGAACTTGCCTAATATAATCATATTTTGTGTTTTATGTGCACCTACAAATACATCATTGATAACAACTATGATATATGAGATCATTGCATTCGGTGTTGCATACAAATTGAAAATTACAGTTTTGTAGATACCATTTACGATAATTGCTTTCATTACGTCAATATTACTCCTCTTGTATTGCATTATTGTTGAAGTAGAAATGCCTTTTTTATGCAAATCATGATTCCATGAATATAGTGCATTGAAATGCAATGGAAATGTTATAGTAAATTACTTTATATGATGTTTTTAATGTGTGTTTCTTGCAAACACAATATGTTTGAATGCATGATGTCATGAACATTGAGCATGTCTTGCATATGTGGCTATAAGCTTCTTGTATTTAATAATGAGATGAGACTATGATTACTAGTATTTAAATCATGTAAAAAAAATAGATTTTATTTTGCATCAGTTTGTAGGAATAAGATTTATGTAGTTATCTTTTCCTTGATGCTTAAATTTGTCAGTGTTAAAGGGGCTAACAAGTACAATGACTCAATTGCTTTTACACACGATAATTTTGTATACACTAGCCCATGTTGTGTGATTACAAATGGGCCAAATGCAATGCCATCCATCATGATCCCTTAAGATCTATGTATTATTCATGCACATGCAATTATATTGTAAATTGTTTACAAATTATTTGGGTACCATTCTTGCATGTGTTTATACATGTTTAAAAACATGTAAGATGGGTGTCCAATCCTGTGGAATGGAATTATACTACAAGTGAGTTAATTTTATGCATTGGTGACAGTCGGTATGCTGATAATTAAATTTAATCCATAGTATGTTCATATCATTTACAATGATGCATGTTTTAAATGTCCCATCCAAGCCATTGACAAGCCCATCTTGAATGTCATAATTGTCAACATAGATTTTAACTAGCATCTTAGGATTCAAAATGATGACAAAAAGAAGCGTAGATGAATGATGACATAATTATTTTCCTTTATATCTAATTTCTTATTCATCAATGACATGGACAGTGATATTATTCCCTAGAATAATTGATAACATTCTAGCATTGTGTTTCTTTACATTATCATTTTTGTAAAAGATATATGGGAATGTTGAACTGTTAGGGGTTGGTCATAAATAATTTTGATTGATATAGGCTATGTATCATTCATTTGAGATATTATGTGAAATCAATTAAGAATTGCTACAAAGTTCTTGTTACTTTGTCACATTGTTATTTTCAATTCATAGATTTTCAAATGTTTTTGCCATAATTCATATTGAATCAGTTTATCATTAATTTTTGGATATTCAAAGATCAAATAATCATGTACTTGTTGCACTTGGTAAAAGTCTCCACATAAAATTATATCCAAATTTGCAAAGTAGTTTGTAAGAATATGCATTAGATCTCTGATCTATTTATCTATTGAATACAAGAACCATGAGTCTATCAATGATATTTCATCTATGAAAAGGATTTGTAGCTAGTTGTAATGTTTTGATAATGTGTCAAGCATTTCATAAGTAAGTGGAATAGTTTTTTATTGGTAAAAAATCAAGAGGAATGTGCAATGCAATGTGACTTCTCCTGCATTGTATGTTGATTTTTTAGTGTATACTAATATCAATCCTTTTGTGTTAAGCAGGTCATTGTCAATAAACTTATTATATAAATGGATCAACATCTCATATATCAATTTTGTTGTGAAGGTCTTACTTATGTCTGCACCTCATGTTAAAAACAAGTAAATTGGTGTTGATGTATTTTTCTATTTTTCATTACTATGTCTTTTATGATTACCTATTATTCTTTGTTTAAAGATCTTATTTCATAATAGTCATTATAATCCGAAAGAAATGGGTGTTTGTCTATTTCAAATGGGTTCATATCATATTTATTTTTACCTAATTCTTGGAAAAATTATGAATCATATTTTAGATCATAGTCTTCACAGGCAAATTCATTATCTTGAGCATTCAAATTTATTGGCTGAACATTATTATCGAAATCAATATTATCAACAAATTTGTCGATGTTTCTCCAAGTAGAGTTCATGTAATAAGTATATATGGCTTCATTTTTTAGGATGTCTTTTTCATGGAAATCATAAGTAGAATTCCATGTTTCAAAACCATGCTTCGTATTATTTTCATTTTCTCAACAAGTGAAAGGAATATATAATAATAGTTTTTCTTTGTAATAATTTTCAATATCAAGATATTTATTGTACTTGATGTATCTTATAACATGGGGTTTATGTTTTTCACATTTTTTTTTGTCATTTTTCCTGTATTCAGAGATAAATTTAGTGAGACAAATTTAGGCCAATGCTTCTCGATGTTGAACATATTAATCTATTATATATTTGCATATAACATCTTCTGATTCATCAGGTTAATGGACCATAAGTTTTGAAGACTTTAGAATGAATGTGTGCTCATTTGATGGACTTGTGTTTATGAAAACACATTTTCTAGAACAACCATTCAATGGTAATGACAAAACTATGTGAACAACTAGTTGAGTGGACATTTGTTGTCTATTAAGCAATGTCTTTTCAAGGGTACATATCATCTGAATAAAATCTATGTTTGTAAGTTGGTGTTATTTAGAGATTCACTCAAACACTTTTGTCATTGATGTGTCGAGTTTTGTCATATAAGACATACAGTATGATGTTGCAGCATAAACATTGAGCATAAATTGTGCATTTGTATTTGCTTTCCACAAATGTGGCATTTTTTTACAAAAGATGTTTGTCCATGCGCATGATGGATTTCATTTCAAGAAAATTATTGGTCACTTAAGTGTTCTTTGTATCGCTTCTATGTATTCATTTTCATCTCTTTGTAATTGTTCTAAAAACATGTTAGATGTTGTAGAATTTCATAACATCTATTTTCCAAATTAGCGTAGATATGCATTGATTTTTTATAGACAAGTTATTTTCCTTTGTATATGGTTCAAGGATAATTGTGCTTGGAATTGGTGGAACAAAAAAATTGTATTTGCAATGTGTTTTGCAGTTTTTCTTACAACTTCTAGTATGGCAGTGTTCATGTAATTTAGATATGTTTAAATCAAGTATACTTGCATCACAAGTTATATAGTTATTGAAAAAGCTTGTAATGTTTGATTTTTTATCCTTTCCATAAACTGAAGTACGAATTATATCCACAAGATAAAATGTGTGGGTTGATTTCATTGATTCTAAAATTATATAACTAAGAAATGATCTTGTAATTGCCCCAAAAAAATATTCATCTTTGTATATCATTGTCAGAATTGCCTTTATTATATGTGTAAAGTATCATGTACATGTAACATGATCTTTTATAATTAAGCAAGCACAATCATATGTATTAAAGACGTTGGTTTTGTTTGTTTCATGCTATTTTAGATGGCTATTATGTAATTGAGACAATGCATTTGTAAGTGGTTCTCAATAATGTTCAACACTTGAAAATGTAATAAAAAACATTCACAGTCCTAATTAATGAATCATTATAAAAGTGTTTTTTCTTAGTTGTTGTAAATAATCTGGTGATATATATATATTTTTAAATTGATATATTCAATATCAAATTTCAATAGTTTTTCTAGATTTGGTCTATATTTAACATCTTTTGACAAAAGCTTTCTTCCTTTTAATTATCTTTGTCTAATTCTCACCCACATTATTGCTATCACCTGGTCAATTATAATTTTCATTGCCTTGAAAAAAGATTTGTGATATGGCATGCAAATGCATGATCTGTGTGTTGTAATTTCCATTGAATAATTTTAATATATGAAAATATAGTTGTTATGTTTTTGTTGCGTGGATCACCATAAAAAAGGGTTGGGAAATTCATTTCCTTTGCATACCTATCTTTAAAAATTCCAAGTGGTTGTTGGCACTTTGTTGGTGCAACTTGGATAATTTTATCTTGTAGATCATGAATGCATGTCGGCTTTATGAATCCATGAAGCATGGTAGAAGTGGGAACATTATCTTTTTCAGTTATTATTCCACTACTTATCGAAGTCTCTATCATGTATTATTTCATGATATCATTAGTATGTAATTATTGTTTCTAATATTTTACAATTTTGACATTTTGTGATTGATACAATTTTCTCTTACACAACTATTTTAAAACAAGCATGATTGTGTTTGGACGAACCCTTCCTTTTTAGTATGCATTTTTGTATTCTAATTTTCTCTTTAGTTCAATAATAATTATTGATGTTTCATTTGTCGAGTGTGGAAATGATTTTTGTATTATGTCAGTGTTTGATGGCACATTAATGCTTGTGCTAATTAATCTAATTTACAATTTTTTATATCCTAATTCCCTGATCTGTGCAAAAGCAATTTGTGATGAAACAAGATGCTCTTCAAAATATGTTAGCATTTTGACATATGTCAAAGGCATGTTCAACTAGATGTGTGCAGCATATGAAAATTTTGAAAAAATCCCATTTTTAATGAAGTATTGCATTTAATCCATATTGTTTATATCACTATTTCATTTGTCTTTGTCAATTTCATATATGTTTCTTTTTTTGATTGTTTGAAATTTATAATGTTATAGTTGAAGTGCAATTGATTGCACACCAAACACACATGTTTTGATGTTTTCTATGTCTTTTATGAATTTATTTATTGTGTTACCTTCTTTGTTTCATGTAATCTGCTTCAAGACATGAAAATATGTTACTGATGTCTTGCTTAGTGCATTGCTTGTGTTCTCTTGAATGTCTTGTATAGATTCTCTTCTTGTGTTTTTTCCATAATTTATTTAATTTATTTGAAAGTGTGAGAAGGTGTTGTACCTGTGTTTCTTAATGTTATTTCTTTCATATTGCAATTAGGAACAACTATTGCATTATGATAATTTCTAGTCAATGGCTCATAGTGAATATGGTTTATATATGTTTTGAAGAAGATTATGTTATAACTATTTGAGGGTTGCAAAGAATTGTTGTACATCTTCATTATACATGTACTAGTAGCCAACAAAAGATGAATCTTTGAATTTAGAACTATGGATATCCACTCAAAGTAAAAATTGCCTCCTTCAATTTTACTTTCATTAAGGGGATTTTCCAAGTTTATAATATATGTCTGCCAGTTTGAAATACTACTAGTGTTTTGTATTAAGTTGGGTCCAAATTTTGTTTCTATGTAGCATAGTGATTTTTTATTTCTGCATAATATTGCATTGCAAAATGACTGTGCAAGATAGAGACGTAGACATTGTATATTAAATACCAAATCTATCAATTGGAAAATTGAATTGAATAAGTCTCACCACAATCATAACTGCATAGAGAAAGCCTATACAGGTTACTAATTTCTAGTTTCGGTGAAATGGTTATCCAATATGGCTCCATTTGTTTACACATATCAGATAATTGAATACGTGCTAGTGACATAGTGTATTGACTATTTTTGGCAATATAGTGGCTCATAATAGCCATAAATAGGAGTTGTATCATAAAATAATATCAAGTATGGAATTTTTTGACATTATTCATTGAAATGAAGGTAGTTGATTTTCCTTATAGAGGACCATATGCATATTTGTATTTTGAGCCATCTAGCTAGCCAATGTATACAAAAGATGTCTCCCCATTAACCAACTTCATCACTAGGGCAAATAGGGCATGTAGATAATTACATTCTATGGAAATATGTTTTAGTATCATGTATTCCATGTAATACGTATAGTTCATAAGGATTTAATTCTAGTTCATACAATTTAATTATAATTGGATCACCAATATGCAATTGATATAAGAAATGGTCGATGATTTTGTTTCTTAGCTCTAAGGGTGTATATTGAAAATGTAATAGCACATGGAATGTATTGAATAGATAATCACCAATACTATAATTAAATGCTATACCATGGAAAAGATGGTGTTCGGCCAAAGCATGGTCAATATTATTATATTGTGTCTTTTTTTTTGGTTCATAGTTCTCTAAAATTATTAGTTTTTTTGATGTTTCATTATTTATTTTCTTGATTTTTGTAATATTAAATTCCATTGGTTTTATAAACAAAAATTTATAGATATATGACAATGTACATACCTTAAACTTATTAATACAGTGTGTTGGTTTTCAAAACAATTGGCTATTACAACCTCTGGAGATGACAATACCTGATAACAACACACTATTTTTGTGTTATTTTTCAATATTCGCATGTGATATAAATATTGAAAAAAAGCATATTTATATATTTTTTATATAATTAAGACCATGATTGATTCACTATATCTAAAAAACATTGTTAGACATTATATGGAACTAGTTATAATTACTAACCTATTTGTAGTTGCTATGCATAGGTCAGATTATTCAAAGCAGTAATAAGGTAAAAATTGCTTTGACAAAGAGATTACTTTCATAGAGAGATAAAATTAAAGTTCACGTAACAATATTTAAATATGTGAATTGAACACAATTAAATAAAAATAAAACAAACTATAAAGTAATGTCTTAATTACATGGATTTATTTAAGACACAAGATAAAAATAAATGGTGCTGATGCATTAATTTTTTTCATGTAAAAGATGATTGTGGTGATGTCCCAACGATATCGAACACAATTTGTAACTAAAAATGTTTTTATTTTTTAGTACACTTCGCACATGTGAATAGATTTCATGCAATTACCACATATATTGTTAGTCTCTATACCAGTTAATATGCCAATTAATAAGGTAGATGAAATTATATATGTACTGGATTAAACATGACAATAATAATTAATTTTAGAAGTGATTGTAACAATTGTTGAAACATAGAGAAGATATATTCAAAAGTATTGGACAATAATTACATGGCAGGGATGCATGCGATATTAACTAGATATTTATGTTGATCGTTTGCCTTGACATCTAGTTAATGTAGTGGAGTGACATTAAATCATGTTTATAGATGCACAGGTCATTAAATTATTTTTGGTGAAATATAATTCACAAAAGTATAAAATTTCAATTGTATTTTATATGTAAAAAGAAAATGAATACAACATTCAAATATTATACCCTATCTTGACAGGGACTAAAAACAATGCACATGTGTTTTTTTTTTAGCAATGAAATTTTTAGAGATAAATTGAACCTATAATTTAAACATAACCTAACTTCAACTATAACCCATAAATATTAAAGTGTAATAAGAGAAGTAAATGAGTATAAGGAATGGTTATCTTTTCGGCCTCATAAGGGCTTAAATATGATCATATGTTAACATAAACTAGTACTAAACTTACTTCAATCAGTTATATAATTTATTAATTAAAAGTGAATCGATAATATATATGTTTAACAAAGTTGAAAAAATAAATTACATAATTAATTTGGCAAAATAAACGAATTAGCGGATATGATATCTACCATATTTAACTTAGAAATTTAGATTTAAGTATTTGACACGTGCATCACAATAAGTAAATAAGTAATTGACATGTGCATTATAAATAAGGAAACATAGTATAAGTTACTTGATTATGAGCTTTAAATTTTTATATAGGTTATGTGGGAGATTGTAATTAAGGGTCAAAATGTGCAGATAACATAATTATAGTAAACTTGCATTTTCGATCAAGATACCTACTATAGGAATTCACAATTAATAATATAGCCATTACGGTATACTAAAGGAATCAATTTGCTTTACGTATGGATTAAACTCTACATTTTAGGCTAATAAAAATTTATTATTTTCTATGCATAGAAAAATTATAGTTTTGCAATATTTAAGTTGTGCATTTTTTAACAAAAAATTAAGAAAAAGGGCATTTACCTATGTTTTGATTGGTCAAAATAGTAAACATATTATTTAGGGGTAGAATAGTGATGTCATTAATAAAAAATTGTGCATGAAAAGGCACAGGAGCAGTGGTCAATTAATTTGTGTGGATATTTGCTAGAGGATACGATGTTCTACAAAACTATTTCAAGGGTTACATGACATAATGGTTAGAGTATCAATTACATACATTCACAATAAATATGCATAGAAAATCATTCAATGCATCTACACAATCTACTTCAAAGTAAAAAAATGTGTTTAATTAAAATAAACTTGAAATAAACTATGATTTGACATCTAATAGTTTTGAGGCCCCAAGGGTCTGAGAGGTTGCCATGTGGTGACCTTTAGGGAACCTAAGAGCCCAAGTCAATGGAGGCTATAATAAAATATAATATTCCCATGGACACAAGTGCTCGAGACATCACCATGTGGTGACATCCTAGGAGCTTGGGACCATAGGGGACTTTGGTTAAGTCAATAGTCCCATGGCCCCAAGAGGTTGCCATGTGGGAAATCCCAGGAACCAGACAAAATCTAATAGTCTTGTAACCTAAAGGTCCTTAGAGGTCATTAGGTGGTGATGTCTTGAGATCTCATGAACATGGGGGATTTCAGATAAGCTAATAGTCTTATAGCCCCGAGAGGTCACCACATGGTGACATCCTGAGAGCTTGATAAAATCTAAAAGTCATGTGTCCTCGAGGCCTTAAGAGGTCACCACGTGGTGATGTCCCAAGAGCCTAAGACTATGAGGGACTTCAAGTAAACCAATAGTCCCATGGCCTTGAGGCCCTGATAGGTCACCACATGGTGATGTCTTGAGAGCCCAAGTTAGTGGAGGCTTTGACAAAATCTAATGGTCCTGTGGCCTCAAGATCCTGAGAGTTCACCATGTGGTGATGTCTTGAGATCAAGACCATGGGGGACTTCGGTTAAGCCAATAGTCACATTCCCTTGAGTCCCTGAGAGGTTGTTATATGGTGACATCTCAAGAGCCTGAGACCATGGGGGACTTTGGGTAAGCTAATAGTCCTGTGGCCCTAAGATACTAACACATAGTAGCATATTAGGTATTTAAGGGCTCAAAGGGGACCAAGTACTTGTATAAGTCCTTGAGCCCTAAGATGTTGCCATGTGGTAGTATCTTGAGCACTCGAGTGCCCATAGGTCTCTGTGCAACTAACTTGATCTTCATTACTCTATGCCCCAAAGATGTCACCATCTGACATAATCTTAGGGTTCTAGAGACCATAATACATGACCTTGTATTATGCTTTAAATATCATGCCTCATCACACTATTATGACCTTGTACTTATAATGTCGATAGCAATCTAGGGATGTAGAGCCTTTGAAACAATTCTAACCTTGTACCTCTACTATCGCTAATAGTCATTATTAAAACAAAAAAATAACAATGTATAAATAAATGTGAACATCTTTTTTAATATCTATGTATTATAACCTATACATCAAATTTGTACCATTCTTGTGAATCTATATATGGCTAACATCATCAATCCATAAGTTACTATGATCCATTCTATTTCATGTAATTGTCATTGCACATTTGCATTGATTTTTATGGAATATTCCTAAATAAGGCCCAAAGAAATATGCAAGTATTTATGTCCAAATTTTAGGCAAAACTTTATAATATTATCATAATATGTATTTCAAGCTCTCTGGTTGGTTGATAGATAAACAAGTAATTGAAAAGTGATTCCTATAGTTGGATGCCTTGGCAGGGACTAATAAGGGAATTTGTTTATACAAAAGTTGTCACCTTCTACTAAGAAGGTTTTAGAAGTAATAGAATCAAAAAACATAACCAAATTAAAATATAATTAAATTTCAACATTATCATTACAATTAGAGACCATCATAGTGGGTCTTTTTAACAACAAGTGTTTCAGTGAGCTAAAAGACAAAACAAAATAAGCAATGTTTATACCCAACTTGTGACAAATTGCATCAATCTTTTAGCCCTTAGAGATGTCATCAACCACCATAACCTTGAGAAGAATTAAGACATGGTCTGGGGGACACATTCAATTAAACCCAAACTAAAATACATCTTGGTGAATTGTATGTGTATTATTGGCCTTGAACAACACTTTCTACACTATAATCAACTAAGCCACCTTGAGTGTCCAATTTGGGAGTGGATTGATTAAGATCATTCATGGCTTGAAGGACATGGTACAACAAGGTTTCCTCACCCAACATGGAGGCAACTATGCACAAAGTAAATATTTTATTATCCACTTAAGTAATTCTTTATTTATTATGCCTTCTAAGAAAGAGGACTTATAAAATCCAAGGGTTTACTCAACTGTCATTATAGTAGACTTGTCAACAAAAACCCTATGATTCAAAAGTTGCCTTAGCTTTTAGTCATCTACCAACCCTAAAAATGAAGTGTGCACATCCTCCTCAAAGCATTTATGGATAAATTATGAGTTTTTCTCCCTTACAATGTTTACTAAGGATGCTTTCCCTTTATTAAAACAAGTGTTATTTTGGTTTTATCAAAATTTGGATTAATATGTGAACTAACCATTTTTAAGGTAAATTGAATGAAATAAAGCATAATGCTACACATGGACTTATGACAATAAAAATGAAAGTAAACACTAAATTTGACAAAGTGAAATTGATCAAAAGGAGAGTAACATGAAATGGAATGATAAAACTTAGTTGTTTTTTTCTCATACTCGACTGTGTTATTTAACATGTAGTTGAATCATAAAAGAAAGAACAAAGTTTGTAAGTGCCCATAAACTATGACTGAAGGTGATGAAGGCCAAGAACATACTATTTGGGTTAGGACTAACTACCACTTTTGATCTGAACTAGTCGGTCTTAACTTTTGCAGAAAAATAGGAACTTAGGTCATGCTCACTTACAACTTGAATTAAGTTTGTATGCAAAGATTTGACCTTTAGAAGTGTGTAGAAGACCTAAAAATAAATTTTCCAAGGTTAAAGCCCTAATAAGGTATGCCATGATTGAAAACTTTCAAATAAAAAAAATGTGGAGAGTAATTGATTAGCACCACAGGGCCTAAGATCAAGTGTGTGGGGGAAAACGAGTTTAGTTGTGTAGATTGAATGCATGGAGATGTATTCAGATGGAACAATAAACACACATTTAATGGAAAAAAAATCTTACTTGAACAAAATGCAAGTTCTATTCATAAATGAAGAATAGGGAACTAGCGTATAATGTCTACAATGTGTGTGTGTGTGTGTGTGTACATATGTAATCACCCAAAATTGGTATTTGAGTGCGAAGAGTGATACTTGAGACTACTTATCCCTTGCTTATCCCTAGACCTATCCTAAAGCCTATTGTCACATTTATCCAGCCTTCGTGTGGGCCATAAACATCCCTAATTATCCCCAAAGTAGTTCCAGACCCTCATTTCTTGATCTTGGCCCTTTGTGCCTAGGGTTCTACCAGCTAGACACTAGCACCATAATAAGGACACTAGTGCCACATGGCGTTAGTGTCCGCAAAATGGTGCTAATGTCCTTTTCCCTAGTTTTACCCAAATGGATATATTTTCAAAACTAAAGCCTTGTAGGGTCAACCTAGACATAGTTTATCATCCACACAAGCAACATAACAATATATACATGACTTTTAGCCCTATAAATAGTAGATGAAATCAAATGAAAAATACACACATAAACATAGAACAAGTTAAGCACAATTAAGGTTATCAATCCCTATTTTACTCTACTTCTGCATATTACCATCTATAATAGCCCTAAGCTCATATTTTCCAAATTTCCAATCTCAAGCACATTCAAGGAACTCGAGGCCACTATCATACTAGCATCACTTTCACTTTCACCAATACTTTGGAGATAATTACATCGAGATTGATCCCTCCTCAGAGTATTGGTATGTAGGCAACTCTGTTCACAATGGGGTGTTGAGGATGTCTAACCTACCCTACTAACAAATACACCTTTCAAATCATGCCCTAGTTACATGGATAATTAGGGTTTACATAGTAAATCAATTAATATAGACAAAATATAGGGTTCTTAAACTCATACACACAGGTATAGACCCTAGAGTTATAGACATAGGTACACCCATAAATTTGGGATAGTTCTACATAGAGGATAGTATTGCCAATATCAGGCACTACTACCACTTTTACAATAATGGCACTACTATCAAATTATGGTGCTACTATGTAGGAGTGGTTTTGACACCAATATATAGTTTACAACACTCAAACCACCTTCCATATTAGTTTTTAGCACTCGGATCATTTGTATTAGGTGTTTTCCAACTAAGTCATTATTTTCACGATTTATTACTATTTTTAGAAAAGTCAAAGCTAGTCAATTATGTAATAAATCAATGGATGTATTTATTAGATATTATTTCCCTGATTTAGTCTATTTAGATCTTTAATAAACATAGGATTTATACATGTTAAGTCCTAAAAGGTTAAAACATTTGATGAACTTGACTTACTTCGAACATTGCTCAAATCTTAAGAGGCTCAAACCTTAACCCTATATGCTCTTCGGGTTTATATCCTTTTTGTGTCTATGCTTAGATTTTAGTTCCAAAATTTTAGATTTCTTTAAGTATTTATTTTTTGCAATCTTTCTTAGATTAAAATTCTTTAAAGGTTCAAAATATACAACTTGTTTTCCTACTTCCTAAACTACAATGGTAGAATTCAACAACTGATTTAATGAGACAAATAAGAAACAATTATAATATTTTGTGTCCAAACATTTGGATATGTAATATGACCTCATCACTATTATTAAGGAAGAGCTTCAAAAATCAAATAATAGTCAATCTTCAACTCCCCCAACTAATAACATTATTACACCTACAGTGTGGCCAACTTAGCTAGTACAACCAAAAATTGTAATTCAACACTTTTAGTCATAACTACACTCTTATGGTTAGTTTCTCCACTCTAGACGTACAATGCCTTATGCACAAGGTTCATACTCTGTAGGCTAAGGTGTAACATCTTGAGTAGGGAGTCACTAGGTCATCACATGCCTTGGACTATAATCTTTTCTTACATACACCTTTAGCACATCACATAATGACAACTCCCTTACCATCCAGATTCATTACACTTAAAATTACATTGTATGATGGTAAGGGTGACCCAAAGTACCATCTCTGAGCTTTTCACGCAACATGTTTGGACTACATGTCCAATGATTGGATTCTCACAAATTTATTTCCACATAGTTTAAAGGATTATGCCTTACAATGGTTTATGAGTTACTAAATCAATCCATCACAATGTTTAATCCTTTGGAAAACATTTTTTTAGCATAATTATCCATAAATATTAGTGACAAGATCTCATATGCTCTAGTTTCACAATTGAAACAAAAGTTAAATGAGCCTATTACAAAATATGTCTTACGATACAAGACTATATTAGCTAAATTGACTAGCCCCATGGCAGATAAAGAGCTTCAAGACATCTTAAAATGGAGTCTTCTACTAGCATTACATGAAGCTATCTTGTTTAAGAAGTTTCCAACATTCACAAATTTGTGCCATATAGTAAACAAAAGAGAAGCCAAGTTTCTATCAATGGGAAAACTAAAATATACCAATGGATCAAAATAAACTACTAAGATGTCAAGTAAGCATCTATACAAGGTAAGGGACACTAAAAACAAGAGTGATCAAAAGGCCATAACTAATGCAACTTCATAGCCATCTCCTCACTTAGTTTTATCAACTCCTTAATGTAGATTCTTCACAAACTTTCCAGAATCACCAGCACAGGTTTTACAATAGCTCTTGGAATGCAATGTCATATCTCTCCATACCATCAAAGAGGTTTATACGACATGACCTCTTCCAAATAAATATGATTTTAATGCATTATGCGAGTATCACAAGGCACCAGGCCATACAAAAAACAAATGCATTAACCTAAAACATAAGATACAAGATTTGATTGAAGCTAACATTATTGATGTGAGCACACCCATAGAGGCACCAAAAGTATAACAAATAAAAGCTAAGGTATTAAAGATACTCTCATATCAATTTACAAAGCACACATTGAATGAGGTAGGGAGCACTTTAGGTGTTCACTACACACATCAAACACATCCACCACCAGCTTCACATCATACTATTATAGAGGAGGCACACCCGTTGCACATTATCATTGGTATGTACCACACTACAGTTCTATATAGACCACTCATCACCTTTTTAGAGTAGAATATTGTTGATGATGATACATATTTATATGCACTCTTTATGCGAGCGTACATAGATCATCATCCTATCTAGAGTGTTATGGTTGATAATGAGTCAAGTATTAACATGTGCATTATGACACTTTTACAACATTTAGGGTATTCATAGTAGGATATATCCCCTATAGACACAATTATTAGTGGTATTAGTGTTCATGTTTAAAGTTTCATTAGGGAGATTGTGCTTCCATTATAAGTTACATAAGCACATATGGCCGCTCAGTTCTTAGTAGTACCTAGTGCAGGAATGTTTGATTTGTTATTAGGTGGGCCATGGATACAATAGATAAAAGCCATCCCATCTAAAGTACACAGATGCCTAAAATATATACATGAAAATAAGGTGGTCAAAGTTGAGGGTCTTCCATATGAGTATCCTCTACCTATTCCATAGGTAGTAACAACATAATTACCAGCTACAACATAATTACCAATTTCTACATAGTTACCAAATATAACACAATTATTAGTACAACTCAGAGCATAGTTCCCATTGATACACCACAAAGTTTAGTAGAGCCACCAGTGTAGGCAAGGTCTATTCATATAGTATTGTCATGTACGCATACTCTCCCATAGATACCATTATTAGAGAGACCCTTTCACCAGAGATATGTTACAGATTCTAGAGGGCCTCCCTCTACTCACTTTCTATCGAGATCAGTATTATTGAATTCTTGGGGTTCTTAGCATAAGGAACCTATGGCACCTATAATTCTTCTACCAGATGGGTTCTTAAGACCCCTATAATTCACATGACAACATAGTCATTGCCACAGATTCCTAGCACCATTACACAAGAAAATACAAATAGAGATCACTCAGTACAACAGATTATGGGACCACAATTGCCCTTTCACATTACATGCATGATCACAATTCCCTTATTTGACACATGCCATAGTGATAGTGAGTCTCCCATGATACTCATCAGTTAGTATTGTTTCTCTTTTCTTGTACATACTTTCCCTCTCTCTTACTCCTTGTACATAGTTCATTTTCATATTGCTTGTACATAACTTATTTTTAGAAAACACAAGCATTCAAATATTACTTAGAAAACACAAAATTATAGATTGTATGCATTGCTATGTTTATATTTATTATATTTTCCAGACACTACATATGTTAATTATCTTAGTATAGTTGGTTTTATCGTACATACATGATTCACTTGTTCTTGTTGAGTGTTTGAGATTGATTACAATAATCAAGTCCATTACATCGATCCAAACATGCCATTATCTACCCATTAGGGGCATATAATCTAATACATAGGCCTTCACCTGAAACATTCATCCACTTGGGGACATCCTATACATAGTTATTGTTGAGTTGTGGAGCTAAAAGCTTCACTGAATGTGCAAATGTGGACGTTTTTGGGTTACACAGTAACTGACATCGGTTAGATCCAACTGACATCAGTGAAGGATCGATCGACATCGGTTATCCTCAGTTACACAGTAACCAACATCAGTTATGGTCGGCCAGCATCGGTCAGACAGGAACCGACATCGATCACCTGTGTGTTTCCAGAACTGTTCTAATTTTAGATGAACAGTTAGTTTGCATGTAAAGACTAATTTTAGTCTTGAGTCTGCATTTCTAATTATTATTTGGTTTGGGATCTATTTAAGAGACCCATGGGGCTGTATTGTAATGTGTGCCAAGGTGTAAGCAAGGTTAGTTGATCTACAAGTGTGTCAAGGTGTAAGCAAGGTCAGTTGATCTGCAAGTGTGCAAGATCAAGATCTACGGGTGTGTGTGTGCAAGATCAATTAGATCTATGGGGTAGTAAGATCAAGTAGATCTGCAACACACAAGGAGTGAACAAGATCAATTAGATCTGTAAGGTGCAAGATCAAGGAGATCTGTTGGAGGGAACAACTCAGGATTTGAGTTGGTTATAATTGATTGAGAGAGAGAGAACTCTTGAGGGAGAATTATAGTACACGCAAGAGGTGTGGGAAGAAGAGATTTCTTCATTGTATTTTCTTCTGGAAGAGTTTAATAAAGAGTGTATTGTTTCTCGTATCTCCTATTCTTTGCTATTTCTGATTTCTAGTTACTTATTACTTCTGGTTTAATTTCGTGTTTAGTTGCTTATACAAAAGTAATCAATTATGATCTAAGGAGGATCCTGACAAGTGGTATCAGAGCTATTATGTATACACTAAAAACTAACAATTGGTATCAAAGCCCAGGTTTCAGAGTGGGTTAGTGTTTGTTGATTACAGGTTCACTCACAGGGGTTTCTATTTGAGTGGGAGTAAAGAAATGGCAGAAGAAAGTAGACTAAGAATGGAGAAATTCAATGGCAAGAATTATCAATTATGGAGGATGCAGATAGAAGATTATCTGTATTAAAAAGATCTGTACTTACCATTGGGTGGGGTTTCAATGAAGCCCACAGATATGAAATATGAAGAATGGAATGTTCTTGATCGAAAGGCTCTGGGATCTATAAGGTTGAGCCTGGCATCGTCTATGATTTCCAACTTATCATAGGCAAAGACAACGATAGAGTTAATGGATACTTTGGCAAATTTATATGAAAAACCCTCAGCTTCGAATAAGGTATTTCTTATGAAGCAATTATTTAATTTGCAAATGCAAGAAGGTGGATCGGTATATAGTCATCTTAATGATTTCCATGAATTAGTAAATTAGTTAATTTCAGTCAAAATAGTTTTTGATGATGAAATTAAGGCTCTCTTAATCTTATGCTCTTTATCTGAAATTTGGGATAACTTGGTAATGGCAGTTAGTAATACTGCGTCTGCTTCAAATATCTTGAAAGTTGATGATGTTGTTAGTGTAATCTTGAATGAAGAAATTCACAGGAAAAGCACAGGGGAAACATCAGGTAATGCTTTAAGTGTTGAAATCAGGGGAAAGCAAAGAGAGAAGGGCAAGTAAGGGAAATCAAGGTCAAAGATAGGCAGTAGATCCAAATTCAAAAATAGAAGAATAACCTGCTAGAATTATGGAAAGAAAGGGCATGCAAAGAAATATTATTGGTTGGTAGAAGATCAACATGAAGGAAATAAAGAAGCAAAAGATACAGGTATTGTTGCATAGGATGCTCTTATATTTTCCTTGGATAAAGTAGAATCTTGGGTCTTAGATTTTGGTGCCTCTTTCCATACAACCCCAAATAGAGAATTTTTCCATGATTATGTCCATGGAGACTTTGGAAAAGTTTATTTAGGGGATGGTGAGCCTTGTCAAATTATTAAAAAAAGAAAAGTGCAGCTGAAATTGTAGAATGGCAACACATGGGTGTTGAAGGATGTCATGCATGTACCCATCCTGAAGTAGAATTTGATTTTTACAGGAAAGTTGGGTGATGAGGGTTGCACAGTAACTCTCACAGCTGAATCTTGGAAAGTTTCCAAGGGTGCACTTGTATTAGCCAGAGTAGGTACACTTTATCTATCTACTTGTATCATTGATTTTCCTTCTGTTTTATCTACTTCAGATGTAGATGCAAAGATGTGGCACTGTAGGCTTGGTCACATGAGTGAGAAGGGAATGGATGTTCTTAAGTCAAAAGGTAAGCTTTCAGATTTGAAAAGCATAGATCGAGATTTTTGTAAGCATTGTATTTTTTGGAAACTAAAGAATGTGAGGTTTCTCAAAACTAGGTCAACAAAGAAGAAGCACAAGTTGGAGCTTGTTCACGTATACATGTGGGGACCAGCTCAAGTAGCTTCTATTGGAGAATCATAGTGTTATGCTACAAGAAAGGTATGGGTTTATTGCATAAAGAGGAAATCTGATGTTTTTGACACATTTAAGAAATGGAAAGCCTTGGTTTTTAATGAGAAGGTGATGTACAATGATCAGCTCAAGAGACTAAATAATTTTGAGCATGGCAATCTTGATTCGGATGAGGTTATGTTCCAAAATGAGCTGGCGGGTAAAAATCATCACTCATAGGAAAACACAGACACTGACGTCGATCAGGCAGGAATCGATGTCTATCCGGTGAAGACCAAAGTCGGTGATGTTGGGCAGGTGGAAACTGACGTCGGTCAGGTGAGAACTGACGTCGGTCAGGTCAATCAAGTGAAACTGACATCGATCAGGTGCAGACCGAGAGATGACTGGGATCGATCACTGTTAGAATGAAATTTGGGTAGATAACAAGTTGTTAATGAGTCTCAAACACCCATGAGGAGGTTTGAAAGGGTAAGTAAACCTCCAATTCGTTATTCCCCTTCTTTATACTACTTGTTGCTCACTGATGGTGGAAAACTAGGAAGTTTTGAAGAGGCAATGCAGGTAGAATCTAGGAAATAGTGGGAGCATGGCATGAATGAAGAAATTAATTCCTTAGAAGAGAACCAAACATGGGATTTGGTAGAGTTGCTAGCCGAAAAGAAAGCACTAAAAAATGAATGGGTTCACAGGTTAAAGGAAAGAGAAAATGGACAAGTGAGACATATGGCCAGGTTGGTGTTGGAGAAGTTTAATTTGCAGGATGCAAAATTGGTTAGCACACCTAGACCAGATATTGCCCAAGTAGTGGGAGTTGTCAGCAAGTTTATGGCCAATCCAGGAAAGGAGCACTGAAAAGCAGTTCAGTGAATTCTCAGATATCTGAGAGGGACCAACAGTAGGCATTTCTACTATGCAGGGTCAAACACTTCTCTACATGGGTATGTAGATTCAGATATGGCAGGTGACTTGGATGATAGGAGAAGCACCATAGGATATGTGTTCACTGTTGGTGGAATGACAGTTAGTTAGATTTCAAAGTTGCAGAAGGTTGTTGCCCTGTCTACTCCAGAGGTAGAATACATTGCAGTCACAGAGGCTAGCAAGGAAATGATATGGATGACTCGGTTCATGAAAGAGTTGGGAAAGGAGCAAGAGAGTTGCAGATTGTATAGTGATAGTCAAAGTGCAATTCATTAGGCAAAGGATTCAACCTTTCATTCAAGAACCAGATATATACAGCTTAGGTACCACTTCATTAGACAAGTATTGGAGGATGGACAGTTGAAGCTGGAAAAGATCCATATGGATAAGAACCCTGCTGATATGCTTACAAAGCCAGGAACAAAGGAGAAGTTGAATCTTCATTCAAATTTTGTTGGTCTTCAAGATTGAACTTGAAGATGGAGAAACAAGCTAGAAACAAATTAGAGGATGTTGCTGTACAAGTACAGGTACAAGTGCAGCTGTTTATCTCCAAGTGGGAGATTGTTGAGTTGTGGAGCTAAAAGCTTCATTAAATGTGCAAATGTGGAGGTTGCTGGGTTACACAGTAACTGAAATTGGTCAGAGCCAACTGACATCGGTGAGGGGTCAACCAACATCAGTTATGGTCAGTCGACATCAGTCAGACAGGAACTGACATCGGTCACCTGTGTGTTTTCAGAACTATTCTAATTTTATATGAATAGTTAGTTTGCATGTAAAGACTAATTTTAGTCTTGAGTCTGCATTTCTAATTATTGTTTGGTTTGGGATCTATTTAAGAGACCCATGGGGCTGTATTGTAATGTGTGCCAAGGTGTAAGCAAGGTCAGTTGATCTGTAAGTATGCAAGATCAAGAAGATCTACGGGTGTGTGCATGCAAGATCAGTTAGATCTGCGGGGTAGCAAGATCAAGTAGATCTGCAACACACAAGGAGTGAGCAAGATCAAGGAGATCTATTGGAGGGAACAACTCAAGATTTGATTTGGTTGTAATTGATTGAGAGAGAGAGAAATCTTGAGGGAGAATTACTGTGAACCCAAGAGGTGTGGGAAGAAGAGATTTCTTCATTGTATTTCCTCCTGGAAGAGTTTAATATAGATTGTCTTTGTTGTTTCTGATTTCTAGTTACTTATTACTTTTGGTTTAATTCCGTGTATAGTTGCTTATACAAAAATAATCAATTGTGATCTAAGGAGGATCCTGACAAGTGGTATCAGAGCTACTGTGTATACACTAACAACTAACAGTTTTGATTATCAAGTTTTATCCTCATATACTCTACATCCCATCGTTGGCATTGTTATATCTTGATATTGATCATTGTTACTTTTACTCAAAAATTTTTGCTGACTGTTACTACTTTAGACTTAACATATGTACATCCTTGCTCTTAAGTAAATTTTTATTCCATATTCATGCATACTTTCATTTCTAGCTTCCCTAGTTTAGACTTGATTATATTTCTATGCTTCTTCTATTTGAAGGTATTTGAATATGCCATTGTTCTTTGGCTCTACACCACTTCTATTCATACTATGTATGTTTTGGACATGTGCCCATATCCTTGTGTGTGCCTTTCTTGATTGTGTATTCGAACATTTAAACATGTCCTTATATGTCTATCTAAGCCAACTTGCTTGTTATTTACATATGTGGACATTTGAACATGTCCTTGTATGTCTTGTTTTTCTCAGATTTAGTGACATGTGCCCATGTCCCTTTTATTGTGGCTCTTTGGCTTCCTTTGTGTGCCCCATGTGTTTTGTATATATTCTTTCTTATATGTGTCATGGCCATGACACTTATCTTTGCTTGTTACATATTCCAATTTTTTATTCCATAAGGGACTTCACGCATCTACCCATCCTACTTGGGTGTCGTGATGGACATCATGCCCCATCCTCCTAAGTAGATACCCAATTTTACTTACATTATTGTTATACACATTAATTACATCTATATTAACACCCTTGTGAAATGCTATACATAAAATACATATTACATTACACACTTATGCTCATATTATCTTACATTATGATGTTATGTATGCACACTATATTGGATTATTACACAGTTATCATAATTGCTTCAGCTAACACACATTTTTTAGAGCTTTTTATTTTGAGGATAGTTCTTGTACAGGTTCAACAACTCCCCTAAAAATAGGGGCCATTCACAGGGGTTTGTCATAGAGATCAAACTCCTATACTACATTCATAGTACATTTTTCACCATAAGTTTAGTTACAAAAAATTAAACACAAGTAAACATAGTGGGAAGATAGTGACCCAAAAAGTAGTATAGTTGAATAGAATTTAGACTAGAAGGACACTAGCACCCAAATGGGAACACTAGCACCACATGGCACTGTTTCCAAGATACAATACTACTATATAATAGCTTAATTTTAGAAAAACCTAGATTGGCCATATTAATATAATAGGTACAATATAGGTTTGCACAAATTCAGTTATAGGTTTAATAGTTATACTTAATTTTTCTCAGATTCATACAAGTTCAGCTCATATTCATATCAATTTGATCTGATTGGGGGCGTCATGCATGACATGACCATTCCCATTTTCATTTTAGATACCTAGATACAATTTATTACAACTTAGTCCAGAATCTAAATACTCAGATATCATATTTGGGGGCTATGAACAAGGAATCCATAGAGGGGAGATTAATATCATTTTAATCAATAAAACCAAATAGAAAAAATAACACATTAAACACTAACACCTCTAGCCTAGACACTAGGGAGAGAATATGTAACAAGCATATAATGAGAACACAACTATAAACCAAAAGAAATCATCCTTTTACCTTCCTTTTAGCTCCAAAATGGCTTATTGAATTGGCTTGCTCAACTATGTGCTCATGAAATATTTATCAATGAAGCTCCATTGCTTCACCTCTCCTTGGCACCTAGGTAAATGTTGGTTGGCTTAACTTGGCTTGGCTTATGAAATTGGCATGGTAACACTACTATGAAGCTTTTTGGAGGTATTTTGGAAAAACACTATTACACTAATAAAGCTTATTGATCAATAGGTAAGGCCTTGTATTTATATCCTCCAAAGTTAACTCTTACCAAAGTTGAGTTAGGTTAGGATTTAAGCATGGAATGAGTTCAAACTAACCCTAGGAAAGTTAAAGTTAACTTTAATTGAGTTAATAAGGGTACATGTAATTATGATTTTTAATTAATAGGCATGGCTCATAAATTAGACATTTATTAGATATTTTGTGATAGCTTGACAACTCATAAAGGTAATGATGAAGAAGCTTGCTATTTTGAATTTTTGAATTTCCATTTTTAGATATTCATTAATTATAAATAGATAATTTAGATAAGAATTTAATCTAGTTTAATTAGTTGATTCATTTTGATTAACCTTTTAATTTTTTTAAGAATTATTTAAGTTCCCCACTTAATGGGTCCATAGGCCAAATTGTCAATTGTTAGGTCACAAGCTGATTGAGGATGAATTTGTGAGAGGTTATTATTGTGTATAGTAGAATACCCTAAATAGGGATGCCTCAACATGATTATGTGCATTAAAGAATGATGCATAGGTAAAATTGGGATGTTTAATGATTCTTAGGCTTAATTTGCAATGTTTGGTATAAATCAGTCTAAAGTCTGGTCAGAAGCCAGTTGTGGCCAGAATGGGGTGTCTATAGTTTTCCCCTATTTGAGAAGGCATTACAAGATATAGACACAATAAATTCTTCTCAAAGAATGAAAATGTCCTTAATGCCTAATGCCTCAATAGGTGATGGATGAGCCATGGATGCCCCCTCGAGGGAGTAGTCAATAAAGAAGGTCAGTGACCATTCCCTCAAAAAGAAGGAAACGATGGGACCAAAAGGTAAAGGGGGTGGAAAAGACTAATTTGCCCAAGATAATTATAATTGATGGTATAGTGAGATGCCCTAGTTGGGCATAGAAAAAGGATGATTTGCCCAAAGATGATTATATATCATCGACCTATCTAGGTAAAAAGATAATGATTTTCCCAAAGGAGGTGATAATCATTAGTAAAATGAAAACATCTCCCAGTTAGGTGAATACAAATAATGATTTTCCCAAAGGTAGTTATAATCATTAACACAATGAAAACATGCCCTAATTGGGTAGATATAGATAATTATTTGCCTAAAAGTGGTTATAATAATTAACACTCATAATGAAAACATGCCCTAGTTGGGCAGATAGAATGATAATGATTTTCCCAAAGGTGGTTATAATCATTATCATCTAGGTAGATTAAACACAATTATTTGCCCAAATGTGGTTATAATCATTGGCATGACAGTTTTGGGACAACATGGAAAATTGAAAAGGGGGCTTATGGACTAAATCCATACTTAAGGAGTACGAGTAAGTCGATACAGAGGAGAAACATGATTTTGGACAACTTGCTAGTATGGAGATGCACGTCCTAACTAGTAAGGATTAAAATACATTTATGATTTAATTACTCTATTTTTGGGTAATATGAAGGTAGATTAAGATTTTATCAAGTGACCAAGGAGAAGTACTATGGCATCATTGGTTATAAGATTTCCCAAGCTGATTTTTATTGTAGCACATGATGGTATGCACCATGATATAAAACACCATGATAACTTAGTCATAATATGCATAAGGACTAACATGTGATCCAATAAATAAGTGAAAATAATACACCAATGATAAAAGCCATGATGACAATGTTGACGTATGAATATAGATGGACTTAAGGATAATGTGCAATTAATCACCCAATGATCACATGTATAATAAGTCAAGGCATAGTAAAGAAATCAAATAAATAGTAAAACAAACATACAAATAGATAGACAAAAACACCAGTAAACTAAAAACACAACAAAACACCATAAAATAAAAAGTGAACAAAACAACCACAATAACATGAAATAAACACAAATAATGGATAATCACAATGTTAGTGCAAACATAAGACAAATTACTCATGTATGTGTAATAGAGGTGTTATTGTTGGTGATAGGGTGACCCCAAAGCTAGATAATAATGACACAAGTATAACAACATAAGAGCAATGGCACAAGGTTTCCCCTATGCTATAGGGAAATAATGACACAAACAAGATGACAAACATTACCCCTAAGTTATAAGAGACAATGCAACAAATAAATAAAATGGGAGGAATAAAAGACAAGGAAGGGGTATCTGAGCTAACTCCAGATGCATGAGGCAAGTGGACATTGCCTACATAGTTCTATAGATGTAAGATCCAACATGAAATTCAGGCCAAATGTAGTTCTCCTAGGATATGGGATAGAAGAAAATGATGAGAAGGAAACTTGATTGTCTTATAGAGGAAATATGGGAATGGTCTTGTAAAATGGTGAGAGCATTAAAATAGAGAATACTCATAAAATGATGAGAGTGTAAGATTAATCCCTACAAGGATGGGGAAACTAAATGACAAGTGGTTACTCTTGAAATATCTAGGATCCCATAATCTTCAAGGCAAAGAAGTTGTCAAAAAGAAAAAGAAGATACAATTGAGCTAACCCAAGATACCCCATGTATCCAAATGTTGCCTACATAGTCCGTGTGGATCTCAGGTTGATGTAGTTCTCCCAAAAATGGGAGGAAAAAGACCAAGATTGTCTAGAAATAAACTAAATAAAGAAGATGGCCCATCTTGAAAATTTTGATGGCTTTATATCTCACATGGAAATTCAAAGCCAATTTTCATGATTTTCTAATTTTTATGATTTCTTAGATATTTTACAATTTTTTTTGGACTTTTTGAAGCATCTCAATGTGATTGAGAATTAAGAGATACTAAATGGTCCAACTCACAAAATGGTGAAAGCATGGCTTAGGTTGCTTGCAAAATGGTGAGAGCATTCAAACTTAACTTGCTCATAAAATAAAGAGAGTATGGCTAAAAGGGTGACTGAGTTAACCTCAATGTGAATCGAGAACTACCTACATAGTCCCATGGAGAGCTCAAGTCATTGTAGTTTCACCTTACAATAAAGGGATAGGACTAGGTAGCAACAAGTTTGAGAATTTAGACAAATAACAATACAACAATAGGAATGACAAGGTGATACTATAAGATATGGTGAATATGTTGCTCCTAATTTTCCCATAGGTGATTATAATTAAGAAACAACAACATAGGTCAATGATACTAAATTTATCAAATGTAATTATAATTATTTGCATGAAGTGGGACACTAATTTTTCCAAAGGTGGTTATAATCAGGAACACTTGTAATGAAATGAAATAACAAATAAAGGATGTAACTACCAAACCACTATCATACTAGTCCAAGATACTATCTCTATTTAGAATATTGAATTAATTACTAAAACTTGATCTAAATCCCTTCGTTGAAGGTTCCGAAAGAACCAATTGAATAGAACCAAGGTCAAAGGGGTAGGGAGGGAGGTTAAAAATAACTTTGGTCAATATGGAAGGTATGGTAGAATGGTATATGGTATGGTAAAAAGAAGATGATGATATGGTATAATGTAAATGTGCCTCATAGATAATATGTTAGGTCTTTCAAGTGCATTAATGCTTGAGGTGTATGATGTTCATTAACTCATCAAGTTCATCTCCATCTGGTGTAGTGAGCTTGTATGCTCTAGATCCATAATTTGTAACAATGATATATGGGCCTATCCAATTCGGTTCGAACTTGCCTTTCTTCTTCTTCTTGGACATGGTGTTCTTTTGGTTTTCTTTGAGAACAAGATACCCAAGCTCAAACTCTCTATGTTTGACTCACTAGTTATATTACCCATGAAGTCTATTTTGGTATGCTTGAAGGTTGTTGACAACAACCATGTGTTTCTCATCAAGTAACTCTAAATATTGGAGACAAGCAACTCTATAATCTTCATCATCTAGGATGTGTTTCAATGAGATACATAGAGAAGGTAACTCAACCTTGATGGGAAGAATGACCTTAGTGCGATAGACTAGGGAATATGGAGTGGCTCTAGTTAGAGTACGATAATTAGTGTGATATGACCATAGGGTGTGGAAGATTTGGAGGTGTCAATAATGGCTAGCATAATTGACAATATTTTTAAGAATGTTGACAATTGTTTTATTATATACCTTTGCTTGGCCATTACCTTGTGGTTAATATGTGGTAGAAAAATGTTGACTGATGTTGTATTAGGCATAAAGTGCTTTGACATCCTTATTTTTAAATGATCTACCATTATCAGATATAATGTCGAATGGGATACCATAATGGTAGATGAGATGATTGAAGATGAATTTGGAAATCTATTTTCTAGTCACATAAGTGAGGGGTATAACTTCAACCCACTTAGTGAAATATTCAATAGTGGTAAGGATGTGTTTATGTCCATCACATGAGGTAGGTTAATCTTCCCAATGAGATCGAGTTCCCATGTTGCAAATGACCATGGTGTAAGCATGAATTTTAGTGTTTTGGCTAGGGCATGAATTAAATTGGCATGCCTTTGACATTTGTCACACCTTTTGACATAAGTAGCTACATCCACTTCCATAGTTAGCCAATAGTAATTAGTACATAGGAGCGTTTTGGCCAAGATAGCCTCGCTAGTGTGGGCTCCACATACTCTTTTATGAACTTCTCATAATGCTAATGTTGATTCTGCCAAATTTAAACAATGAAGCGGAGTTTCATCAAAGTTATGGTAGTAAAGGGTTAGTCTAAGTAAGTTATAACAAGAATCTTAATGCATAAAGGCTTTTTGTTGTTTACGTGAGAGGTTTAGTGACATGATATGGTCTTGAAGGCAGTTAAAGAATTTTGAGTACTAAATAGATGTGGGACCAACAATATCATAGATCATTATGACAATCGAAGGGTCATGAGCAGGCACTAGAAGATTTTAAATGAGGAATTGATATTATTTTGCCTTATTTATGTGGTATATAAAATATATAATGGTAGCCATGGCATCTGTTGTCTTATTAATGGTCTTAGGTATGTGTTTAAATTATATTTCGGTGATCTACTATTTGAGAATGTCGATAATTGCCTTGTATGGCACCAACTTGTCATCTTTGGTCTGTAATTTGATTGATGATTAATTGAGAATCACCATAAACTTGAGATGTTGAATATCCATTATATTACTTGATGAAGCCTTATAATGAGTGCTTCATATTTTGCCATGTTAGTATAAGGAAAGTTGATACAAAATAATTTAGGGATAAGATCCCCTTATGGTGTAATAAATAATAGGTCTGCCCTAGATCCATGTGATGTGAATGATCCATCAAAATACTTCCAATATTGCTCCTTAGGAGGTATTTCTATGATGGTCATGATGGATTCATCTAAGAATTGAAAAGTGAGAGGTTTGGTATCTATAAAGGGAGCTTCAACAAGCTAATCTACAAGTACTTATCCCTTTATATATTTTTGGTTGGCATACACAATCTCAAACTTGCTCAGAAGCATGATACATTTAGCCATACATCCTTGTAAAGCTATTTTAGATAGTAGATACCTGAAAAGATCTACTTTGGAAGTGACCATGGTCTTGTTTTTAAGCATTTAATGCCACAACTTTTGGGCTATAAAGACTATAGATAAACAAGATTTTTATATTGGTGTATAATTATGTTCATACGTGACCAGTGTATAACTTATATAGTACATGGCATGCTCTTTCTCATTATCATTATGTTGAGCAATAAGTGCCCCCAGGGCTTTGTTTGTGGTAGATAGGTACAATAAGAATATCTTTCTTAGTATTGGTGGTAAAAAAATAGGTGGATTGACAAGATATTCTTTTAGGTGTTGGAAGGCTTTCTAACAATATTCATCCCAAATAAATGTTACACCTTTCTTCAGTAAGTGAGTGAAGGGGTGGCATTTGTTGGCCAATTGTAAAATGAAGCGTCTGATAGATGAAATTTTATCATGCAAATTATTGAATTATTTCAAATTAAAATGTGGTGGCATCTCATTAATGGCTTACACTTTGGTAGGATTAACTTCAATTCCCTGATGAGAAATGATGAAGCCTAAATTTTTTCCAAAAGTGACACAAAAGATACACTTTTTGGGATTGAGTCTGACCTTGTATTCATGAAGTCTCTCAAATATTCTTTGTAGTGTAGCTGAATGATCGACATAGGTCTTTGATTTACCCAATATGTTGTTGACATAGTCTTCAATAATGTCATGCATAATATCATGAAATATGACAATCATGGCTCTTTGGTATGTGGCCCTAGCATTCTTGAGGTTGAATGACATAACTTGATAATAAAACATTCCCCAAATATTGGTGAACATTGTCTTATGTTGGTCTTCTAGTGTGATCCCAATCTAATTGTACCCTAAAAAATCCATCCATAAATGAAAACATTTCATACCCTATTATGGAGTCAACTATCATTTCAATATTTGACAGAGGAAAGTCATATTTAGGGTAGGCCTTGTTGATGTCTATAAAATTAGTGTAGATTCTGATTCCTTCTAGTTTCTTATTAATAGGCATAATATTTGAGATCCACTTTGAATAATCAATCAATCAGATGCATCTCACTTCTAAAAGTTTTTCCAACTCTTACTAGTATAGTAATACGTGGATGCATCTTGCATAATTTTTGCTTCACAAGCTTGGCATCAGGATGTACAACAAGGTGATGTATAACTAAGGCACGGTCTAAACCTGGCATGTCTGAATAGGCCCATGCAAAAATGTCAACAAATTCCTTCAAAAGGGATGCAAAGATTTTACATTCCTCTTCAGTGAGGGATGCACCTAATTTGATCTACTTTAGGTCATCTAGAGTTTTGATATTAACTTCTGTAGTATCTTATATGAGGAGAGCCGAGCCATCTACCAGAATGGTTAGTAATGATATGAATTGGCCTACAACTTAAAATTCCTCTAGTTGGACTGGTTCTTCAATCTTTCCTAAATAGGATGAATCTGAATCACCTAATGGAAATGATGGCCATGTCAATAATACTATAAGAAATTCTTGGGTAATTCAATCAAAGGCATGTTGTTTTAATGAATTAAACTTGAACCCAAAAATAAGTTTGTTGTTGGTGGTCTCCTGAGCTTCATTCGAGGAAAGGTGAACACCCCCATATAATGGCACATTAAATAGGTTTTCACCAAAAGACTGGCCTTTATATTTACTTTTACCCTAGTTCAAAACTGCCTCAAAGAGGTTTTCACTTTGGGACCTCAATGTTTTATTCTTTTGTTTTGGGTTAAAGGTGTTTACCCGCTCTACAAAATAAGCTGTAGGATCCAATTTGATAGAGAACCCTTGTTTGTGGTCTCCTAACAAAACATTATCTCTTGGGCCTAAAAAATCACAAAAGGCCTCATCATTCTCAAACTCATCTATATGTACTATGGATTCTTGTTGGTCCCAGGCTATAACTTGAGGGTGATATAGTGGAAGTGGTTTATGTTAGATTACTAGGGTAATGGTATAAAAGGTATGCAGGTCAAATCGGTTGGTAATGATAAGTTTTTCATAAATGTTATGATCAAACTCCATTTCACTATCAACATCATCATCACTAGACATTGGTGTTGGAACATGAATAAGAACATGGGGTCACCCCTAGGTGGTTTAAATATGAGACCATAAGTTCCTTTATACCGAGTTATAGACATTAGCTCAAGAGTACCCTATTGATTTAGCTTGAGACCTCCACCTTCATAGGCTTGGTTCTACATGATCTTTTTAGGGATGGGATATTTAGCATTTTTGTAGCAATTGACCAATTTTTGATTGTAAAACTAGGATTCATCATTGGCAAGTGGGTCCTCTTCTTGGCCAGTGTCTAGTGTGAAAATGATAGGAGGTGGACTATGAAGTTTATCTTTTCTTATTCATTGCCATTCCATGTAAGGTGGCCTAGCTTTAGGTCTTCCATAGGACTTGGAGTTCTATGGAATTTTAGCAATATGGAATGTTTCATGGGTCAAATACTCTCTTGGAGCATTGGACAAGATTGTAAAATGACTAGACATTTTTAGAGGAGGCATATATGAAGATGTGTCAAGACTATCTAGGTCTATATAATTGGCCTCAGGCATTTTGACAATTATTTCTTTATCTTTATCCATTTTGAAAACTAGATCTAGGCCAAAGTGGTAGTTTTAACTTTCATACTCAGCCTCTAAATGCTTACAATGTTCATAGGGTTGTAAATCTCCATTGATATTGATCTCCATACCTGAGTGCAAGAACTTGATACACTAGTTTAATGTTGAAGGGATTGCACAAATTTCATGTATATAAGGTTTATCCAAGAGCAAATTTTAATGTAAATCTAGGTCTAAAACATGGCAAAGTGTATCATGGGTCAAGGGGACAATGATATATGGAAAGCTTATGGTGCCTTATGATTCCTATTCTTTATTATCGTAAGCTTTGATAGTAATTATTTATGTTTGTAGATCGACTGCTGCATATCTTAGATGTTTGATAATCTTCAAAAACATAATATTTAGACCTAATCTATTATCTATGAGGACACATTTAACTTTGTGCCACAATATAACAACTTTAATGTATAGTGGGTTGTTATAGAGAGGACCAAGGGATGACATATCACTTCGGTCGAAGGTCAACTATTGGTTTGGAGCTAGATGTCCAACTAAAGTTTCGAATTTGTCTAGGGTTATGTCATAAGGAACTTGGGATTGGCCTAGGAGTTTTGTTAAAATGTTTTTATGGATAATAGATGTACATAACAAATCTAAGATGGACATCTATGTAGGTGTCTTCTGAATTTGTTCCATAATCTCATATGAATTTTACTTAATAATGGTATATGGCTTGTTCCTAGCCAACACATTGGGTTGGATTGGTTCATTAGCAAGAGGTTATGGGCTTGGATTCATAATCTTAGACCACTAAGTTGTGATTGTATAATCAAGATTAGATATAGGAACATTATAATTTGACGATGATAGAAATAGGCCAGATAGGATAGGTCTCAATTACTGGTGCACTTGGTTGTGGTCACGGGGTAATGATGAGTTATTAGTATAAGATCCTAAAATAGTAATCCTTGGTTCCATTACACTTAGTTGCTGTTGTGTTTAGTTTTTGTCACAAGTCAAGGAAGGATTACTGGTATAGGTGGATTGATTGGTATTATTTGGCAATGGTCTTAGTCTATTGGCACTTGGTCTATGATTAATGGTAATGGTTGAAACATGACCTCCTGTAATATGACCTATAACTTTGTTTTAGTCATGCAAAACTACGTGATAAGTCTATTAGTTGTTGGAATCATTTTGGCCTTAGTTCTTCCCATTTAATTGACGTTATTATTGTTGCTGCTGATATTATTAGTATCATGGCATTTGTTGTTATTGTTGATTATTATTGCTATGTTATAGAAAAGGGTTTTGGTAGATACCTAAGTTCTGATTGGATGTAGATGCTCTATTATCCAATGTAATCTCCCCATTTTCAACATATTTTCTATGAGGTGCTTCAAATGTTCACAAAAATATATGGAATGTCCCTAAACATGATGGTATTCACATAACTCATGCTCTCTATACTAATCAAGATATGAAATACCCTCAGGATGGTGCTTCAAAATTGGACAACTAATCATATTAGTTGTAACTAGCTTGTAAAACATTACTTTGATAGGGTCACCAAGGTCATTTAAGACTCAATGAGTGGGTCTTCTTCTTGGAGGAGGGGTTTGAAAAGGTGTTGGTTGCTACATTTGTGGAGCTAGTCTAGGTTGATGCAAAGGTTTCACTTGCTTAATAGGGTACTGATGAGGATTAAGCTGCATTTGTAGCCTAGGTTGAGTAGATGGTGTTTTCACCATTTAGACATGGTGTGACTCAGTTAATCCATTACCAAACACATTCTTATTATGGTTATATTGCTTGGATTTCTCATAATAACTATCCTAAGCTACTACTGATTCATGTTCAAGGAGGCTTGATAATCCCTTTATTAATTATGGCCTTTTCAATTTGTAAACCTTTATCGATGATCTCTTTGAAGTTATGCACACATTGAAGTGATATATGATAGGATATCTCATTGTGCAATTTTTTATTAAACACAATGGCCAATTATTTATTTGGTAAGCTATAGGTGAAACAACTAACAAACACTCTACATCTCTATAGATAACTTACAAAGATTTTGCCAAATTTATATTTTTCCCAAGTCAATTCTCTAATGAAATCTCATGTTTGAGATTATAGGATAAATATTTCACAAAATTGTATGAGAGGTCAAAATCAGATACAAAATTCTGTGGTAATTCGAGGAACCACTCCATAGCCTATCTTACTAGACTTCGAGGAAACAAAAAGAGTAGGTAAATGTCACTATAAGCCACTATCTTGAAAATCACAAAGAACTCTGCAAAATGGGCCTTAGGATTTCCTTTACCCTTGTATTTATCAAATTTTAGTGGTTCATAACCTGGAGGAAATGGTATATGAAGGTACTCTATGTCTATTGGGTATGAACACATGTCATCTAACTTGAATTTCTTGGTCTACTTCCCTTCTTAAATGGAAATAATTGCATCCTTCATTTTTTATAGTTTTTGGGCCAAGAAATTATATGTTACATTTGGCTAAAGTGGTGGTTGAGTGGTTAATGGTAGATTACCTTGATCTACGTATAATGGAGGTATGGTTTGTTGTGAAAGGCTAGTTTGATGAGTGAACCAACCAGGAATATATATCCAAATATTGGGATGTGATTGTTAGAATTACACACTTTGTTGGGATATATTCTATTTTAGATTTGGTATATAGCCTTGGTTTTGAGGGAATTATGTTTAGGATGGAAGAATATGGCTCTGGGTAAAATATTGTGCCTATTTAGGTCGAGTAAAGACTTCTTGTCGACTAGTCAAACTTGACTGAATAAGGGGAACTTATTAAGGACCAAATCCCTATCTTTGGATTTGTAGCACATGTTGAGTAAAAGTTAATTATTATCTAATTGGTACTTGTTGGATAGTGGTACCTCTTTATTGCATAAACACTAGTTGTGAACTAGATGTTGATTAGGTGTTTGGCATTTGTATTTGACCAATAGACACACATTATTAAGTAGACAACATTCATGATTATAAAGGAATATTGATCTATGACTATAGAGGTATGTTTATCACTACCTATTGAGGTGGAACATTTGTTGCCCCTATTGAGGTGGTATAGTGTTTTACCTCTATTATGGTGGTAGATTAGACTATGCTTGTTGTTGTGGAATGTGAGTCATCACCTGTTAAGGTGGGGTAGCATTTGTCACTTGTTTTTAATTCAAAGCACTAGTCGACACTTGATTACTTAATCCCTATGGTTATGTGCTTGATAAAGTAGTTTGTTGAGGATTATAAGTAACTTGATGCAGTTAGGATGTAGCAGTTCCTACCCCCTTGGTGTGAACCACTTTTGGTATTAACTAAAGGCACTTATTGTTGCAAACTATTAGTTGGTGTAATTACACCACTTTGGCCTAGATTGGAAGACACTTGCATGTTATCCACCATGTTTGGCACATTATTTTGCATAGAATCTATAGTCACCTCTTTAATAGATGGGCCATTGTACATGTCACCAACTAAAGTGCTTTGTGAAAATGGTTCTATTCTTGAATTATCTTGACATATCAACTAAATTAAACACTTTTTTTGAAGGAGATAACTCTATGAGTGGAACATTTGACATGACCATGGCATTGATATTGTGCACTAGATTCAAATAAGTTTGATATACTTGTTGCATTTGTATAAAGTGGTCCAACATGAGGCCCTTTCCTTTGACAAGCATATTTGTATCTTGATATGACATGGGAATGAGCTCTTGAGGATAACTAGTATAATCCTATTTGTTGGTTTTGGTATAAGGCATTTAAATGCACTCTAATTAGACTAGGTAAATTTTCATGGGGAAAATCTACTGGAAAATTGGCCCCTACATTCGTGGATTTGAATAGAACCTCATCCTTATTTTTAATCAAGTGATGATCAAACAAATAAGGATCATATGTTAATGGCATAGTAACGTAACATGGTTATTGTTGAACTTGTATAACAACAGATGGTATGCTAATAAGATATTACACGGTTTTCTCTTGGTCTTGCTCTGAATCTGGAGATGTGTTAACTAAATAATGGGCTAATAGATCTTGAATTTGTTCCCAAGATTGAGTAGTGTAAGGAGGATAGGGATCTATCTTACAAACCACATCATTGACATAGGGGTCTTGAACAAAGTTATCATTTGTGACCACATTATCATAGCCTAGATTGTACATGGCTCCACTATGAGTGTAATGAGACATATCCAAATCAATGAGTAATATTTCATGAAAAAGGTCTAGAGTTATACAAACTCTTAAAAATAAGGTGTAAAGGGAAAATGGATGAAACTTGGTCTAAAAACTCAGTCTAAGAATGGAGCTATTTCTCTAAAGATAGGTAATGATAAACTCGATCCAAAACTGGCTAATGTCAAATGTCTCACACCACTGGTTAAGTGAATGGATAAAAACCAAATTCTAAACTTGATAAAAAGTGTTTCAAACAATTATAATCTAGGTCTAAAAACAAAAAAAGGTTTCTAGGTCCTTGGGAGCAAGGCACAAAGCCAGTATCAAAATAACTAGGTCTCAAATGGAAGGTAAAATGCTAGGACTTTTGGAAACATGGCACAAAAGCTAGACTTTGAAAACACACTAGGTCTAAGAATGAAATGTAAGATGCTATGGATTTTGGAAACATGGCACAAAAGCTATACTTGAAACAAAACTAGGTCTAAAACAAAAGGGAATTGCTAAGTCTTTTAAAAACATGACATAAAAGCTAGACTTGGCACAAACTAGGTCTAAAAGGCAAGATAATTAATCTATCAAATTTGAAACACTTGGACTCAAACTAGGCATTCAGATTCAAACATAAAATTGACCTTTGGAAAAATACATTAGAATTTAAGAATACAAAAGGTAGACCACTTCCCAAATTTAGGCACAAAAATAGTCTTTAAATTAAGCAATGAATTAGTCTAAGTTGCACAACCCAAAAGTGAGAGTTAAATGTCTAAGCCAAAATTATGTGAGGCATAGGCGTAAACCAATCAATGTTTTAATTTAAAATTATCAAGACCAATTTATAACTTGATTTATAAGGCTTGGTTCTTAAATGGTCAGCATGCTAGACCAAAATAGAGTGTAACGATAGTAATCATTGACCAAAAAGGCACACATGGTTTTGAAATTATGATTGGATACAAGGTAACAAGTCTTCAAAATAATATGAGTAGTGTAATGCTGCTATCTTTCTCTAAAGGTATGTCAAATGGTTTATTTCAAAAACTCTAAGGCATAAGACTTGGACTGAAATGGGTAGCACAATGATGCCCATTTGAAACAAGTGACTCACACACATAAAAGTTTTATAAATGACTAAGACAAAGTGTGGTATCAAATGGATGACATAACACCTTTTCAATCAAAAGAGTGATGTGCAAACATGACTTTTTTTGGATGTGGTTTAAAAAAACAAATAATTTTGACTCAAGATAATTTAAA
Source organism: Torreya grandis (assembly GCA_037957365.1). Classification (NCBI taxonomy): domain Eukaryota; kingdom Viridiplantae; phylum Streptophyta; class Pinopsida; order Cupressales; family Taxaceae; genus Torreya; species Torreya grandis. The sequence continues at coordinate 1,108,280 of JARHVA010002712.1, read as the reverse complement.
TAAAAAGGAAAAATAATAAAAACACCTAATTGTATTGTCTTAATCCTAAAAACTGACAAGGTGGTTTCGTACTGTCAAATTCCATCTATATACTTGCTCTTGAAAGGAAATTATGTTATTAATCTAAAAATTAAAATGCGCATGAAAAGTATGGTTTTTAGGTTCCCTCTTCTCTCAAGAGTTCATACAATGACATGGAACTTTGGGATACTCACCCTTCATTGACAATATATCCATGATAAATGGAGTTGCTTAAAAACTAACAATTTTCATATGCTCTAAATGGTCCCATATGTGTGGTTAAAACTAGGGCATAACATATCATTTGGATACACATAAACTATCTTATTGTAAAAAGGTCTTGTCCTTTTCAAAATTACTACATCCATCAATTGATTAGTGTAGTGTGATGTCTGAGTTAAACCTATGTTCTGAGGTAGTCTCTTACTAATAAAGCCTGTTCAATTGCTCAAATAAGCATCCCATTAAGTCAACATCAATTTTTATACCCATCCCATGGATTGGGATTGAAGTGATGCTGAGAGATGAATTCCTAGGTCAAAACTTCCCTAGAGAACTCATGGGGAGGCGATGAATTCCTGTTGACAAATCAAGATGCATAAAAATAAAAATTATAGGACTTTAGGGTCATTTTGGGATCACCCAAATCACTCATATTTTGGGGAGTGCCTTAATGACTTTCCTTCCATGATTTTAACAAAGCAACAAAGGTAAAAAGTGAAGCATTTTTTATCACCCAAGTTCCCTAAGGGAGCGGGGGGAGAGCATACATGCTACACTTGGTTTATGAAACAAAAACACAACAACAATAAAAAAATAAAAGATCTTATGAGCATTTAACTAGAGTGTAATTTCATTTTTAGAGCACCAAGTGAATATGATATAAAGTTTAAACCTTTGGCGTTGTTTGAGTTTGGGAACTTTTAAAAATAAAAACAAATCAAGTAAATGATTTTTAAGCACCAAATGTAAATATGAGTTTGAATCTTAGAGTGTTAAAAATGTCTATCCTTGGTCTTTGGGTCTTGAAAAATGTGTTAAGGGGTCCTTGTGCTTAGAAGATAAAAGCAAGTGAGCAAATTATTTTTTAAATTTAGCTCTCAGGTTTTTTATGTTTTTCACATAATGAAATACTATAGATACATAGAGCAATACCACAACTTTCTTACAAAATCATAACTAGTCAGTGCAAAATTACAACTTCCTAAAAAATAAAGGGTTAGTGCAAAACTACAACTATACAATGTAAAATTGCAACTATACAGTGGAATATCATAGATTTCAAAGTAAAATCGCAATTTTCCTACAAAACCATAACTAGTTTGTACAAAATCAGAAATTCCTATAAAATAAAGGGTTAGTGTAAAACAGTGGATATACAATGCAAAATTACAACTATATAGTGAAATATCATATATTTCAAAGCAAAACTACAATTATCAAGGCAATACCACAACTATCAGAACAATATCACAAATTTTTAGACAAAATCATGACTTAAATGCAGCGATTTAAGGTACTAACATAACTTATCAAGGCAATATCATAACTTATCAAGGAAATATCACAAATTATCAAATAAAAGATGTAAATGCAATATTGTGACTTTACATTATAATATAGCTACTCCACAATGCAATATCGTGACTATAGAGAGCAAAAATGCAACTACATAGAGCAAAAATGCGATTTCCTATGTAACATCTGTAAGCTTCAACTTTCCACCTTTTTTGGCCAACAAGTTCAAATTTTGACATTAAAATTGTTAGAAAGAGGTCCTAAAATGCCATGGGAAGAGATTTTTAGGGCATAGGTCCCATTGGGTGTGACATCATGTGAACAAGGAATCCATAGAGGGGAGATTAGTATTGTGTTAGTTAAGAAAACCAAATCAAAACTAATACACTAAACACTAACACCTCTAGCATAAACACTAAGGAGAACATAGGTAACAAGCATACATGAAAACACAATTAGAAAACAAAAGAAATTATCCTTTTACCTTCCTTGAAGCTCTAAAATGGCTTGTTGAATTGGCTTTCTTGGCTATGTGCTCAAGAAATATTTGTCAATGAAGCTCTATTGCTCCACCTCTCCTTGACACCTTGGTAGATGTTGGTTAGCTTAGCTTGGCTTGGCTTATGAAATTGGTATGGTTACACTGCTATGAAGCTTTTTAGAGGTATTTTGGCATAATAACATTTCAATAAGAAAGCTTAATGATCAATAAGTAAGGCCTTGTATTTATAGCCTCAAAAGTTAACTCTTACCTAAGTTGAGTTAGGTTAGGATTTAAGCATGGAATGAGCTCAAAATAACCCTAAGTGAGTTAAAGTTAACTCCATTTGAGTTAAGGAGGGTGCATATAATTATGATTTTCAATTAATAGTCATGGCTCACAAATTAGATATTTGTTAGATATTTTATGATAGCTTGACAACTCATAAAGGCAATGATGAAGAAGCTTGATATTTTAAATTTACATTTTTAGATATTCATTAATTGAAAATGGATAATTTATCTAAGAATTTAATCTAGTTTAATTATTTGATTTATTTTGATTAGCTTTTTAACATTTTGAATAATAGTTCAAGTGTCCCACTTAATGGGTCCATAGGCCAAACTGCCAGTTTGCAAAGTGACTAGGGATAAATCCATGAGAAGTTATTGTTGCATATAGTATAATACCCCAAATAGGGATGCATTAACATGATTCTAAGCTTTAATTAATGATGCATGAAAAAAATGGGATGTTCAGTGATTCTTAGGCTTAATTTACAATGATTGTTAGAAATCAGTCTAAAGTCTGGTTGGAATGGGGTGTCTACAGGGGCAAGTATGTGGCACATTATTTCTATATGATCATTTACAAATTGGTTAATTAGATGGAATGACAAATTCTATGTCATTCTCTATGTTATATACACCTGACATCATATTCTAGGTTTCACAATGGTTTCATGCCTTACTCCATCTGCAATGGTTGGCATTCTCGAGTGGCCTGAAGCTGCTTAATGTACCCGAGTGGCTATAGAGCTAACATACACAGTTAGATATACCTAGTTAGATATTTATATATGAATATACTACACATGTGATGGTAATAATGGAATCATAGCCTACTTGAGTTTTTGAGCCACCTACATGAGAGGGTTGGACACACCATCAATCCAATCCAAGATATTCACAGGTCATGATCCACCAAGCAGGGGTGGATAATGATGGATTCAAACTAGATTGTGTTCTTGAGCCACCCACACATGAGGATTGAGTAAGCTATCAGTTCAATCCAAGCTATTCACTGATTGATCACTATATACATGTGCACACATATGTTGTTATTAGGTTCATGCTTTGTTTCATGGACCTAGTGAGGTGTATTCATTCCTTTCCTCTTTCCCATCTCTTTACTTAGTTTTACTTGTTTAATAAATTTATTCTTTTACTTTTGATATCTCTTAAGGATTGATTTATGCACATTTCATTTGCAGGACATTCATTGAAACATGCTTCACATACTCAAGCTTAGTTTCACATATTCATATCCAAATTCATGGGATTCACTTCCTAGGTAAGTCCAAGTATGCTTATTTTTCCTTTATCTTAGTCATTTCACTTTTTTATATTTATAAAGTAAAGGGGGGCTAAATGTAATCACCAAAAAGTGGTATTTGAGTGATACTTGAGACTACCTATCCCTATCTTATCCCTAGACCTATCTTATAGCCTATTGTCACACTTATCCAGCCTTTGTGTGGGCCATTTGCATCTTTAGTTAGCCCTAAAGCAATCTTAAACCCTCATTTCTTGATCATGGCCCTTTGTGCCTAGTGTTTTTCCAACTTAACACTAGCACCATAATAAGAACACTAATGCCACATAGCGTTAGTGTTCCTAAAATGGTGCTAATGTCCTTTGCCCTAGATTTTCCCAAATGAATATCTTTTCAAAATTAAAGCCTCTTAGAGTCAACCTAGACATATTTTATCATTTTCACAATCAAAAAAATAATATACATACATGATTTTTAGCCATATAAACACTAGATGGAAATTAGATGCAAAATATACATTCAAACACATAACAAATTGATACACAATTAAGGTTATCAATCATTATTCTATCCTACTTCTGCATACTACCATCTATAACAACCCTAAGCTAAGATTTTCCAAATTTCCAATTTCAAGCACATTCAAGGCACTCAAGGCCATTATCATACTAGCATCACTTGCACTTATACTTGTACTTAATTAGGGAAAAATACATCAGGCTTGATCCCTCCTTAAAGTAATGATATATAGGTAACTCTCTTCACAATTAGGTGTTGAGGATGTCTAACCTACCCTACTAATGAATACACTTTTTAGCTCATGCTCTAGTTACATAGAGGATTAGGGTTTTGCATAATAAATCAATTATTATAGGTAAAATATAGGGTTCCAAATCTTATGCATGTATGAATAGACCCCAAAGATCCAAACATAAGTGCATCCATAAATTTAGGACAATCCTACATAGAGGACACTACCACCACTTTTCCAATAATGGCATTACTGTATAATTATGGTGCTATTGTCTAAGAGGGATTCAAACACTAGGATCCAATTTATGATACTCAGACCAACTTGTATCTTAGTTTTAGCACTCAGATAATCTATATCAGGTGTTTTCCAGCTAAGTCATTACTTGCACTATTTAATACTATTTTTAGAAAAGTTAAAGCTAGTTAATTTTGTAACAAATCAATGGCTATATTTATTGCATATTATTTCCTTGATTTAGTCTACTCAACTCTTTAACAAACATAATATTTATACCTGTTAAGTCCTAAAAGGTTAAAATATTTGGTAAACCCAACTTAATTTAAACATTGCTCAAACCCTAACCCTAGATGCTCTTAGGGTTTGCATATTTTTTTGGTCTATGCTCATATTTTAGTTCCAAAATTTTAGATTTATTTCAATATTTATTTTTTGAAATATTTATTAGATTAAAATTCTTTAAAGGTTTAAAATATACAACTTATTTTTCTACTTCCCAAACTACAATGGCAAAATTCAAAAACTAATTTGATTGGATTGATATGAAACAATTGTAAGATTTTGTGTCCAAACATTTAAATATGCAAGATGACCTCATCATTATTATTCAAGAAAAACTTCAAAAATCAAACAATGGTTAATCTTCAACTCCCCCAGCTACTAACATAGTTACACCTATGGTAGAGCTAACTCAGCTAGCACAACCAAAAATTGTAATTCAACAACCTTTAGTGACAACTACACCTCTTATGGATAGTTCTTCCACTCCAAACATACAACACCTTATGCACAAGGTTCATACTCTGTAGGCTAAGGTGTTACATATTGAGCAAGGAGTAACTAAGTCATCACATGCCTAGGATTCCAATGTTCTCTTACATATACCTTTAGCACATCACATAACAACAACTCCCTTACCTTTTAGATTTGTTGCACCTAAACTTAAATTATATGATGGTAAGGGTGACCCAAAGCATCATCTCCAAGATTTTCATGCAACATGTTTGGACTACGTGTCCAATGACTAGCTTTTCACAAAGTTTTTTTCATGTAGTTTAAAATATTATGCCTTATAGTGGTTTTATGACTTAACAAATCAATCTATCATAGCATTCAATCCTTTGGTAAACATGTTTTTAGCACACTTATCCATAAATATCAGTGACAAGATCTCATATGCTAAAGTTGCACAATTGAAAAAAAAGTCTAATGAGCCTATTGTAAAATATATCTTATGATACAAGACTATATTAGCTAAATTGACTAGCCCCATGGTAGATAAAGAGATTCAATACATCTTCAAACAAAGTCTTCTACCATCATTACATAAATCTATCTTGTTTAATAAGTTTCCAACATTCATAGATTTGTGTCATACAATAAAACAAAGAGAAGTCAAGCTTTTATCAATGGGCAAACTAAAATATACCAATGGATCAAAATCAACTACTAAGAGTTCAAGTAAGCCTCCATATAAGGTAAGGACCACTGTAAATAAGAGTGATCAAAAGGCCATAGTTAATGTAGCTTCAAATCCATCTCCTTGCTTGGTGTTATCAACTCCTCCATGTAGAGTCTTTACCAACCTTCCACAATTGCCATCATAGGTTTTACAACTCTTAGAGTGTGTTCAATTACATAGAGGGTACACACAGATAATTTTAAATTTTTTGAAGAGCAATGGTATCTATTACATTGGTGTGAAACTAAAGAAATTGCACTCAAAATTGATAAAAAGTGTACCACTTAACTTGATCAAAATATTTTCCAACCTTAACAACTTAGAAAAGATGATGTGTGCCATGGTAGGTGTGTGTATCTATCACTTCGATGATGTGGTACTTCTCAATGAGGTGTAAGTATTTAGGATCCAAATAAAAAGGATGTCATGTCACTACTGGATCAATAACTGTAAGAGTGTAAATCTTAAGAAGTTCAACATTGAATATTATGTGCATAGCCAACTACAGAGGCATATCAAGAACATAAACATTTTCTCTAGTTGTGCGTAGAATGTTGTAATGGCCATAACATAGAGGATTGATATTATAGTGTGGACCTTTGAAGTGTTCCTCTTAAAGGTACATCCAAATTTTATCACCAACTCAGAATGTATGAGGTGTGAGATATGCATCATGGAACTCTTTTTACTTATGTGTGAGAGAGGATTTGTTGAACCTATTGATGATCAGACTAGGTGTGTCACAAAAAATTATCTACTTTGTCCACTTTCTATTCCTATGTGTGTGACTTAGTGCTATATGGTATGTAGTAGTAGATGTATAGAGGTATCTAAGGTTGAAACCTAATACATGTTTGGAATGGATTGTGACCTGTAGAGCTACACAACACTATTATAGGGGTGTTGAATGTATAAAATATTATTATCCTAAGTGTGAGCATGTGTAAAGTTGTACATTCATAAAAGATGAACAAGTGTGTGATTGACAAATTTAATTTACCCATTTTTTATGGATGAAAAGATGTCAATTGATCCATTTTCATACCAATCACATCCCATAATGCTTGCCAAAAGTGACTTACACAGTATGGATCTTGATTGGAGATGATAGATGTTAGAAGACCAAAATGAACCCAAAAATGTTTGAATAAGGCTTGTGAAGTGTGTTGAGAAGTGTTGTCATTGATCTCAACATTTATTTCATTTATGTCAAGTTGCATCTGGTGAAGATTCATGGTGAGTGGTATTTGAGGTATGAGTTTGTATGATTGATGTGACAAGGAATCCATATAACATGAGAGAATTTGAAGGCAACCTGATGTTTCTTTTATTTAGAGAGAATTTTAAGGAATCATAATTATTATTTTGTTGGTTGTTGTCACTGCTATTTTATTGGTGTGAGAACGTTGTCTAATTAATATTCTTGTTTGAGTAATAGTCCTTGAGTACAAGGTGAGTGTAAGTCATATTGAGAAGTCTAATCATAACAAGCATAGTCATATCATGAGCATGTGCATGAGAAGCATAGAGAGGTATCTGAAAAGGTATATAATTATTTAAGGATAATTTAATTCATGTGAGAAAGGTGCAAAAACATCAAGGAATGTTTCAAGGTCAGTTGCCAAGTTTCAAGTGCTTGAGAAGCCTAGACATGGCACTAATCATGGCATGTAAAGTCCTTGTAAGAAGGTATGATCTTGGTGGCTTGGTGAGATGAGTTAAAATAGGAATTAATGAATGTATTAGGTTGATTTATCATGATTATGAGGCATTAAATCACTCATGCAAGTCTTAGGTTGAGCCTATAAGGGTGGGACCTACATACTTAGTTTGTACCTAGACCAGTTCTAGACCTTGCCTAGCCTAATGAGGCATCATGATTTATTGTCAAGGCATATGAATAATTTATGATTGTGTTTAATAATGTTTTAATTTTATTTAGTTTTATAATGAGGTGAATAATTCATGGAAATAAGCATGAAGGTTAGCTTTTGGGCCTAATGTGGTTTGCAGGTCAAGGTCTAAGCAAGCAAAGAGAGAGAGTATGGCTTGATGGGGTATGAGGTTCTATTTACAAGAATAGTATAGACAATTAAGTGTTTTTAAAGGTATTATATGTTGTTTCAATCATGTTCACAAAGTTTTAATTCATGATTTTGAAGAAAAGGCATGAAAAGTGGATTTGAGGTCTCTCGAGTTCACAAAATGAAGGCATGGAAAACTGAGAAGGACTTTCAGGAATTAATTGGCATGTGTAACCTATAAATGATAAAGTAATATATTAATGGTAGATGGGGAAGGGTCATAGTTCAAAATTATAGGCATTATTTTTTGGATTGAGGGGTTATGCTTTATGAACAATTGTTAACAATGGAAGTGTGTTTAAACCCTCTTAGAACCCTAATAAGGACATGATGTTAAATATGTTCCTCAAAAAAGACTATAATGGTATAAAATGAATATAAAAACTATTTTATATTTTATTAATATCTCCCAAGCACCTCTAGGTGTGATTAAGTTGTCAAGTGTGTGAGTAGACCCTACAAGAAAGTGCTAGTTTCTCAAAGATTTGTTGTAGTAGTCAAAGTTGACCAAGTCAAAGTATGAAAATAATTGGAGGGATAAGGTTGGGAATTTAATTTTATGTAAATGGTTGTTTATATACATTTTATATCCCTTAGGTATGCTAAAATAGTAATCTAAGTTGGCCAATTGGTAACAGGCCTAATGGTGGAAATAATGAGAAACCCAAGCAACAATGAGAAGATGTTTAAGAATATGTTATCATGGAATAGGGATTAATAAAAGTACATGGATGTTATTTTAATTACTATTAATACATTATAATTTTTTATATAATTTTTTTAGGTTAGTGGTTATAGTGAAAAAGTTGATCACAAGTTGACTTGTCTGGCTCAATGAGGTCTATGTACAATGAGGTTATGAGATTGGTATACAAGATCAATATTGCCATTTGACCATATTATATATATATTTGATAATTTTATAATTATATCATAGGATAATATACATGAATTTGAATTAATTTAAGATATATATACATGTGTTGAAGATCATTGTCACCATGACTGTGCTTTAAGGTAAACTGGCAGTTCTAGGTAAGTAAGTTGCAATGATGAGTTTGAGATTCTATGGCCTGATTTGAATTATATAATGTACATGATGTTTATATTTGAGACTTGTATGTCCTATCAATTATTTTAATAAGGTTTTATATACAATGAAAGTGGTTGAAATGTTGATGCTAAAATGGTCTATCTGGTTCTATTTTATCTGTGTAGTGAGATCAAAAGATTGGTCTACAAGACCAATATTTGACATTAGAATTTTTGTATTTTAAAGTGGTATAGATATGTCAAATAATATTTTTAAATTATAAATGGTCATGTTAATTTCTCTTTTAGGTGTTGAATATTAAGTTATTCTTGATTAGGTTTTGGAGTGTTCTGGGAGTTCTGAGTGAGCTATTGGCAGAGAAAGGTTTGAGACCTTTTATCCTAAGATGTGAAGTATAAATCATATGGTAACGTAAATAAGGTCATATATATTATATTTATATGTTTTAATTTCATTATTTTATGGATAAATAACATGTGATCTTAAATTATTCAAGATAGACTTTTTGTGTATGAGAAGGCCTAATTGTGAACATTACAAATGGTGTGCTTCAAGTAGTGGTTGTATCTAAAAAGTGTTATGGAGCCTATATGAAATTATTAAGTGTATATTTTAATTTAATATGATATTTTACTATTATTTTAGGTGTTTTAATGTGTTCAAAGGAAGGCAAAGTGTAATATGTTCTAAAGTAGACCTAATGGGATTAAGTCTCCATGAGACCTAAAGATGAAATAAGGCCTAATTGAGGTATGTCAGACCTAAAATGACTCAAATAACATTTGATTCATGTTTATAATATGTGATAATAAATATTATATGGCCTACCTAATAGTTTATGGTTTTTGACTGACTAATAAGTATATGAGCAAGAAGCTTTTATATATACAAAGCAGTTTTAGGCCTATTTATGTGTGTAAAGAAAAAATGAATAAAATAATATATTGTAGAGTATAAGGAGGTATTATAGACCAAAAAATTAGTATATAGTATTTATGATGAATATTTGATAGAGTTTATGTATATGATGATCAAGGTCATATGACCTAATTAGTCTTGAAGAGACCTAATTGAGCAAAGAGACCTAGAAGGTAGTTTGAGAGGGCTAAGAGTGTGAAGAGATAAAGAGGTGGTCATCATTAGTTGGTTGATAAACATGGTGTCCTAAATATGATCAAAATAATTAGGTGGCTAAGTTGGTACTGAGTCATCTAAGGGGTTGGTGCCTCCTTGTAAGTTGGTGCTTGCTAAAGCCTAGCTGAGTTAGTGCTTATCTAGTTGGGGTTGGTGCTCTATATAAAGTAGGTGATTCAATAAATTTGGTGTTTATATTATAGGACTATAGTAAATTTAAATATATTAGTGGGTTTTCTTACCTTTGAGGTTTTATCACATATGTGATGTATTTTTTTGTTTCATGCTATTATGGATAGGTGTTTATGCTTGCTAGATCTATATGCTTATTTGAATGGTTCATGATTGCTTAAGTGAAATTGATAAGAAAGTTTTGAAGACTAACTCACCCGCCTCTTAGTAATTTTTATTCCAACATTTGGTATTAGAGTAGGTCCTTTAAAGTAGGCCTAATAGCCTAAAGGAGATCCTATAAGCAAGGATGGTTAGTCAAAAAGATCAAGTTAGTTGTGGATGGATACACTTCGCCTCCTACATCACCAAATAAAGAAATAGGAAAGAAGGAAAGTGAGAGAAATTACAAGGAAATAAATTCCATTCTATGTGGCCTATCAGAGGTAAAGTTTGTGAATGTAATACACTGTGAGTCAACAAAGGTGATCTAAGACAAATTGAAGACTATCTATGAAGGAGACACCAAGGTGAAGATGGCCAAGTTGAAGACCTACCAAAGATAGTTTTAAAGTATAAATATGAATAAAGATGAAACCATTGCATCTTATCGATTGAAGGTTGATGAATTTATCAATGTAATTAGAGGATTAGGAGAAGTGAAAGAAGCTAGAGTTTTTTAAAAGGTGTTGAGATCTCTAACTCCTAATTTTGACTCTAAGGTGTCTACCGTAGAATAAATGCAATACTTGGACAAGCTAGAGATGGATGGGATTCATAGCATATTGACTGCCTATGAGATGAGAATAAATGAAATAAGACCTCCCAAGAAGGAATCAATTTTAAAAGTTAAGAAGTCAAAATCCAATAATTTCAAATATGAGGTATGTTCAAATGTTCATGATGATGAATTGATAGCTGTGTTTGCTAGGAAATTGAGGTTTAGATCTGGTAAGTATAAGGGTAAGTTTCCCTTCAAATGTTTCAACTATGGTAATATTGGTCACTTTGAATCTAAATGTTTTAACAAAGATAAAACTAAGCATGATGAATATCATGGAGATGAAAAGAAGGTCTATAATCCTAAAAAAAATAAGAAATATTTCAAGTATGAAGGTAGGAAAGGGTCATTCAAGAACAAGAGGAGTTTCTATAACAAAGAAGATAACTCATCTAATGTAAGTGACACAAGCACATCTAATAGTGATGATTATATGAATAAACATGAACATAACAATAATGATACCTTAATCATGGCCTTAAAAATAGATAACGAGGGTTGCTCAAATGGGAAAGGCCTTATGGTTGATGTAGAATCAGAGGAAGAAGAAGCTAAGTGAACCTTGAGGTATAATTGGTGAGTGCTCTAGAGGAGTTAAAGTTTCAAAGAAGAAAGAATCATAAACTAAGATCATTAGTTAAGGACTATGAGGTGCATATTGACTTGTTTGAAGAGAGACTAAGTAACACTTATAAGGAGTATGATGAGATCATCAATTAGATTAAAGTAGAAATGGAGATAGTCACCGTAAACCTAAAGGCTAAAGAGGAAGAATGCACTAGGTATGGAACTAAAATGGAATCCTTGAAAGCTAAGTTGGACCAAACATCTAGTAAGTTGAAGACCTTTTTGAAGTTTGAAAAGAGCACTAAGGCTCTAGATGACATATTGAGTAGTTAGAAGTCTGTAAGTGATAAGATAGGTCTTGGTTTCAAAAAATACCAAAAGGAGGTAGCTCAAGTCAAGGAGAAAGCTAATGAAGATAAGAAAGTCAACATGAAAATATTAATTAGATAGCCTAATGCTATGAGGTATGATAATTATTTTAATGGTTACTATTATATATGTAATCAGTTTGGTCATAGAGCAAGAGAGTGTAGAATACCCTCTAAAATTGAATACACATGAGATTATGGAAGGAATCATCTGCCAAGAGGTATGAATGATGTATTTTGATATAGTTTCCATAAAGTGGAACACATTGGAAGATTATGCCCTAATATATTTAAAAGGTCATCAAGTCAAAATACAAGGTTTGAATCCCCTAGAGTGCAATAGAAAAGGCAAATGAATGTGTGGAAACCAAAGATAGTAAAAGTTGGTCATGGTTAATCTATAAGCTCAAATGGACTATTTGCTATGGAAGAGCATACCTAAAATGAGAAATCAAGTTAATAATGTCTGTTATCATCTCATATTGACGATCAAATAGTTGATGTGAAGGTCAAGCCTATAATTCCAATCAAGTCTAAAAGGATACTAAAGGATATTCAGTCATGTGAGAGCATGGAAATTTGGGAATGTCCTAAACTTGTGTTGTTTTAGTGTTATATGGAAAGAGGTGACTCCATTAAGATTTATGGAGACACTATTCAATTAACAAAAACATGATGGATGCTTGTTTTGAGGGGGAACTCTTTAGGTTGTTCATAAGCTCCAAATGTAGTTGATGACAAGAATATGGTGGCCTAGTGTGTGATCAAAGATTTATATCATATTAGTCATGTCAAGGATAAGGTAAGTGGTCGTGATATTTGAGTTCATTTGAAGGAGGTATGCATGGAGTAAGGGGGAGCATGTTTTTGCAATACTTAAAATTCTATGTGTTGAGCCTTTATTGAAAGGTGTGATTATAGATGGTAGTTTGTGGAAGACCATTTGTCATTAATGTCAAATGGGGAGAAAGTTTAACAAGGGAAATTGGTTAGATTGGGGGAGATGAGAGTGATCAGATTAAAGAATGTTTTTCCATCAATGACAAAGGGGGAGTTTGTTGAGAAGTGTGGTCATTGATGTCAAGATTATTTTCCTTGATGTCAAGGTGTATCGAGTGAATATGTATGGTGTGTGGTCTTTGAGGCATGATCTTGTATGCTTGATGTGACAAGGAAGCCATGTGACATGATAGAATTTGAAGGAAACCTAATGTCTCTTTTGTTGAGAGAGAATTTAAAGGCAACCTAATTATTATTATGTTGGTTGTTTTGAAGGTTGTTTCAATGGTGTGATAATTCTATTTGATGAATATTCTTGCTTGAGTACTAGTCCTTGAGTACAAGGTGAGTACAAGGTGTCTTGAGAAGTATAGTCATAACAAGCATAACCATATAATGAGCATGTGCATGATAAGCATGGAGAGGTATGTGCAGAGGTATTTCATTATTTGAGGAGCATGTAAGGCTTGTGAGTAAGTTATATAAGCATCAAGGAATGTTTCAAGGTCAATTGTCAAGTTTCAAGTGCTTGAGATGCCTAGTCATGATAGTAGTCATGGCATGTAAAGTCCTTATAAGAAGGTCTGAGCTAGGTGTCTTATTGAGATGAGTGAACATAAACATGAATGGATGTATGAGGTTTATTTATCATGTATATGAGTCATTGAAGCACTCATGTAAGTCTCGGGGTGAGCCTACAGGGGTAGGACCTATAGACCTAGTCTGCACCTAGACCAATTCTAAACCCTACTTGGCCTAATGAGGCATCATGATATATTGTCAAGGAATATGAATACTTTATGAAAATGTTTAAGAATGTTTTAATTTTCTTAATTTTGATAATAAGGTGGAGAGTGCATGGAAATAAGTATGAAGGTTAACTTTTAGACTTAATGTGGTTTGTAGGTCAAGGTCTAAGCAAACAAAGAGAGAGAGTATGGTTCGATGGGGTATGAGGTTTTATTTATAAGGATAGTATGGATAATTTAGTGTTATCAAAGGTATGATATGTGTTTTAAAGCATGTTCACAAAGTTTTAAGTCATGGTTTGTAATAAAAGGCATGAAAAGTGGTTTTGAGGTCTCTTGATTGCATATAATGAAGGCATGCAAACTTGAGAAGGACTTTCAGGTGTTCATTGGCATGTGTAACCTCTACATGAGAACATAATATAATCTTGGTAGATGGGGAAGGGTCCTATCTCAAAATTCTAGGCTTTAATTTTTATATTAAGGGGCTATGCTTTATGAACAATCATTAACAGTGGAACTGTGTTTAAACCCTCTTAAAACCCTAATAAGGACCCAATGTTGAATATTTTGAAGAAAAAAAACATATAATGGTTCAAAATTAATATAAAAACTATTGGATCTTGTATTCATCTCTCCCAGGAACCTCCAGGTGTGATTTAGTTGTTAGGTGTTTGAGTAGAACCTACATGAAAGTGTTAGTTTCTTAGAGATTTACTATAGAAGTCAAAGTTGACCAAGTAAAATTATGAAAATAATTAGATGGATAAGGTTGAAAAATTTATTTGATATCCAAGGTTATTTTTTTATAGTTTTTATCCCTCATGTATGCTAAACTGATCATCCAAGTTAGCCAGTCACTAACATGCCTAATGGTGGAAATAGTGAAAAACTCAAACAACAGTGAGAAAATGTTTACAAATATGTTATAAAGGAATATGGATGAATAAAATTACATGGATGTGTTTTTAAATATTTTAATACATTCTCATGTCTAATATAAGTTTTGGGGGTTAGTGGTTATAGTGAAAAAGTTGCTCACAAGTTGACTTGTTTGGCTCAGTGAAGTTTATGTATAGTGAGGTTATGAATTTGGTATACAAGACCAATATTTAAATTTTAAAATATTATATTTATATATTATAATGGTATAATAATATCATAATATAATATACATGCATTTTAATTCATTTAAGATAACTAGACATGTGTTGAAGATCATTGTCATCACAACTATGCTTTAAGGTAAACTGGTAGTTCTGGGTAAACAAGTTGTACTAATGAGTTTGAGATTCTATGGCATGAGTTGAAGTATATAATTTACATGATGTTTATATTTATTAATTTTATGTACTATCCATTATTTTAATAATTTTTGATATATAATTAAATTTTTTAAAATGTTGAAGCTAAAATGGCCTGTCTAGTTCTCGTTTGTTTGTGTGTAATAAGATCAAAAGATTGGTATGCAAGACCAGTATTTGAAATTAAAAATTATGGTTTTTGTATTTTAATTTTATATATAGATTTAAAATAATAATTTTAAAGTATCACTAGTAATGGGAATTATTATTTTAGGTTTTGAAGATCAAGTTGTTCTTGACTAGGTTTTGGAGTGTTTTGGAAGTTTTGAGTGAGCTATTTGCAGAGAAAGGTTTGAGACCTTTTGCCATGAGATGTGAACTATAAAGTATATGTTAATGTACCTAATTTATTATATATTATTTTTATATTTTTTATTTTCATTATTGTGTGGCTAAATAATATGTGATATTCAGTTGTTCAAGACAAATTTTCTATGTATGAGAAGGCCTAATTATGAACAGTATTAATGGTGTGCTTCAAGTTGTGGTTAGATATAAAAAGTGTTATTGAGCCTATATGAGATTATTAGGGGAATATTTCAGTGGTATATGATATTTTACTATTGTGTGAGGTGTTTTAATGTGTTCCAAGGAAAATAAAGTATAATGTGTCCCAAAGTATACCTAATGGGATTAGGTCTCCATGAGACCTAAAGATGAAATAAGGCCTAATTGAGGTATCCCAGACCTAAAAGGACTCAAATAAAATTTTATTCATGTTTATGAGATATCCTAATATCTATTCCATGGCTCACCTAAGAGGTTAAGGGTATTTGGCTGACTAAGAAGTGTATGAGCAAGAGGCTTGTATATATACTAGGCAGTTTTAGGCCTATTTGTGTGTGTAGAGAAAAAGCAAATTAAACAATATATTATAGAGAAGAAGGAGGTATTATAGAACATAATATGAGTATAAAATATCTATAATTAATATTTGATAGAGGTTTTATGTATGAGGATCAAGGTCATATGACCTAATTAGGCTTGAAGAGACCTAATTGAGCGAAGAGACCTAGAAGGCAATTTGAGAGGGTTGAGAGTGTGAAGAGATGAAAAAGTGGTAATCATCAGCTATTTGAGAAACAAGGTGTCTTGAAGGTGATCAAATAAATTAGGTGGCTGAGTTGGTATTGAGTCATCTAGGGGATTGGTGCTTCCTTTCAAGTTGGTGATTGCTAAAGCCTATCTAAGTTGGTGCTTAGCTAGTTGGGTTTGGTGATCCATGTGAAGTAGGTGATTCACTAAATTTGGTGTTTGTATTATAAGACTATAGTCAATTTATAAATATAAATGGTTTTTATTCCCCTTGAGGGTTTCTCACATATGTGACTTATTCTTTTTTTTCATCCTTATATGGATAGGTGTTTATGCTTGCTAGATATATATGCTTGTTTGAATGGTTCATGATTACTTAAGTGAAATTGATAAGAAAGTTTTTAAGACTAATTCACCCCCCTATCAGTCATTTTTATTCCAACATAATGTTAACGTCATCAATCCCTTTCTTACATGCAACCATGATATCCATTTTAGAAAACTTGTCCATTGTAATGAACACAATATCATACTAGCATCTTGTCATAGGCAACCCAATCATAAAATATATGCTGATATATTCCCATGGCTTGGATGGAACTAGTAAAGGTTTGAAAATTCCTAGCATCTTATTTGTGGGCTTGGTGACGTGAAAAGGAATGTAAGATTTGATGCAGTGTTCCATGTCTATGTGTATGTGCGGCCGGTAGAATTATGACTAGAATGTGACTACAGTATTTATCATATTAAAGTGTCCTAAAATCTTATTATAATGTAGCTACTAGATGAGTCACTAACAAGGTGTGCCACTAGGAACACATAGATATTTGAGCTTGTAAAGAAGTTGGTCAAATAAGTAGAACTCATAAACTTGTTTACCTTGCACTAGGCTAGTGTAAGTCACTACGAAGTCCTAATCAATTGAGTAAAGTGATACCTAATCTATACAGTTGTGGTTGCACATGTCCAATACCAAGATGAGTACATGAATCAATGGTTAATTAAGACAATCTTCTACCTTGTTGTCCTTCCCTTTCTTATGTTTTATCATGAGATGAAACTAATGTAGGTAAGTCATCCATTTCATGTGTTGTGTGTTCTCTAGATTGTTATGTGTTTGTAGGAACTAAAGTGGCTTATGATTTGAATAAAAAACTATCACCTTCCTTAGAATGTAGTGTCACCATTTCTTGATTACTTAAAAAATAACATATATTTCTTTCTCATAGGTGGATTACCTTTACACCATGTCGCTAAACATCTTTGAATGGTATGCAATTGAATGTCCATGTTTCATGAGCACTGCATCAAGTGTATAATCAGATACATCAGTGTGAATTTTGAAGGAATGCATAATGTTAGGCATTGTAAGAATAGACATTTTTTAGAGGCATTAATTGAGTTCCATAAAAGTGTGATGTTGTGCATGAGTCCAATCAAACTTGGTTTTTATATATGTTATCTGGCTAGAGCCTAAGAGAGGTGCAAGAAACTAAGGATGAGCATGTAGTTAAAGTTAGAAAGTCCAAGAAAAATCAATTTTGTGAGATTAAATAGAGTAGGACAATCTTGGATCACATTGATATTCTCTAGGTCTATATGGATACCCATGTGATCAATGATGTATCCTAAGTACAAAATCTATGTAACATTAAATGTACACTTTGCTAAGTTAGATTACAACTTGTGTTAACACAAGGTGTTAAAGACATCTAAGATGTGCTCCATATGCTCATCCCAAAGGCATGACCAACCATTTGTGAAATCCTTCCTATGTCTTGAATGTTGTCTTCCATACATCTTCAAGATGGATTGGAACCTGATGGTAAATTGACTTCAAGTTAATCTTGGTGAAGTATTGAGTGCTTCAGAGCTACTCTAAAAGGTTGTTAATGCATGGCAATGGGTACTAATTATTCACCATTATCTTTTTGAGTGCACGATAGTCTATGCAGAGTCATTAGGAATCATCCTTATTTGGTATGAGGACTATCAGACTTCCACAAGGCAAAGAGATAGTATTGATCTTACCTTGATTAAGGAGCTCTTGTATTTAGTGCCACATTTTTCCATTTTACCAAACTAATATGTTTTACATAGACCTATTCAAAAAAAGATATCTAGGGACCAAATCAATGTGGTAATTTATTATGCAATGTATTGGATGGCCTTTAGGATCTATGAAGAATTTGTTACACTAATCTAGTAACTTGTCAAGTTGTTATTACTATAACATTATGTGAGTGGTGTGTGTATCTAGAGTGCACTTTGTCATTTGTGCAAGTGTGTTAGGGTGGACCATGAAAAATATAATCTTTTATGTGTGAGATAAGTTTGTGACATTTTTTGGTAGAGACCAAGGTGAGTTTGGTCATGGGCGCTGACTTGAAGAGGTGGTAGAAATAATCCTAGGCACGAATCTTCATGGCCATACAAATAAAATCTCCCTAGTAAGGTGTCATAGACCTACAAAGGCATGATTTAAAAAATGACATTATCCTCCATAGGATCTAATTTATATTGGAAAGTGCATTATCATTAGACCTGTGTGTCTTTCCATTAGTGCAGTCATCCCAAAGAACATGGCTTAGGATGCATAGCAATGGTGAGACCAAGGCATTGAGATGTGGATTGTGTAATGATATTTTTATGACTACCACTATTAATGATGAAATAGAGAGGCTGATCCTTCACCCAAAACTTGGTGTGGAAGAGACATTCACACTCTTTAAACATGTCAATCACAGTGGTGTTGGTGCTTAGACAAAATGCATCTTGATCAGTGCTATCCATTAGTGTGGTTCTTGATATAGACTATGTGAGCAAGGAATGATATGCATAGTATTCATAATCATCATGAGTGGATGAGTGATGATGATGACACCACTTATCATCAAACTTCTTCTTGACTTTGTCTGATGTAGAAGATATTGGAGCCTTTGAGTGTTGTGCAATTTTTTAAGGCTACTCACCTTTGCAACAAGTGTAATGCTTTTATGCAAGTGGCTATGACGTGGAATTATGTAAGGGTTGGGTTTTGTGCACTATGTTGGATGAATATCTAGAACATTGCTTCATCCTTACCTTAGCATCTATCTTGGTAGCATTACGATATGCTTATCCAAAAGTGTTGAAATTTAAGAACCTAAATTTGGATAGATATAAGGTGAGAGTCCATTGATGTACTTTATCACCCTATGTTGTTCTCTTAAGTTCTCTTACAAGCATGCAGAGTAGTCATGGAATGTGTTGGTGTAGTATTCCACTGAATGATCCTTATGTTAGCTCTATTATTGGAACTTGATGTGTTCATCATCAAATTATTAGAGAGGGTATTATTCTACCTTCAATGCATCAACAAAAGTCTTCCATGATTTAATTATAATGCACTCTTGTGCAGCTATGCAATGAAGGTCTCCCACTAGTGAATAATCAGAATGGACATCTTTAGTATTGTGAAGGTGATCTTCTTAGCATTGGTCAAGCAGTTGACTGAGAAGAATGCCTCAAGTTTTCTAATCCTGGTATCCAGTATCTTGGTATTGATCTTGCCTTCGAATAGAGGGATGCCAAGATTGAATTGTAATTTAAAGGGGGTTTGTTTCTGAAACCATTGTAGAGCATTCTATTGAGATGGATGGGAAGGAATTAGGTTGAGATTCATCATTAACTCATAGAAATGACTAGAAATTTTGGTGCATTATGACTGTAATGCATCGATGATAAGCCTTCAAAATTTTGGGGCTACCTCAATTTGATTTTGGGTGTTAACCATCTTATTTTTACTACAATGTTCTTCCAGAATCTCTAAAATAGATCTAATTTTTGGACCTTATCTCTCTCATTGTGCTCATGTGGTTATAGGCACATAAAGGAATGGAGATATCCTATGATATCAATGATTCACACCATGGGGTATAATACCAAGTGTGTGGGGGATAACAAGTTTTATTATGCATAATGAATGCATAGAGATGTATTTGAATAGAATAATAAAAGACACATTCAATGGAGTGGAAGTATTAATTGAAGGAAATGCAACTTCTATTCATAAATGAAAGAATAGATAAGTATAGTACAATGTCTATAATGTGTGTATGTAAAGTAGATGTGCAAAGCAATCTATCTATGTCATGACTTTATAATGGCATCAACCCAACTAACTATCTTATCTATTTTTTGGCCATATGTGTATTACATATTCAACATGCATATTATAAGATCAATTTTTGTATAGTTACCAAGGAGGGTATTGATAAACACATCTATCTTCTTGTTAGATGTGGTAGTTGGAAATGGTCTAAATAATTAATGTCCAAGCTATCTTCAATGAATTATAATCCTGAGATCCTCTATTGGTAGCTAATGGCTAGTTAGACCACTTGTTGTGCTGTATAGTTAGGGTAGGCTGACACATGGTTATGCTAAAGTGGGGCCCAAATGAGTCGATGAGCCCATGAGAAGATTCCAATGAAGTGCATAGGGATATGAGGTGAGGAGTGCATAGTGCAATGCACATGATATGATATGAAATGATTATTACATGAAAGTTTATGAGTAGGTGTGGGACCTGTGTGTAAGATTGTGAGCAAGCTTCGGGCAAAAGAGTTTGTAACACTGTGTGATAGGAGTGAGTTATACACATAATAAAAAATGAGGAGTGTGTTTAATTATGTAGAGACTATCCATGGATTAGTAATTGGGTTGAGATAACCCCAATCACCCCCATAATGACTAAACATTATCTACATATCCAATACTTCAAAGAGGGAATTCAAGTCCATGTAATTCTACCACTTAGAGTGTTTTGTGCAATTGTGCTCCTTTGACTACATGAATGTATCTAGAGATGGATTGAGTACTTGGTCATGATTTCATTTGGCTCTAATAAAATAAGATTTAGACTTAGCTGAGGACTACTTCAAG
Organism: Torreya grandis; assembly: GCA_037957365.1. Lineage (NCBI taxonomy): Eukaryota > Viridiplantae > Streptophyta > Pinopsida > Cupressales > Taxaceae > Torreya > Torreya grandis. Next base: position 1,087,021 of record JARHVA010002712.1, on the reverse strand, counting down.
TGATTAAAATAAAAAACTGGTAATAATAGGGAAGTTTTCCTCAATGTTCAATAATGTAGGTATACATATGTATTGAAATTGGCAAGTGTTAGGATAAGTGAATTAAGTGTCTTTATAGCAATTCAAAAGGGTAACCACACACTAGGAATCCTAAAAACATAGATGAAAAAGTAAGGGGGTTTTAATTTCAAAATTTAACTATTAGAGGACCCAAAATATAAAAATCCCATAGGGGTCAAGAACACCTACCACTATTGACCCCTACTAGGTAATTTTGTCCTTTAGGGAAACTTGTGGCTTTTGGGTATGGATCTATTTGAACATATGCTTAGGTATGTTTTTGGTTGTTAGATTTTTTTTGTAGGTGTTAGATACCAATTTAGGAGATAAATATGTCCATGTACATGGTTAGGATAGTGTTTAACCTTAATTTGGATAAGAGCTTATCTTGCTTGGGTAGATAAGAGTTAAGGATATAGAAATGATAGGGCACAAGGGTGAATATCAAATCTAAAATAGGTCAATAAATATACTAAACTCAAGTATACCATATGTCAAATTTATAAAACTAAGGTTGTTAATGAAAAGTATAGTTATGATAAATATATAAATGACATAAAATGAAGTACTTAGTTGTTTCTGATGCTAATACCATTTTGTATTTGGTCTAGGTAGGAATATAGTTCTAGAATAATTGTTAGATTCTAGATCTAGTGCCTTTGGCTATTTGGACATTTGCATTATCCTAGGATAGTTACATCAATGCTAGTGTCCGAGTTTAACACAAGTGTCCTATATGAAATATACATTGAAATAAGATGTGACCACTTGGATGCTTCTAGATTTGGATTTGCCTTCACTCTGGTGCATTCAGATCTAGGTCATGGACTATCTCTCTTGGAGAAATGGTAAAACCCTAAATTTACATCTTTAATGTGACCTTGGGAAAAAATGGGTTAGTGGGCACATGGTGTCGATCTTACCCATAATGAACCCACTATCAAAGGACACTACCTACATAGCCAATACTTTAGAAGAGGGCCTCAAACTCAGGAAGTTCTCCCTGATGTGTTGGCTTGTGTGTGAATTATGGAATGTATAAAGTACAATAGTAACCTAGCTTATAACTTGGCAAATATGACCTTATGAATTTTCCTTTAGTACTTTAGACCTATAGCTAGGATATTCCTTTGACTCATATCAAGATAGGGCAAAATATAAAATATTTTGGTTACTTGAGTGCTTCTTGATTGGTCTTTTGGTTTGATTGCTAGGTGAGGAATAATGAGGGTTGATCTTGTATTTATATCAATCTATTTGGAGTAATAAATCACATTAAATCACTTAGGATAACCATTATAATATGTTTCATTTAAAAATTATATGACTTTAGGGTATTGGACACTTACATCAAGTTAGGACAATAATGTTGATGATATTATCTATCCCAAACACTAGTGTCTAGGGAAAAGTAGAGTAGACACAGGCTCAAAACTTGTAGATGTATAAAATAAGTACACTTTAAGCATTCTGGGTAAGATGGGATGTTTATGTCATCAATATAAGGCTGGTTATACTAATAGATAGGCCAAGGGGCACAAGTTAGATAAGATGTGAGGCTTACAGAAGCAATGTAAGTGTAGAACTAAGAGGAACAACCAAGGCCATGAGTTTTCTAGGTGTACAAGATTGAGGTGATACATAATAAAAAATATCATCTAAATTTGCCCCACCTTTAATATTTTAATGAAATTATTAGTTTAAGGAAAAAATAAGTACCTAGGTGTGTATACACACCCTATCTTTGCTTGAGTTGAATTTGAGTGATTTATTGGATCTAGGTTTGAGTGTTTCAATGGTGACTAACCTGCAACCAATAACATGTTACAATGTATAACTAGTGCATATAATTTGGGTTAGAATCAATTTAAATTGATTGAAATTGAAAGAGTAAGGTTCAAGAATACACCTATGTGTTTATATAACCACCTTGCCTATTGGCAAGTTACTTTTACAAAAGATGTATATTGTAAGGATTTAAAATTGAGATTTGGATAAATATAGATAAATATTTAAAGTGCATGTATCCAATGAGATAGCAATAGAGAGAGGGGTTGAAAGACAAATTCCCCCAAATTTAGATAAAAAATGAGTTACTACCTGGCTATTGAGATTAACTCAACTGTGCAACCCAATGATACTCATAACTTTGTGAGTTTGGATGGTCAAGTCCAAACTAAAAACTTGGAAAGATTTAGTGATTTAATCACCCTAACCATGCTAAAAGGTGAACCAATTAATGTAGTAGATTGGTTTGCTAAAGTCCATAAAAGTCTATTGGGTATCATTATGTGTAATAGTTTTAGAATCTAAATTTTATTTATATTTTATAATATTAGGCACATGTTGCATAAGATATGCACCTTGGGTTTGTATCATGCTAAAATTGTGTGTAAGAATGGTACCATGTATAAAATTCTACCATAAATGTGTATCAAAATCATATAATTGTGTGTTTTAACCAATTCAAAAAACTATGTAAGTGTGGAGGACATGCCTCAAAATCATGCACCCATTATATATAGAGAAATAAAAAATTTATATAAATACCATTGTGAAGGGCATGTTACCAAAACATGTCCCCAATGTAAACTGGAGATGCTAAAAATTGAATGGGTGTTGAGAACGTGATTTCAAAGCATAACCCCATTATATTTGTGAATTTTAAGTACCATGTCAAATGAACATGGAGAACATGTTTTGAAATCATGCCCCCATTGAATCTAAAAAATTTGAATGTGTGCAATCCATGTTACCATGACATGCTCCCACTGAATCTACAAACTGGTGTGAGTACTATGTACTATGTGAGTGTGGAGAACATTCTTTCAAAGCATGCCCCCACTGTAATCTAGAAACTATGAAAATGTGGAAGCCATGTCACCATGACATGCCCTTACTAATATGCCCAACCTTTGAGGTGAGGGGAAAATATTACCTTGTATTTAGCTCACCTCAAAAGGATAAGTTAACTATAAATTTGTGAATGTGACCATGTAGCATATAGAAGGAAACATGTCTAGGTAAATGTATCATTGAAGTACATAGGATCAATGTGATCACATGTATGTATAAATTGAATGATAAAAATCATGGTAAATTTTAGATAGTAATAATACAAGCTCAATAAGCAAAAAAGCACAAACATAAGAGCACTCAAAAGTAAGTCAACAGACAATGGTCTAAGGAGATCGCAAACAAGGGGCATGTTCAAATGCCACAAAATTGAATGGATGTGACTTAGTAAAATATCCACAAAAGTAAGGAATGACATATTCAAATGTACATATAATTCAATGACATATTCAAACTTCTAATAAGGAAATCATAGGAACAGGGGCCACATAACAAGACAAAACACTCAAGGAAGTGTGTAAAGGAAAAGCATAAACAACCAACATAAACATGTCATTGTGGCTCATGAATAAAATGTGTTATAGAAAAATATAAATTACACATAATATCAAGTACCTTGTGTAATTTATAATCATGTATAATAGGCATGTTTAAGTATATATGTAAGCTCACACATGATAATGTAGAGTGATCATCAAATCATATAACTTGTGTGTATTAAGATCATATAAGATGAATGACCCCAAAGTCTTAGTGACATGAGTAGAAGGAAGTACTAACACCCATAAGTGTATCATGTATATACTTATGCCTATATATGTGTATGTAGGATTAAATGATATGTTAGTCCTCAACATGGAACTAACACACATAGGTGCCAAGGAGCCAATAAAACATGTATTTGCCAAAAATGTTTTTGGTTTTTTGATTTTGATTTTATAATAAGGAAAGATCATCCTATGATGCCATCCAATGGATGGTCATAGATATGTCCACCCCACTATGAACCTTACAACCTCAAATTATATCCTTTACATTATTTACATCATGATTGGATAGGTTGAAAAGGGACATAGCATGTTGCTCCTCACATTTTTCACGTGTATTAGAAGATATAATGCTATCATTTGAAATATGTATTAATTTGCCTTCATGAGGAAAATAAATGCATTGTTGATTTTGGTCAATTTTTACTTTCATGTGTTATAGACAAAGAGTTCCAAGTGTAAATACATAAAGAGAGGTGGTAAGCATAACCCACAACCATGTTTGAATTACTTTAGGACCACAAATAATTGGTATTGTTATGTTTCCCAAGGATTCTTTCCAAGTAACCTTATTTTGAAAATCTTATAAGCTAAAATTGAGCTGCTAAAAATATTTTATGTTGCAAGTGGTCTTAGTTTATGTAGGATCAATATGGTTATGCCAATAATAAGCACCACCCATGTATAAGGTAATTGTTAAATCCTAGTGATGTGTGTTTTTTATTATTTTTTATAAGGCTAATTCCTTTGGAAGAACCCCAAATTTAATATTTTGGTCATCGATAATATCTTAGATTTTTCAAGGTAAATCAATTATTAGTAGAATGCCTAGGGCCTTGATGATAGTTAAAATAATCATTTACATCATACCCTTTGGATAGAGGTATATTTACATCAACCTCTATTGGAGGGGGGAGAGATATAAGATGACACTCTAGCAACTGTTTGAGTAATGAAACTGGGGACTCAGGTAGAATTGTAAATTATCTCCTTGGTGCCTTATATAGAATGAATTGGTTATATTAGTATACAATTGTATCAATTTGGTGTCCATATTTGCATAATTACGGTGAATGATTATCTATTTGTTGGGTCATTACACAATATTGGAAGGGATTAAGATCCATTGGACATATGTAAATAAATACCTAATGACTAAATTTTAAGCACATGTGCAAATTGGGGGGAACTGCATGCATCTTGTGTATCTAAGGTCTTCCCAAGAGAATGTTGTAATTGGAATCATTTGACATAACATAGCACAAGGTGGGTAACATCAGGTTCACCAAATGTTTAACCTTAACTGGATAACAAGTTATCTTATGAACATATAGGGTTAATGTTATAGAAATAATAGGGCATAAAGGTGAATATCATATCTACATTAGGATAATTAATGTGTTAAACTCAAATGTACCATATGTTGAATTTATAAAACTAAGATAGACTATTAATGGAGAGTACAATTATGCTAGTTATATAAATGAAAAAAGAAAGTAATTGGTTATTTTTGATGCTAATATAGTGTTAGATCTGGTACAAGTAGGACTCAATCAAGAAGTAGGCAAGAAGAAAGTTTTAGATCAATTGTTAGATTCTAGATTTGGGGCCTCTGTTTCTCTAGACACTTGCATTAGCTTGGGATAGTTACGTTGAAACTAGTGTCTAAGCTCAACATTAGAATCCTATACAAAATATGCACTAAAATAGGATGTGACAACCTAGATGCTTTTGTATTTGGCTTTACTTTTTCTCTAGTGCATTGACATCTAGGTCATGGACTATCATTCCTGGTGAAATGAGAAAACCCTAGCTTTCCATAGTCAATGTGACCTTAGGGGAAAATGAGTTAGTGGGAACATGGTGTTGAGCTGACTCGTAATTACCCCATTATCAAAGGGTATTACCTACATAGCCACTACTCTATAAGAGGGCCTCATACTCATGTAGTTTTCCCCTACGTGTTGGCTTGTGTGTGAATCATGTAATGTGTAAAACAAGTACAATAGTGACCTAGCTTATAACTTGGAAAATATCACCTTATGACTACTCATTTAGTACTTCAGACCTATAGCTAGGCTTTTACTTTGAATGATATCAGGATATGTTAGAATAAAAAAGCTTTTGGTAACTTGAGTGCTTCTTGAGTTCTCTTTTGGTCTGATTGCTAGGTGAGGAATGAATGAGGGTTGATATTTTATTTATATCAATAATTTTGGAGTAATAACTCATATTAAAGCACTTAGGCCAACCATTATAATATGTTTCATTTGAAAATTAGATGAATTTAGGACACTAAACACTTACATTAAATCAAGACAATAACATCAATGCTACTATCTATCCTAGATACTAGTCTCTAGGGAGAAGGGGAGTAAACACATGCTCAAAACTTGTAGAGGTATAATACAAGTACATTTGAAGGGCACGATATGATGTCTATGTCTTCAATATAAGACTTGTCAAACTAAGAGATAGGCCAAGGAGCATAAGATAGAGCAGGTGCGAGGCTTATAGAAGCAAGGCATGTGTAAAACTAAGAGAAACAACTAGGGTCATGAGTTTGACAAGTGTACAAGATTGAGGCGCTACATAATAAAAAATTATCATCTAAAAATAACATGAAGTGGTGAAATAGGTCCATATTAAGTACACAAGTTAATTAGAGTGAAATAGGGTAAAAAGTGACATGATCAAGTATTCATGACCAGATTTAGGTGTCTAAATCCCCCTTGCCCCCTTGCCCCTCACTATCGATCCCCTCAGTATATAAATGAAATTACTATATTAAAGGATAAACTATACCTTAGTGTGTACAACACACTTTAAATTTAGGAGAAACTAAAAATTATGCAAGGTATTCCATGAAAAATTTGGCAATGATGCAAAATTAGTTAATGCTCGTATGTGAAACTAAAAACCCAAATTTAACTTGAATTTTTAAAGATTGAAGAGAATAATGAAGGATTTAACCTGTATGTGTGAACCTATGTTACTCTTATGACTTTGCTTGAAGATGATGCTTCCTTGAAGCATTGGATAATTGGTGTTTCACATGAAGCACTTGGAGAATTTGGTTCCTTAGCTGAACCAAAGGAGAATTTGAGGGTGATCTTGCCCCAAATTAAATGTGCAGTTATATAGAATAAATAACACCCATTGAGGGATGTAGAATCCTTAATTTAATTTAACTAGTATTTATAACCCCAAGATGTGAAACATGTTGAAATCTAATTTGGATTCATAGACATAATACTAGAGGGCATTGAACCTATAAGTTATGAATTATGCACTTAACTGAATCAACCATTGCAGATGGCTTGTAGATTCAATTGAAAATTTGTTCTTGAATGCATGATCAAAAGATAATGCAAAACATCCATGCTCCTACCATGTTTGTAGATATAAAATAGTATTGAAAATTTGAAAAATAACAGTGTACATGAATTTGTATCATGCCTTGATCGATAAATTTAGAATTTGTAACTATATGTAGATGCAAATTGTAAATTATAGTTGAAACTTGGGTATGAACTTATATCACACACTCAAAATTGTATGAATTTATGTTTTGGTCTTGCAACGTGCATGCATATGTATTGTGTATACCCCCATAATTTGTGCCAATGACTAAATTTTGAACCATTTTACAACCTTTGAAATTGTATTTGGTACCAAAACTTATTTTTAATTTTGAAAAGGCTCATCACATGTATGAAATATCCACTAAAATGCCCAATTTTTTAGGTTGGGGAATTGATCTTGAAATTCACTCATCTCAAAATAAAATTTAATTAAAACATGTGTAATAAGATGCAATCATTAAATAATGTAGCATATGGGAAAAGTATGTCAACATAGTAAGATTTGTACCATTTGAATTATGTATGCAACATATAAGGCAAGGATTATAGAAATGTATCAGTGAAGCTAATTGTAATATATTGTAGAATTAGTATCATATACATTAGTTAGTGCATGATATGCATTATGGCACTTATCAAACTTAACAATCTCAACAAGCACAATGCCATACAATAAGGCTAAGGGCCACATACAAGGGTCATGTTCATATGTTGTATATTAAAATATTTTACACACAAGGCCAAAGGATACACACAAAGGACATGAATAATGTCACAAACAAGGCAGATGTTCAAATATTTCATAAATCATAGGGCCAAGTGTGAGGCCCTAATTTTTTCAATGCTTGTTTTTAGACATTTTTTTATTGAACACTTGTCCTAATATGATGTGCTCTATATGTATTGAGACATGAGATGTTATTATTACCTTATGTTTGAGACAATGGATTTTATAAATGTGATGGTGTTAGTTTACTTACATTATTTTAATTATCCATTATTATGCTTAGTATATTTATGTACTAATAGAGCTATTGTTTCTTAAGCATATGATTGATTATATATATGTTTAGATGATTGGCATGAGTATATTACCATTGAGATGTTACACTTTGGATATGTTTGTATGGATTGATATTACTTGTGTTGTTTAGATTCTTAAACTTCGGCTATCTAAGGTATTGCATTTTATGTGTGAATCGATGTCTAGGTGATATGGGAGGCTAACAAGGGAACTGGGATTATGCTGACCATGAGTGCATCCTTGGTATAGTGGTGAAATGACTACTTGAATTCTTGAAATCCAAACCCAAGTCTAATGTCTTAGATTGTAAGTTATGAACATACTTTCCCCTCATCATAATATTCATGCCTTTGAAACTATTCATTATTATTGTTCTAAACCTTAGGAGTCACTTTAACATTATTATTGTTCAATAAAGTAAATTTATAAACCACATAAGTGGTCCCATTGACTAAAACTCAAATTGGAATTTTCAACTAATTTTTTGAGTGGTTATAAAGTGAATTACAGGTAGATATTTATGTATTTAATGTAGACACCTCGTTTTAACCACTTTAGTGTCTAAACTATGTTTTAGAATGATTTTTTGTAATCACACATAAATTCAATCAAAAATCAATATTAAACCCTATTTAGCTATACAACTATCATTTTAATCCAAAATCATAGTGACACATCCCTAATTGGGGTAATGAATCATCTCACAATATTAATCTAATCAAGTGCACCCATTACTAATTATAACCTTTGAAAGCATGATCAGAAGTCAATCAAATGAGTGCCATTATTCTAATTTATAATTAATCTTTGATTAATTAGCCTAATCTTACTCTAATAGGAAATTCTATGAATTTTTAGAATTATCTTATTTTCCTAAATAAAAAATGCTTTATTACCTCACATAGGTGATGTCATTCAACAAGATGGGAAAGAGTATGAGTGAAAGTAAGTTCGTACACTCCTCTTACACACTCTTCCTCTTACACCCCTCTTACACACTCCAAGAGGCCATGACAGCACTTTATTCCATTTTTCTTTCCACACTCCAAAAGGAATTAAATGACATATCTTACACACTCTAGGCGTGTAATGATGAGTGTGAGGACTCATCCTCTACCATTGATCTTGATCTTGATTCAATGGTCCATAATAATCCTAAAAATATATAAAATCAAAGTTGAATGGCCATTATAGACAAGATTTTTGAGTGTAGTGTTATTATGTCAAAATATAGCAAGAAGCTTCACTTTCTCATCTCATGTGGCAAGCCAAACCACAAGTGAATAAGGGGAGATGCCACCCATGAAGTACTAGCATTACCAAAGACTCATATATCACAAACCGAGCTCAACATCTACATACCTATCATCAAGCAAATATTCAAGGTAGGTAAAAGTGTTGTATTTATCCTTCCAATTGAATTCTTTGCTTGTTACCTTCATATCTCACCCAAGGGATTGGACTTGAGTGGTTATGTCTCTAAGTTGTTTTTGGTTATTTAACTAAAAATTGACTAACTACCTCCTGAATTTATAATCTAGATTTAAGACCCCAATTTACTTTAGGTTAGAGTAGGACTTATTTGGAGTGTGGATAAAGCCATAGGATAGCCCATGCACCCATATATGGTATGGGATAATGGGAACATTGAAGATTCATCTACTTAAATTGCTTTCCCACATGGGCTATTAATAGGATTTAATGTCTTCAAGGGAGGTAAAAATGTTGTATTTATCCTTCCAATTGCATTCCTTACTTGTTATCCTCATATCTCACCCAAGGAATTGGACTTGAGTGGTTATGTCTCTAAGTTGGTTTTGGTTATTTCACTAACAATTGACTAACTCCTTCTTAAATTTCTAATCTACATTTAAGAACCCCAATTTACTCTATGTTGGATTAGGACTTGTTTGGAGTGTGGAGAAATCCATAAGATAGCCCGTGTGCCCATTTATGGTATGGGATAATGGGAGCATTGAAGAGTCATGGACTTAACTTGCTTTCCCACATGGGCTTTTAATAGGAGTTAATGCTTTTTTGGAATTTTATATCAAGGGACAAGGAATGTGAAGGGACACATGTCACCTTCCCATTGGTAAATGCATGTGAGTGCCTTACCTATATGAGGAAGGAAATCCTTCCTTAGAAGGATTTTTTTGGCCATTTTTAATTTGAGAGGTGGGAGGAAAGCTAGAGGAGAGAAGGAGAAGCTAAGGGAATAAAGAAGATATCTTATTGTGTGAGGAGGTGAAATAACCCAACCATGTGAAGAGGAATTATATTGAATTATATTATGTTGAACCAAGTAAAGAACCTAGGATTATATATTCCTTTATATTTTATTTTTTATGTTATTACTTTGAAAGAGAAGGTTATCCCTTTTGTTTTCTTCTTTATAAGAGGTGCATGGCGACTCAAGCTACCCTCTTTTCACCTTTACTTGCCATAGTTGTGCCTATGGCCACCATGTGGGTTTTATTTCCCACTTAAGATTTGGAGATGAACCATCCCTCATCTTTTGATTGGTTATTTTCAAATGCCATTTCTTGATTCATTTTAATGTCATTAGGTTATCCATTTTGGATTAAATTACTTGTATTATTTTTTCTCTATTTATGTAGTGGTAATGACTAGTGTAAGTGGGTTCTCATGCCCTCCTAAGTGTTTCTTCTTTATGAAGTGGTAGTGGATAGTGTAATTGGGTTTTCATACCCTAATATATGGTTAGTTTTCATAATTGATTGGGAAAAGGTCCTCTCATGGCTAAGATAAGTGGTAATATAAGTGGAAAACATCCCCATGTTCTCATTCTCTCTCAATGAGCCTTATTATGTTGGAATGTGCTTATGGTTACTTTGATATTATTTATTTTGAAACATATATTTTTATAAATTATTGAATTTATTTTTGTCTAGGTTATAGAAGTATCTAATGGAGGATGTGCTAGTTAGCCTTCTAATTGAGCAGCATAGTTGAGTGTTATAGCCACCAACCAAATCACATCTTGCTAACCTTAACCTAAATCATACCATTGATGTTCATGATTATTAGAGATGGGAGTCTTAGGCTCATGGGTGCCTAGGGTATTCATATTATGATGGAAAATGAATGAGAGAGAGCCCCTCCTTCAATTGGCCTTGTGGGTTGTATGTGGAGTGTACTTGAAGACTTGTTATTTCAATGCTTTTACAATTATTTGTAAAAATGTTATTGGTTTTTTTGAAATCCATTATAATTTAATATTCAATTTTAGTTATTGTGAAAAGATATGAAAGGAAATATGATATAAATGTTGTGAGTTTTCATGCTCATTGCCTCCTAGTAATTCTAGTCAAAAGAGAAAAAAAGAAGAAGAAAGAACTATATATTTTGAATGACATTGTAATGCATTAATATTAATGAAAATGAATTATCATGAAAATTTATCTTTCTATAAATATTTAGTTTAGCAAATAAATTTGAAAAGTTGGGTTTTCATGCTTACATTGCCTTGTTGCTATATATGCCCTAAATAGACTATTATAATTTTATAATTTTTTTGCATAATTAATGTTACCTAAACCTCCCAAAAAACATTTTATTCATAAAATATACTCTATTAAGAATCATTGTAAATTAGTGGATTCATTTTTGGAGTCATAGAAATAAAGATGCAACATTTTGAAGTTAAAACTCCTAATTTTGTCTAGACTCCTTAAGAAAATTAACCAATTGTGAGTATTTTTTTGGGCATGAAAAACAAGGTCAAATTGGGCCTAAAATTTTTTTATAATAAAATTAACAACTTTTGGGACCCAAAACCACTTTTATTTTTTATTTTTTCCATTCTATAGTTTAACTGTGGTGAATTTTTGAAAATTTGCATTTCGCAAGGTGTTTTTCCATTGCACAAGCCCTTTGAAAGGGCACATAGCCTTATTTTGTAGGGTAGGCCAAAAGTGGAACAATGGTCACCCATGTGACCATGCAGTAGTGGTAAGAATCCATGAGAGGTGAAGGTGTAAGGAATAGTTAAATTAGGTGGTGACCACCATGGCTTATGGCCAAAGTGATCACATGTTTTTAAGTGTGTGGTTGGGAGTTGCGTGGCTTATAAGCCACATGGTAATCCCATCATGTGGGTTATGTGAAGGGGGTTAATACCCAAATAACCATGTAATTAACATAAAATAAATAAATAAATTAGTTTTAATTAAATATTATTTTATTAAAACCTATGTATTTCATAAAGTTTATACATGTTACAAATGATTCCAAAACCATAACTTTTTCAAATAGTTATACCTGATTTGAAAAGCCCATTGTAGTGACTTGGAGACCTAAAGTTGGGGGAACCCAAAAGGAACCCCACCTAATTTTTTTGTGCTATTCTATACGAAATAATTTTTAAGCCTCACAATAACACATTTTTCTAGATATGACCTCTTTCTTAAGCAAAGTTATTTTTTGACTTTGTTACTCGGTGTAGGTTCCTATAAGCCCCATAATAAGTTGAATCCAAAAATTGGACCCCCATTAATTTTTTTCCTCTATAATTTAAAATAATATTTATAACCTAAAATTAATTTATGCAAAAATAATCACCTTAAACCTGGTTTGGTGGTCATTAATGGTCGTAAGGGAGTTTAAAACTCTTAAATTATTATTTTGACAACTACAGGAGTTTAAGACCACATAGATACTTTCCATCGATCTAGGTAAGTATAAAAAAAGCCCATGCACATTTTTATTATGTCATATTTTTGAAAATAAAATAAGTCTAATTTTTCTAAAATCTTGGAGACCTCATTAATGATAGTCATCTAGGGGTGAGGAAGGTGAAGAGGGATGATTATGGATAAGTCATTATCCAACACTTCTTCCACCTTTTTTAAATATGAATTTAAACATGAAATGAGGTGTTAGTAGTCTTTATGGATCCCCATAATATTCTTAGGGTTTTTACACCATGTCTTGATTTGATAGTTAAGATTGATCAAATCCAATAGTGAAAATAGGTTGTTTCATCCTCACGGGGCTTAATTGAGATATTTTAGACCCCTTTGGAGGTTGTACGGAGACTATATGATTTTTTTAAGAAATTTCCATGACTTTGAATTAAGTCAAAAATATATTTTTATCATGACTTAAGTGTGAATCAAACCCTTTGATTGGTCAGAATCTCTTGAAGATGTTTTTGGGCACCATGAAGAGTTTGTTAGAATTGTTTAAGCCAAAGGTTGCTTGAACCCACCTTGCCTTAGTAAAACATTATTTTTAGGCCCTTGGGTCATGGGGATCATAAGGTTATCTTAGAGAGTGATATGCTTATTGACAGCCTTACATTGATTTGAGTGAGTCACACCAATATGGTTATGTAAGCTATCATGTGGCCACATGCACATAAAAATACATGTCATTTAAGAATGTGTTCTTATTACATTACATTGCATGTATTATGCCATGTAGTTGGATAATTGTTGGTAGTGCAGGTGAGTAAAATGTGCTTTTGACATTCGTAAAAAAAAATGGCCCTTTTTCTGTGTAGTTTAATCATGTAAAATTATGGTCATGACACCAAGGGCAAATGGTAAAAGACATGTTGAAGTGTCACACATACCAAACAAGATCTTATATAGACATTAAATAAAATTTTCACACAAGATCCAAGGGCCACACATAATATATTAGTAATATGTAATCTACTCTGCATAAGTAGCAATGTCAATGGAACATCAAATTATAAATCTAGTCTAAACCATATAGATGTAATGTGATCATGTCTTAGAAAATATCATATATATGTGCATGATTTAAGATAAAATTTTTAACAAGACATTTTTAAATAATATATAGCTTAACAATATAGGATTCATAGATTGATAACACTTACAAATATTATAACTAGTGAATAAGATGCCCCCAATTTTACAAGGCTACTAGTCAAAGACAAGTCCAACACCTTAATCCATGTGAAATATGTATATCTTGTATAACACTCATGAATAATAGTGAAATTAATTTGTCATAAAAAGAAAATATGTTATCTACTACCATGAGATAAATAATAAATGACAATGATGTAAACTAGATGTCTAACCATTCTCAAGTCTTGATTTAGGATTTTTAGAATATATTGAATGTGTTTAACCTTAAATTATATGTGGATCCTATTATGGGTAAATAGGGTTAAGGATATAGAAATGAATAAGGACAAAGATGATAAATATATCTATAGTAGGCTAATTAATTGAAAAACTAAGATAAAACATATATTAAATTTATTATGCTGAGATATGTTAAAAATGGAAAATATAGCTATACTAAATATTGAAATGATAATGAAAACAAGATACTTAATTGGATCTAATGCTACTACAAATATGGATCTAGAATAGGTGGGAAGCAGATTAGAATAATATTCTAGAATAGTCATCAAATTTTAGATTAAGTACTTTTGTAGTTGCAGACACTTATGTTAGCATGAGACAATTGTGTTAATGTGACCACTTGGATGCTTTTGGGTTCATCATCACGTTCACTCCAGAGTATTTAGATCTAGATCATGAACTATCACTCCTTGTCAAATGATCAAATCCCAAATATTTATCTTCATAGTGGCTATGAGAAAAATGGGTTATTTGGCACATGGTGTTAAGTTACCTCAAAGACCCCTCTATAAATGATCACTACCTATAAAGCTAATACTTTGAAGAGGGCCTTAGACTTATGTAGTTCTCCCCTATGTTTTGGCTTGTGTGTGAATCATGTAATATATGATAAACAATTATAATAATGACCTAGCTTGTAACTTGGAAAATATAGCTCTTGAGATACTCCTTTAGTACTTTAGACCTATAGATGTGGTTTCCCTATGACTAATATGGAAATATGAGAAAATGGGGAACCTTTGATCAATTTAATGCTCTTTTGTATGAATCTAGGTCTTTGCTAGGTAAGGAATGAATGAGGGTTGATATTATATTTATACCAATCCCCTTAGATAATATCTCACATTAAATAACTTAGGATAACCATTAAGATACATTTCATTTGTAAATTAGATGACTTTAGGGTACTGGACACTTATGTTAAGCAAGACACCTATGTCAATGTAGGTATCTATCTGGGATGTAAGTGTCTAGGGAGAAATAAAATAGGAACATGCTCAGAACTCACAAAGGAATAAGATAAGTAAGTTTTAAGCATTTTGGGTAAGATAAAAGTCATCAACATAAGAATGGTTAGAAATTGAGATAGGCAAAGGGGCACAAGAGAGAGCAGATGCGAGACTTGAAGAAGCGAGAAAAGTCTAGAACTGAGAGGAATAACCAAGGTCTAAATTTTCTAAGTGTACAAGACTGAGGAGCTATATAGTTTATAAATATCTACATAATATTTTTGTATTTTTACATATTTGTATTTTTTTATACTTTTAGAAATTTGAAACTAGAAATGAAAAAATCTAGTGATAAAAAAAGGTTCAAAAGTAGAAGAAAGGAGAAGTATCTGAATAATCCAAAACATATGTAAATGTGAAATATGTCCTAAAAATGTTGGCATGACCATGTATGATCAAGATGTCCCCACTATATATAAATTTTAACTTTGAAAGACATGTAAAGGATAGAAAATGAGTATGTAGAGGAGTGATTGTACATACTTGTTTCATCAAATGTACACCTGTCAAGGTATGTAGTATGTATGAACAATGTAACTTGAGAAAAAAATATTTTGTAGAAATAAACAAGGATTTACATACTAAAACAAAGTGAAATATCTATAAATTTGTAAAAGTAAGGTTTATTGTGCTTAGTTTTGGATTTCTTGGTGAAAATTTGAGTAGGATAAGAATATACAAAGTGGGACAATAATGGAAAATGTTCCTAACCTTTAATAATCAGTTCTAACATTGACATAAAATACAATTTTATCATTTTAGACTGTGAAAATTAGGAAATAAATAGAAAAATATGATATAACTAATCACATTTTGAGTTGTCTAGATCTAGAAAGTGAAAAAAGAGCCAAGGGGCCAAAAATTTAACAAGAGCCAAGGGATTAGAATAATTGATCAAATTGGTCACATGTGAAAGAAAGGGAGGAACATGATACATCAATAAAGAAGCTATGTAAAATCATATTTTTGTTTTTTTGAATTATTTGAATGTTTTTTAATATTAGAATATTTAACAATGCAACAAGTTAAGCAATGATCCCATCAATATGGGAATCATAACAATCTGTGATAAGTTATAAATGAATTAATTTATGTGAACTAAGTGTGTTATATATGCATGTATCAAACTTAAAAAAATATCACATGCAATAAGAAAGATATCTAGATCAATAATTGTGTAATCATGTGTAGAAGTAGCTCTAGAAGGTTTATAATGATGTTTAATCCAATAAGGACTAGTATTGTGCCAAATGTCATTCCTTTTGAGTAACATGTTGATATGTATGAATCACCAATTTGGAAGGTGTTACATATGATTGTGCTTGTTGAGAGTTAGCCACCTTTTTTCAATAAGTTTGCTTTTGCATTAGCTGATTTTGAACCCTTTACACCTTTTTCTAAGTTGGTTGAATAAAAATATTTTTCTTAGGTGAAACAATTATAATTTTGTTTTGTTTTTCATAGATGCATTAATGAATTATGGTGGTGGATGAGGTGGAGGTACCATATATTTTAGAGAGTACTCATATCCAATTCTTTAACTTGTAACAACTTGATTACAATGAATGTACTTTAGGTATCTATGTACCATAAAAGGTAAAACATAGAGATTTTGAAACCAAGGGCATCTTACTATCATATCAAAGACCTCATTTTTTAGATGAACTAGAAAATGAGTAGATAATATAGTAGGGCCCACTTGAAGAGGCAACACAATGTGTCCTAAAGGGGTTTATTGTTTTCCATTTAATGTCTTGACACTTTTGGATGTTGCTTGTATATCATGATATGTGTAACCTAATGAATGGAGTAATGTCATTATGAATTCATTCTCACTTTATCCATTATAAACTAACACATTGTGAATGGGTTGTTGATCAATATAAGCTTGTATTTATAAGGCAAGGAAATCAAAATCATCATCCACTATCTCACTATCATAAAAATCAATCATAGCATGTGGTGAAGTAGTTTGAAAAATTATACCAATAATTCTATTTAATGGATGATCATATGACTTGAGATGTGGATAAGCATTGTAAGTATGATGTACTATTGAATTGTCTTTGCCTATATTTTGATTTAGAAATAGCTCACTGAAAATATCCAACCTTGATTTTTTTGTTGACCACTGCTTTACGTGGTAGTCTTAGGCTAAGAACCAAGGTTTGAGGGGTATTCATTCCACCAAATTATCTTGGGGCATGATCCCAATCTCATCCCTTATATCATGGCAGGTTTTTCTATTAATAAGAATTGATCCTTGATGGGCTCTATGTGAGTTGAATATATTCACAAATTAAACCAACAACCATTCATAAACCTTGAATTTACATTCTATTGAGGCTTAATTTCCTCTATAGGAGTGCCTAATTTAATGACAACGTTATCAATGAGATCATGAATAATGTGCTTAAGCCTGAAACATATGTTAATAGAATGCCAATTTCATATATGGTAATAATAATATGCATCATTTTTAGAATATTTACCTCATAGTTTACTCATAACAATCTTGAATGGTAGAGTTAGTTGCTGTTTTTGTCTCGTCTGAGACTTTTTTTTTCCCATGGGGCAGCTTTGTATAGGGCCTAGGACCCTCTTCTCCTACTTTTTTAATAAAAACAATCTTGAATGGTAGAGTTATAATAATATGATTGCACTCAAGTAACCTTTATAGCAATTTATGAAGCAATTGTGGTAATCTAGAAAATTTTATCCTTGGTTGATCATAAATAATTATCTTGTTAGAAGTTTGAGAAATAGTATCAATTGTAATGTTTGCATTATCTTTAGTATTTGTTGGCTTAATTTTGTAAGATGGTTTAATTTGAAACTTTGTTGTGGAAGTTGAAGTATATCTAGGTTCATAATTGATCTTGTTTAAATAAATAAGCTTAAATACTCTTTCTCTTACTGTGTGACAAAGTTCCTCAAATGAACTAAATTTCTTGAAAATAATTGACTCATGAAAAGGTGAATGCAAATGGGTAGCATGGAGTTGGGGGACAATTTTATGGACATTTACTCTAATGCGTACGTGTTATAGACATTACACATATGTGTAATGTCTATTGTGCATATGCATTATAGAAAGTTAGGCTCATAAATACCAAACCATAATGTGTATGTGTTATAACATGTACACATTATATATAACCCATAATGGGTACACGCTATGTGTAAAAAATAAAATAAAAATGCCAAACCTGCATTATATTATCATTCCCCCTCAATTTTCCATTTGATCTACCTTTCTCTATGCTAAATAACATTTGAATTATGCTTGGAGGAGGAGAAAACACACTACAACTACATGTTACCTTGATGAATCAACAATGACATCATGGAGGGGAGGTAAGTAATAAAAAACCAAAGTTAGTAATACCAGATTTTAGATATTTTTTATTTGCATTATTTTATTGTTAAAACCTTTTTTAATAGCTTATTTAACTACAAGAGAATAACCTAATAACCATCTTCTTAACCCTTCTAACCCCCCACCTAACCCTCCTAACCCTCATAGCCCTCTTATAGTTGCACAAGAATCCCTAGGTAGTCAAGAGGATTTGGCTACACACATAGTGGAAAATAAATAAAAATTGAACAAATAATTAAGAAAATGAGGGACCCCACTTCGACCAAAACCCAAGCACTTATTTGGCTAATACCCTAGAGTCAATATTAGGTCAAATTGACTCAATAATGAGTCAAATTGATAGATGGGTATCATATAGGGATAAATTTAAGGATTACTATGCTAATAAATTGTAATCATATCAGGTAAAGGTTAAAAAAATATTGAAAGACCTAATTTGTGCCTTATTCATTAACCTGATAACCAATGCACCCTTTCCACTATCCAAAAAATGCTTCTTGATCCATCGGTGCCAGTAAAATTTGATTAGAAATATTTTTTAGGACTAAAGTGGATGGTGTTTTATTACCCACTAGGTTCCAAACATGAGGTCCCATTATATTTTTTGAGGAAACTCTACTGTAAGTTTGTCCTCAATGAGATTCCCAACTATTTTGACTACTCAGAGTTTTAGGGATGAGGGAAAGGCTATGTACAAGATAGGCCAGGTTCATGTCATGTGCCTAATTATATTTTAAAGGTCCCTACTTGAGAGCCACTTCATCCTAATATCCCCTCTATGGTGAAAGAGGTCGTGATGATTAACACTTTACATGTGCTTAGTGTACTTACTGACACAATCGTTCAACATATAAGCTTTCTGAGACTGATGCTAGAGATACTCCACCTAGTATGCATATTTGACCTCACCATTATAGATGTTGTGGTGATATATGCACTAGACATTTAGATAATGGTGGTGCTTGTAAGGGCTTAGATGATATAATTTTGAGTGATGAGTTTTTGGCACATACATTTGGTGTACACACCTTGGTCACTACACATATGTAAGTATATTTTATAATTGACATGTTGGATTTCAGTTATATTTTTATTTAAAAGATAGTAATTAATTTATATAGAACTTGTATAATATATATTTAGTTTTAAATGTTGTAGGAGGAGATGCTACCATCATCTTCATGGTCCACTACTATATTTTGGACAGGCCAATGTTTACATATATACAACCATTTTTAGGGCCATCTAATACTACATTTGTTGATGTTACTATGCCAATGTCCACACATACAAAGGTGATTTTTAGATAATATTATACTATATGTACATGTTTTCATTTAATAAAGGAGATAAATTTGCCATATATCTTCAATATTTTCTAGAAAACTAAGCAAGGTTATTTGTTCAGTTGATGACCATAGTGGAGACTCCTCCATATCTATAAGATGAGATAGACATAAACATTAATAATATAATGACATATGCATAGACACTCACTGAGGTACATGTTAACTTGTAATTTTGAATTATAAATATAGATTTATCTTAATAATTTTATTAGATAGTTGAACAAGTATAACTTATGTGAATGTATTATGTATGTAGGGTTGTATGATGACATATAATAGTCCCATTCAAATGATTAGTAGGGCACATTCTCATGTTTTATACCTGTTTCACCTACTTGTTCATGCACCTTAACCTGTCACTAACCCTATTGAGAATCAGATGTAGATTGAGCATGATGATGAGATTGGAGTAATTGCATGTTTAAATTATTTTTGTAATATAGTTTAAAATTAATTTATGAACTTGGTTGCATGTATAGTATCTAAATTTTATAATATTATTTATAATTGAATAGGTTAAACTATAGGAAATATATGAGCATAAAATGACTTGTAGTCAGACCTTGGAGGAATCCAAGGCATATGAGGGATATCCATCTATGAGCAAGGCATCCTAGTGAGAGTATTATTCAAGGAAGGCAAAGAAAGGGAGACTATTCGATGAGTAGGATGCCTTAGATGATGTATTTATTTGTATGCCTATATGTCGATGTATGTATTTTTTGCATTATATGCGTATATGACATTCACTTGACATTTTATTATGTTTTTAGATGATGTAATTTTTTGTATGCTTATATGACAATGTATGTGTTATTGGTATTATATGCCTTTATGGAATTCACTAGACATTCTACTATGTTCTTATTTTGTATGTTTTTATGGATACATACATACATACATACATGTTCATATTTTGTGGTGATCATCTTTTCATGTACAATTTGGATCACATTATTATTGAAAAACTAAATTTGATGGTTGTATGACAATATTTAGATATGATCATCTTTAATATTTCATCTGTGTAATTTATTAAAACTAACTTATAATATTTAAATAATTGTTGTAATTAAAATGATATGGGAGAAAATAGTATAATGTTTGAGATAGAATAATATATTACTATGAAGTGCCTCTCATGATTAGGCTACACCATTTGGGCTACCCCATTTATCATTATTCTAATGTGGATACCCTTGTTACATTAGTTTAATATCATCTAGGAATTGATATTAATGTTTTGAATTCATTGAATTTATATACATACCACATTTATATTATAAGTACAATTAAAACAAAAAATGGAATACTCATCTCTTTCATACCTTCTTTGGATGCCCTTATACATTTTAGTTGTGTAAGTTTGATGAAGTGGTTATGTTTTACCTCATCCTTTAAGATGTTATCTGTTTGGAGATGGTTTGCATTTTTATTTGATGATTTTTAATTTATTAAAATTTTGTCCTTTTAGTGGGCTCAACTTGTGTTCACCCATGCAATCATGAAGTGATGTTATGCTATCTCATTATCCATAGATTTGCTTCCCTTCTTTTAAAAACTCTTCTTTGGCCCTTTGAAGTAGTACAAGATTGCAATTCTCATGTCTCCTAAGGCCTTATAATATTTTTGTGATTATAAATATTTTGTGTCACTTAATTAACTTTGTTCTCTCCCTATCCACTACACTCAAATTGAACCTTTATTCTCTTCTCATCATATATTTGCTCTACTATTTAGGAGTGCAGAAACATTGACAACAAATGTTGTCAAAATTGAAGTGATAGTTGGGTAACTCTGCATCTAGTGTTTCAAGGATGGAAATTGGATTCCAAAACATCAAAAGTGGAGGATAATGTCTAGGACTAGGTTATTGTATTTTTATTACACCTAGTAGACCCACCACCCATTCCAACCTCAAGATGACTTTCCTAATACAAGAAAAATGTAGTTTTTAAGCCTAACTTTAGGTGTGCATAAAAAAAAAACCATAAGTCATTTAGATGAACTAGAATAAAATTTATGTGTGTGTAAAATTCTTCTAATTTAAACTTAGTCATGCTGATGGAATTTTCAAGACCAATCTATGGCACAAGTTATAGTAATGAGTTCTAAAATGCAATGTTTTTGTAGTGAAGAGGCAAGTTCTTGAGATCTAGCTAGAATTTATGCCTCCAAGACCTATAAGTGAAAATAAACCACTTTGAACACATATAAATTGGAAAATAGAATGTGATACCATGATCTCAACATCCAAATCCACCACGAAGCATGTTTTCACTACTATTTAGGAGTGTGGAAACACTAACAATAAATGTTATCAAAGTTGAAGTGGTAGTTGGATAACTCAACCTTTGGTGCTTCATGGATAAAAATGAAACTAAAAACACATTTTATGTGGAATATAATGTCCAAAAATAGGTTCTTGGCCTCCCATAATGCGTAGTTGAGAGACCCACCACCCATCTAGCCTCAAGAATGTCCTTTCCAATAAAAGAAAATTATAATTTTTAGCCTAAATTTAGGTGTGCATAACACATTTATTATATGTCATTTTTATAAAATATAAAAAAATTCATGTGATTTTTGAATCCCTATGATTTCATCCTATAACATGTCGATGGAACCTTTGAGACCAATCTGTGGCATAAGTTGTAGGATAGGTCCTAAAATGTAACATTTTTGTAGTGAAGAGACAAGTTCTTAAGATCTAATTGGATTTTCCACCTCTAGGACATATAAATAAAAATAAATCAATTTTAACACATATAGATAGAAAATTACATGTTCTCCCATGACCTCACCATAAAAATCCACTCAAAATCATGTTTTCACTACTATTCAGGAGTGTAAAAACATTGACAACAAATCTTGTCAAAGTTAAAGTGACAGTTAGATAACTCCACATCCAATGCTTTGTGGCTCAAAAATGGCACTTAAAACATGTTTTAGGTGGTGTATAATGTATAATACTAGGTTTTTAACCTTCCATCATGCTCGATTAAGAGACCCACCAACCATTCCGACATCAAGAATGCCCTTCTCAATATAAGAAAAATATAGTTTTTAAAACTAACTTCAGGCATGCATAAAACATAAATCATAAGTCATTTGAATTAACTATAAGAAATATAATGTGCATGTATAATCCCTCTAATTTCAACCTAGACAACATATTTGGAACCTTTGATACCAATCTATGGTACAAGGTCCAGTAACAAGTCCCGAAATGCAATTTTTTTAATGAAGAGACAAGTTCTTGAGCTTTAACAAGAATTTATGCCTCTAGGACCTCCAAATAAAAATACATCACTTCAAGAACATATAAATAGTCAAATTACATGTGATAATTTTTTTCTCCAAAAATTACACCCTAAAAGAGGGCTATTTAGGCCTCCTCTAGATTTAGGCAATGTTGGGACATTTTCTGGCCTATGGGTGTGCCTATAAGTGGAAATGAACCTCTAGGTTGAAAGGGCTAGCTCCCTATATTAGATTTTGTGAAATAAAATTGGTGAACTAGTTGGTATGAATGAAAAGAGTTAGAAGTTTGCATAAATGAAAAGCCTAGTCTAAGATGCTGATACACTAGGAATAAGTATCCACATGTATGCCCTATACTTATGCATAATACAACAGAATATAGTCTATAACTCAAGCTATATAAGATTACAACATAAGTATTTAAATGTCAAGACAACATGAATGATATCACATAAGGTAAATAACTAGAAAAGATAACTTGTATAGTCTAGAAAAGAGGTTACACATGTGCAAAATCTCATACAACTAGAATGCACTCTACATGACCTGTTGGATCAACTCTTTGATCAAAATCATGAAGGATAAAGAACAAAAGGATAAAGCATCACTTGATATCACTTTGTGTCTCTTGCATGCCCAAGTAAATGTCTAGAACTTATAAAGAATAGAGACTTATTCTTCTTTTCTCAAAGGCAAGAAAATGGCAAAACATTCTAGTAGGGCTTGACCATACTATCTGTGGATGATAAAAAAAGAGCCCAAGGGTCTTATTTATAGTAAAAGAGGGAGAGAAGAGAGAAATATTGGGATCCAAAATAGAATCCTCCAAAATGGTTTATAGTCACTATCCTGGTGAAATTAATTCTAACTATTTTCTCATTCAATAGAGTTTGTCCTTCTCTTTGATTTGCCCTCTTAAAATGACTAGGATCACTGAAAAATCAATGGTGAGATGACCCTCCATAATAAATGGCTTGGATCACTACAAAATAAATGGATTCTTCCTGAGAGCTCCTGTGTTTTGTACTATATACCCATTCAGGTTTTCCAAGTGACTTTACTTTTACTTACTTCTTTGGGTTATTTGATTACTTCTACTTGAAAAAGTCATAAGTAAAGCTATTTTGAAAACTTACAAAGCATTATCTCTTCCTTTTTGGGATTTTTAATTTATTTTACTTATAAAAGTCATAAGTAAATCTCTTTCAAAAACCTAATTTTCTCTATCCTTACTTAAAGCCCTGTCGGGTTCTTTGAATGGCTTTACTTCCTACTTGAAGACTTTAGGCATGAATTTTACATCCTATGACACATCATCATTGAATCTCAATGGATATTTGGCCACCCTAAATTTGACATCCTATGGCATGTCATACCTTTGAATCCTAATGGCTAGTTGGCCACCTTGAATTTGACATCCTATGACACGTCATCTTTACACCCTAATGACTAGTTGGCTGTATTAAACTTGACATATTGTGGCACATCATGGGGATCCATTGGATTTATGTTTCAATAGATTTTCTTGAAGTAATTCCTTTAGATAATTTGTTTAAAGGAATTCTTTTGGGGATTTTGTCTGAAAAGAAATGATTAGTTCCTTCAAGAACTTTTCTTGAAGGACACTTGGGAAAGTGTCCTTCAAAAAAGTTTTGAAGGACACTTAGGGAGGGCACAAGGTCCCTTAAATTTTTTTTGAAAGGTATTTCTAAAGGAAATGGCCCTTCAGAACTTTTTCGAAGGGCATTTCCAAAGACAAGGTGCCCTTCAGAAAAGTCTGAAGGGTCACTTGGGAAGAAAAGTGCCCTTCAAAACTTTTCTGAAGGTTCACTTGGATGAGAAAAGTTACCTTCAAAACTTTTTTGAAGGGTCACTTGGATGAGAAAAGTGCCCTTTGAAACTTTTTTGAAGGGTCACTTGGATGAGAATAGTGCCCTTCGAAAAATTCTGAAGGGTCACTTGGGTTAAAAAGTTCCCTTCAAAACTTTTTTGAAGGGTCACTTGGAAGAAAAGTGCCCTTCAAATTTTTTTGAAGGGACACTTGAGAAGAAAAGTGCCCTTCAAAACTTTTTTGAAGGGTCACTTAGAAAGAAAAGTGCCCTTTGAAAAAATTAGAAGGGACACATTGGAAAACAAAGTGCCCTTTGGAAAAGTCTGAAGGGACACTTGGGGGGAAACATTATCAAGACCATTTCAAGTTTTGTGATTGCCTTTGCTTATAAAAGTCATAAGCAAAGCTCCTTGGAAAACCCAAAGTTAAGCACAATTGGAAACCTACAAAGCATTGGAAGGAGTAATTCGGGTTCATAAACTCAGATTACTTATACTCATAAATTTTTAGTAAGTCAAGTCATTTAGATAACCTAAATTGGTCTTGATAATGTAATTTGGGTTTACTAGGGGCCAATAATTGACTTGTGGAGAACTTGACATACGCTACAATTGAGCCAAAACACCTTAACCTTCTTGACTTGCAATTTTGGACCTCTGAAATGACCTGTTCTTATAACTACTATTCAACTCTCCATGAAAATGGTTGAACAAATTATACTAAGGTGAAATTTGGTCAACATTATTAGAAATTCTAAGGGGAGGAATGCCTACTATGTCAAAGACCAGCTGCCTAAATCCTTCCATTGGGCATGGAGTCACACATATAGGCACTTTAAAGAGAATTAAACAAGCCTTGGTTCAAGAAACACACTAGTTGGGTTGATTTCACACACAAGGCAGAGACGTACACCAAACAAAGGGAAGGAAAACACACATATGATATAAAGCACTTAGGGAAAACAAACATGGCAAATGAAACACACAAAAATAAAGTATATACAAGACATGGCCAGCAAGGGTCAAAAGCAAGGCTTCAAGTGGATTTCATTCACTGGAATAGGTAGCTCTTCTCCATCCATTTTGGATAGCTGAAAGGAGTTTATTTCTTTGCACTTGATGATGATGTAAGGACCGCTCCAAAAGGAATCAAACTTTGTATGTTTTCCTGGTTTTGCTCTATCTTTATCCCATTTCAAGACCAATTCACCTTTTTTGAACACTCTTGCCCTTGCCCTTTTATAAAAGGATTTCTTCATAAGGACTTGATGGTGTTCCAAAGATTTGTGTGCATCATATCTTACCTCTTGTAGCTGCATTAATTCTATCATTCTAACCTCCATGGGAGTGTTTTCAAAATTTTCTAGCTATTGTGCAAGTTCCAAGGTAGGGAGCTCTTGTGATATGGATAGCCTAGCTTCTCTCCCATAGACAAGTATAAAGGGAGAATTACCAATTGACTTCATGGGAGTGATTTTGTCTACCCATAAGGCTATCTTTAGCTTGCTATGCCATGCTCTTTGATTTGTTTCCAATGTCCTCTTGATGATCTTAATGAGGTTCTTATTGGTAGACTCAGCCAATCCATTACCTTGAGGGTAGTAGTTGGATGAGGTACTCAAATGAACTCCACTCTTTATTTCCCAATTAAAAGTGTTAGCACATATGAAAGCAAGTGAATTATCTAAGATGATGACATGAGGAGCTCCAAACTTTGTTATAATGCTATCATAGAAATCCAAGATGGCATTTTCATTTTCTTCTTTCAAAGCAATAACCTCTACCCATCTTGTGAACTATTTTGTAGCAGTCAATATCCATTTATGTCCAACACTTGATAGAGGGTTAATTATGCCAATGAAGTCAAGGCTACATTACATGAAAGGCTGGTCTACTTGGATAGGATTCAATAGAAGGGAAACAAGCTTTTGTTTGCCAACAAAAGAAGCACATTGAGGATAAACCTTAGCTCAATGATAATAGTCCTTAAAAAGACTAGGCCAATAGTAACCAACTCTCATTATTTTTGCAGTTGTTGTTGTAGGAGAGAAGTGACCACCATTTGCACCATTATGGAGCTTTTCTAGTAGCATATCAAATTGGTCATTGTTAATACATCTTAGCAACACATTGCTCATATCCTTCTTAAAGAAAATGCCATCCACAAGACAATAAGGAATAGGTTGTAGCCTAAAATACCTTCTTTGAGATTTGTTCAAGCCATTGGGACACTCACCATTTTGAAGAAAATCAATGATGTCTTGTGTCCAACTTTGATTTTGCATTTGATTAGCTGGCTGGTCTTGGACTTGATTCACTAAGGCTTGCTCTTTTGGCTCTTGAAATTCAGATGCTAAGTACTCACATAAACCTCTTCCTCTTACTAGGCTAGTTACCTTAATGTCAATGTCATATTCCATCACCTTCGTGATCCATCCAACTCTCTTCTCATTGAGATCCCTACTTAGGAGAAACTCCTTGGTGCTAGGATGGAAGACTATGACATGGATCCTATTGTTAGAAACTGTATGCCTAAACTTTTTCAAGCATCTAATGATGGTTAAAGATTGTTTCTCAACAAAATAATATCTCACTTCATATTATTCTAAGCCTTGGCTAAAGAAAGTAATTGGCTACTCAATATCCTCATCATTCTTTTGCATAAGCATGGCTGATTGTGTTTAGGTTAGTAAAAGTATAAAGAATGAAATACTTAGCAAAATTCATATTTAAGAGAGTGGGAGAGGCTGTAATTGATTTCTTGATTGCATCAAAGATGCCTTTACCTTCCTTTGTCCAAATAAAAACTTGGTTCTTCTTTAGCATGGCTATGATAGGATTTACCATAGTTGCAAAGTTTGGGATAAACCTCCTTACAAAGTTTATTTTTCCCAAGAAACTTTGGACCCCTTTCTTATTTTGAGGCAAAGACAAGCCTAGAATAGCTTCAATCCTTTCGGAGTCAATAGATAAGCCTTCTTTTGAAACAATATGACCCAAAAGCTTACCTTCATGGACAATGAAGATGCACTTATTTGGAATCAGGGATATACCATATTCTCTATACTTCTCAAACACTTGCCTTAGATGTCCCATATGATCAACAAAATGTTTTGAAAAAATGGTTATATCTTCAAGGTAAACAAGCAAAAACTTATTGATCAAACCTTTGAAAGCCATGTCCATTTCCCTTTGAAATGTAGCTCCAGCATTGGATAAACCAAATGACATCTTCTTGTACGAAAAGTTCCCCCACTTAGTGGTGAAAGCTATCTTAAATTGATCCTCTTCATTTACCAATATTTGATTATAACCTAAATAACCATCAAGAAGTGAGAAATGTTGAGAACCTAAAACAACTTGAAAAATTTGTTTCATGGAAGGAAGTGGGTCATGATCCTTGAGAGATACTTTGTGTAGGTCATGAAAATCCACACAAAGTCTGATTTCTCCATTCTTCTTTCAAATTGGCATAAGGTTGGATACCCAAGTTGAATGCTTGATAGGAAAGATAATCCTAGACTCAATCAATTTAGTCAACTCTTTCTTCATGAGTTCTTCTACCTTGGGGTTGATAGGCCTTTGCTTTTGCCTTATCAATTTAGATCCATGATCCAACTCAATGGTGTGATGAGCTAGACTTGGGTCAAACCCTTTCAGGTCTTTGTATTCCTAGGCAAAGATGTCATGAAATTTTTTGCATAATGTAATAAAAGCTTGCCTTTCTAGTTGAGAACAAGCCTTACCAATCTTCAAAAGTTTGTCCTTGAAAATTAGAACTCTCTCATAATTCTCTTATTTTGTTGACATGCTCATTCTTTGGTTTTTCTTTTGATCATCCTCATTGAAGACACTCTTCAAGGGAATAAGCCCCTTGGATATTTTGTTTTTCTTTAATTATATAATTTTCTCTTCATAATGATCATGCAACTTCTTTTGATTTAATGAAGAGAAGCCTACCTCATTTTGTAAGAAGTGTGTAATGTGTTCATCACTTTCAAACACTTACCATGACACTTCAATGTATAGAATGGAAGTTCTCATAATGATCTTGATATGAGATTGATCTTTATCTTGTTCAATGTCAGCAGCTGAGTCAAAACGTGCTCCTATTGTAGGTAGTCTATCAACATGCTTGTCCAAGTCTCTTGGTATGGGATGGATGTTGAAGGCATCAAAATCCTCAAGTGGATCCCATAACCTATGCTTGTTGGACTTGAGCAAGGGGTTATTGGATATAGCTTGAATTCTCAATTGATGAATGACTATCTCACTATCTCCATAGGCTTTCAAAAGCTTGATTCCTCTCTTCTTTGCCCATTGAAGACCATGAACTAAGCCTTCATATTCTACCACATTACAAGTGCAACTAAATTGAAACCTATAAGAAGAGTAGTAGCAGTTATTTGATGGGGAAACCAACTTGAAACTAGTTCTTGCACCTACTTTTCTCCTTGAACCATCAAAGAACATTTCCTACATGCTATCAAGCTCATGATCTTCATTGGTGAGTGAAGGAATTGGGACACTTTTCTCATGCATGTAGTAAACTACCAAATCAATTTCCTTAATGAAAGTGTAAAGATCAAGGACATGTGTTTTAGTGTTGTACTTGTCAAGATAGAGGTCAAAAATACCTTCAAGAGGAGAAGATGTTTCACTATTTAGGACTGCCTCTTCCTCCTTACTGATTAGACAATTTTGATTTATCATTATCTCTAAGTATGGCTAAATGTAGAACCTTGCTAAGGGCTGAGTCCTTATAGTTACCTTGGTTCCATACCTTGTCTTGAAATCTATAAAGGACCAATAAACAGAGAGGTATCCTCCTATCTTGGTTGTAAAGTCCTTAGACAAGAATATAGCAAAGTGTACTGGAAGGTCCACCACCACAATATCTTGCATGATAGGTAAGCTTGGACAGCCATATAAAAACACTTTCAAAACTTTGACCAATCCTAAAATCTTGGTTAGAGTTCCATCTAGCTGCAACATGTCTTTACTATGTGGATCATAGTTCAAACCTAGCTTATCAGCCACTACTTTAGGCATAATAGTAGTGCTTGCTCCACTACCCACAATATAATTTTGGACCAACTTATCTCCTACAATGAGTGTGAGGTAGAAGGGTGGAGGATTTTTAGATTTATTAGAAGGCTCCAAAAGATGATTTGGAGAATTTATGATAGCCAAACTATGATGCCTTGAAGATTGAGGAACCACCTGCATGCTTGCTAATTACTCTTGCAAAAGATCCTTTTGACCAGGTATATATAGAACCTCCCAAAGAGATATGCTTATCTTAGTGCTCTTTAATGAATCCATAATATTTAGAGATGGAGTATTCACTTTCTCCTACATTTTTAATGGTAATAAAGGAGTTATTTCTTGTTGAGTTGCAATCTTGTCAGCTGCATTTACATTCTAATTTTGTTGAGGAACATGGCTTGTAGAAGGCGTAACACTTTGATTGGAATTTTATGGCCTTGGAGAGGCATCACTTGGAACTATTCATGGATCCTAGCCTTCACCCAAGGCTCTCTTCTTGGACCTTGTATTAGTTGCAATTGACATGCCTTGAGTTAAAATAAAATCATCTTTTCTTTGAAAGTTCATCATCCCCACACTTGGGCTGCTACCTTCTTCATGATTATCCCTTTGGCTGGGACATGCTTCTTCTACTATTGTGTAAGGAGTATCTTCTTATTTTGTAGTCAAAGTGTAGATGTTTCCTCCATCATCATGTGTAAACTGACCTTGAGGTTACCCCCATTGGTCCACATGATCTTCTCCTTATACTAGGTTTGCATGAACTAGAACAACAACCTTTATGGGAGGAGTAGAATTTGGATTATATGCATTGGGATGCCTGCTATAACCTTGTTGATTTTGTCCTCTCCCTTGATAATTGTGTTGGGATGGAGCTCTATATCCTTTTTGAGGATAGTATTGTACATTAGGAGGAGCACTTGCCTGATATTGAGCTTGCTTGAGCTAAGCTCTCGATGATCTAATTTATTCATCCTTGTCCACAATGTTATCCACCTTCTTGGGAAAGGATCTTGGCTTCACATTGGTATTGGGAACCTATGACATGCTTGGATCTTCAACCGAATTATGGGATAGCAAAGGCATGGCAACTCTTGGAGGGAGTCTTCCAGCCTGAATTAGGTTATTCCCAGCCTCAATTACTAGATCATATGCACTTGGAAGAGTGAATCTTCCCATTGACTACAACATAATATCAACATCAATACCAATATTTTTGAGATATGTTGGGAACACAAAACTAGGAGGGGGTCTCATGATTGGTGGTATCTTATACCATGTTCTTTGAAATCTCTCATTGATATTTCCTATGGATTCATTTGGAACTCTTCTTATTACATTCAACTAATCTATTAGGGAAGCATGATCACTCTTATTTTTGAATCTTGTCACCAATAGGTCTCTAAAACCATCCCAACTTTTAATTCATCCCCCTCCAATGTTCTATACCAATCAAGTGATTTGCCTTTTAAAGACATAACAAGCAGCCTAATGGCTATGTTGGCCCTAGTAACATTATGAAAATTGCATAAATTAGAGGTGTCTCTAATATGTTTAGATGGGGTAATAGGACCCTTTCCATTGAAACTAGGAAGATTTTTAGTAGCATTTGGAGGGATGGGGTCATATGCAGGAAGCTCTATTAGGTTTTGGGTATTAAAAGTAGGGAAAGGTTGACACCTATCTATCTTTCCCCTTTCTCCCATTTCTCTTCTTCCTCTATGATCTTCTATTTCTTCTTCTTCAACTTCCTTCTCTCCTTTAACTTATTCAACCTCTTCTGCTTCCTCCCCAAAACCTCCTTGGCAAGTATTTAATAGGGCTAGGAGTGGTTCAGGGCATTGTTCCTTAGGAAAAGCTTCAGCTGAAGGGGTTTGGTCAAAAAATCTTAAGGACCTTATAAGGACCATGTAGGATATTTTATAAAACTTGATATAGAACCAGGGATCCACACCCTTTTAGAGTTGCCAAATGTTGTTTTAGGGGTATTTATACTACTTACGCTTGCCAAGACTAGGATTCACCTTGACATAGCAATAATTTGGGTCCCATCGGGCATGCCAGAACCATTGTCTCCAAATCTTGCACCTTCGAAGAGGGATATTCAAGCATCCTCTAGATTTGGGCAATGTTGGGACATTTCCAAGCTTGTGGGTGTGCCTATAAGTGGAAATGAACCTTTAGATTGAAAGGGTTAGCTCCCTGTATTATCTTTTATGAAATAAAATTGCTGAACTAGTTTGTATGAGTGAAAAGAGTCAGAAGTTTGCATAAATGAAAAGCCTAGTCTAAGATGGTGATACACCAAGAATTAGTATCCATATGTATGCCCTATACTTATGCATAATACAATAAAATATAGTCTATAACTCAATCTCTAGAAGATTCTAACATATGTATTTTAATGTAGAGACACCATGAATGAGATCACATAAGGTAAATAACTAGAAAATATTACCTATATAATCTAGAAAAGAGGTTACACATGTGCAAAATATCATATAGCTAGAATGCACTCTACATGACCTATTAGATCAAATATTTACTCAAAAACATGAAGGATATGGAACATAAGGATAAATCATCACTTGCTATCGCTCTATGTCTCTTATATGCCCAAGAAAATGTCTAGAACTTAGAAAGAAAATAAACTTATGGTTTTTTGCTCAAAGGTAAGAAAATGGCAAAACATTCTAGTAGGGCTTCACCATACTATTTTTGGATGATAAAACAAGATCCCAAGGGTCTTATTTATAAGAAAAGAGGGAGAGAAGAGATATCTCCTTGGTAAC
Source organism: Torreya grandis (assembly GCA_037957365.1). NCBI lineage: Eukaryota > Viridiplantae > Streptophyta > Pinopsida > Cupressales > Taxaceae > Torreya > Torreya grandis. The sequence continues at coordinate 1,054,127 of JARHVA010002712.1, read as the reverse complement.
AAAATAGAAGCCTCCAAAATGTTTTGTAGTTGCCATCTTGATGAAACTAATTCCAACTGTTCTCTCATTCAGTTGGAGTTTGTCCTTCTCTTTGATTCACCCTCTTGAAATGACTACGATCATTACAAAATCAATGGTGAGATGACCCTCCATAAGAAATGGTTTAGATCACTACAAAATCAATGGATTCTTCCTGAGAGATCCCATGTTTTTTACTGTAGACCCATTCAAGTTTTCCAAGTGAATTTACTTCTACTTGCTTCTTCAGGTTCTTTGATTGATCTTTCTTGCAAAAGTCATAAGTAAAGCTCTTTTGAAAACCTTTAAATCATTTTCTCTTCCTTTTTGGGCTTTTTGATTACTTTTACTTGTAAAATTCATAAACAAAGCTCTTTAGAGAACTCAATTTATTCTATCCTTACTTAAGACCCTGTTAGGTTCTCTGAATGGCTGTACTTCCTACTTGAAGACTTTAGGCATGAATTTGACATCCTATGGCATGTCATATTTGAATATCAATGGTCACATCCTTTGGCATGTCATGCCTTTGAATATTAACAACTAGTTGGCCACCCTGAATTTGATGTCTTGTAGCATATTATTTTTGTACCCCAATGGCTAATTGGCTATATTAAACTTGATGTCTTATGGCACATCATGGGGATCCATCAAGTTTAGGTTTCAAGCAATTTTCCCAAAGTTATTCCTTCATATAATTTGTTTGAAGGAATTCTTTCGAGGATTTTTATCAAAAGGCAATGGTTATTTCTTTCAAGAACTTTTCTCGAAGGACACTTGGGAAAGTGTCCTTTAGAAAAGTTCTGAAGGACACTTGGGGAAGGCACATGGTCCCTTCAGAAAATTCCAAAGGGCATTTATAAAGGAAATGGCCCTTCAAAACTTTTTCGAAGAGTATTTCCAAAGACAAGGTGCCCTTAAAAAAAGTTTGAAGAGTCACTTAGGAAGAAAAGTGCCCTTTGGAACTTTTTTGAAGGGTCACTTGGGAAGAAAAGTGCCATTTAGAACTTTTCTAAAGGGTCACTTGGATAAGAAAAGTGCCCTTTAGAAATTTTTTGAAGGGTCACTTGGATGAGAAAAGTGCCCTTCGAAACTTTTTTGAAGGGTCACATGGATGAGAAAAGTGCCCTTCAAAATAGTTTGAAGGGTCACTTGGGCTAAAAAGTGCCCTTCAAAACTTTTCTGAAGGGTCACTTAGAAGAAAAGTGCCCTTCAAAAAAGTCTGAAGGGACACTTGGGAAGAAATGTGCCCTTCAAAACTTTTTTGAAGGGTCACTTAGAAAGAAAAGTTCCCTTCAAATAAGTTTAAAGGGGCACTTGGGAAAATAAAGTGCCCTTCAAAAAAGTCCAAAGGGACACTTGGGTGGGAAACATTATCAAGACAATTTTGGGTTTTTAAATTTCCTTTGATTATAAAAGTCATAAGCAAATCTCCTTGGAAAACTTGAAGTCATGCATAGTTGGAAACCCACAAAGCATTGAAAGGAGTAATTTAGGTTTGTAAACCTGAATTACTCCTACTCAAAATTTTAACAAGTCAAGTCATTCAGAGAACCCAACTTGGTCTTGACATTGTAATTTAGGTTTATGAGGGGCCAAGACTTAACTTGTAGAGAACCCAACATACACTACAATGGAACCAAAATACCTTAGCCTTCTTGAATTTCAATTTTAGAACTTTAAAATAACCTATTCTTGCAACTAATATTCATCTCTCCATGAAAATAGTTGAAAAAATTATACTGAGGTGAAATTTGGTCAACAATACCATTACCTCAATGTCTAAATCCACCTAGAAGCATGTTTTATCTATTATTGAGGAGTGTGGGTTTGATTTCTATTTATATGAGTCCATTTGGGTAATTTCTCATGCCACCAACATGCTAAGAAAATGGGATGACCCATTGGAATGATTTAATTTTGAAAAATAATCATTTTTGGGTGAGGGTCACTAATGTCAAACTTAGGTTAGTTTCATTGATGAAATGTTTGAGCCTAACATTAGTGTCTAGGAGACAAGAATGCAAAGTTGATGATATGGAGATGTCTAAGTAAGATATTTAGTTGATTTGTGATAGACTAAAAGGTTCATTTAGGTGGTTGATAAGAAAATAGGAGTATTAGGCTCATATTTTTATATACTAATTTTTTTATATATAGCATATTAGTCTTGTATACTTGAAAAATACCTATTAGGGATCTACCCTTCAGTTTTAGACCTCCTTACTACCAAAATTCTTGCATCCACCATCTCAATGTGCCTAAATATTTATATTATGGTATGAACCTATCATTTATAATGACCAAAATATCTCACTATATAGAATGCCTAAAACTTGATATATATATCTTTCACTGTTAGTTATAGATACTCAACAAAATCCTAGCCTACCATACACTTACATCCCATATAGGGAAATTTACAATGCAAGTGTTCAATATTTAAAAGTCATATAATTTGAAAATATTTTAAATCATATGGGTCAAACCATTTATTTTATTTAACCTTACCATGAGATATTTCTAAAAAGTGTAGTATAAATACAAATCTAAGCCTACTCATTACCTATCTAGAAAATACCAAGAAAACACATATTCAAGATCATTAAATCTATTGAAAAACTAAGTTATACTACCCTATTATTCTCTATTTTCATATAAATCATAGGATAAGTCATATTATAATCTGAAACACTCAAATAATAACCCATGAGTAATATTTGTCAAGTTATAAGCTATATCATTACATGCCCTTACATTTAATATATTTCACTCTTGTGCACATATAAGCCAACACTTAGGGGAGAACTATATATGTATAAGGATGTCATTATAGAATTGTATATGTAAATAATGTTCATTGGTATAGGTTTCTTTGAGGTTATCTTGACATTGTGATCCACTAACCCATTTTTGGCAAGATATAAAGACCCAAGGTGAAGAGCTAGGGTTCGATCCACATATAGTCATCTACAACTTGTGCATGTGAATAAAAGACATTAGTAGAAAGATGAAAAAAAACTAGAAGGATCTAGGTGGTTGATTTTAAATATAATGATTAATCTATATTAGATAGATTCATTGATATCAGGACACCTGTGTTGATGCAAGTGTCCCAAGCTTGATACAAGTGTCCAAGACTCTAAAAACATTTTTTCCAAAATATGATGACTGGATCCTAATCTTGTTCTAACCCATTTCCACCTCTGCATATCTTACATTTCTTGCACATTTAAAAATAAGCCAAGTATTATCTCTTCCTAGTATTTATGTAATCAAACTACTATTTTGAATGTACTTTATATATTTAACATAACTCAAAATTTTAATTTAGAATATTCATTTATCTAAATTTTTAATTAATTTTACTACTTTAGAATAGTTTTATTCATCCTTGTGTATAGGATATCATACCATTTAATTATCATCTCAAAACATTTAAAAAAGGGTTAAACATTTGTACCTAACCTCTGTGTCTTCTCAGTAAATCCTAGCTTGATCTAGGGTTTTTAACCTCCTAAGGTTTTTTCTTGTTATAATTATTCACAATTGTTTTGTCATTTATATGAAAATTATGCATAGTCCTAAATTAGGTGGTCTTCTTATTGAACATCTTAAGCTACCTCTTGGGCCACCTAAAATGTCTCAAGCTAATACCGTGTCAAATTCTATGAATAATGAGAATGTTAATAATGAAAATGAGAAAAATAATGAAAAAATTATCATAAAATATGAATATGATCATGAGGATAATGAAAAACATGAAAATAATGAGCATGAAAAAGTAGATAAAAAACAAGTTAAATCTATTGCATTATTATGAGAGCACTTTGATAAAAATACTAAAGATCTCCACAAGATAATACAATATTGAAAACTCAAAAATTAAATGCTATTAGTGAAAAACCATTATTCCCTATTGATAAAAATATTGGGGATATTGGATATGCCTATAATACATACTTTCCAATTTGCATCCCTTTGAGTACCACATTGCCTACTGCATCTAGTGGTGGCACAAGATATGTTTTAAAACCATTGTGCCCTAAAAGTTAAACAAATTTTGCTACATATTCCATGGGAATAATTAATAATTCAACTCAATTAATAAATTTAATGTATATGCCAATGTATTAGTGTTTTCACCCCCTTTGGTGAATTCTCAACTATCAAATATAAATCCCAATGGGTCTATTGTTACACAATTCTCTAAGTTATTCAAGCTTTAGAAGCTAAGGTTACCAACATTGAAAAAAATTATTTGAAATCAACTCAAGATATTGATTCAAAATATGTATTACATAGTCCTTTATCACTTAAGATATATTTTCACCCTTTGTGAACTAGTTTGTTTCACCCAAGTTCACATTTTATGATGTTAAGGATGATCTTGAACAACATCTTCGATCATTCTATGTAGCATATCTTGATTATGCCTCCAATAAATTTTTTTTGACCAAATTATTTCTAAGGAGCCTAAAGGAATATGATTTAAGATGGTTCTATGACTTACTAATACAATTAATGAAAGATTCAAACCTTTAATGAATTATTTTTTAGTACATTTCTCTATCATCACTAAAAGTATGTCATATACACAAATTACTAAGATCAAATAAGGAACTAATGAACCTATTAATGAATATGTTTTGAAGTACAAAACAATGTTAGACAAAATGACAAATCCAATGGTAGATAAAGATATTCAAGACATATTTAATCAAAGTTTGCTTGCCCCATTACATGAGTCCATTGTTTTTAAAAAGTTTAAATCTTTTGATGATTTATGCCATATTATGAATGCTTCTGGATATAACTATGTGTACACTTTTTATATTTGAAAAGCACACACATAGTTATATCTAGAAGCATTCACAATAATCTAATGGATTGTGGAAATACTATCACTCTAATTGATTTATGTCATAGTATTTGAGATCATGAAATTAATCTTATTTACTTGAATAAACTTAAGTATGTATAAAGCACACCAACTACATCTAATAACAAGTTTCATATCAAACCAAGCTACAAGTTTAAACCTATAGAATAAAAATAAAAATAAACACTATGGTTGATGCAGTATAAAAATAACTAATTGGCTCATCTTATCCAATACACCTAAGATTCAATTTACATGATTACCGAAGTCTCTAGCTTCATTACTTAAGAATATTGTAGATTAACATCTCATATCTCTCACTCATCCTATAGAGGTTGATATGATCCAACATCTATGCTATTCCCTTAACCTATAGTTCATATAGGGATATCTGTGGCTGACTTGTGGCTTACATACCTTCATATTATCTTATTGTATTTTTCAATGTTCTTAGTATGGTCAGCCTATGTAATAACCATAGATAAGTAGAGTATATATAGGAGGTAGTGGTTAGTATTTTACCATCATATTTTAAATTCTATTCTTATTGTATTAATGTGGAGGTTTCCACATTGAAGTGTTCTAGTCATAATATTTAAGTATTCTTCTCTTTCACCAATTGTTGTTATGGATCTACTTATTTTGTTATTAATTTTAAGATACATAATTCTATTGTTGTAAATAATCTAAATAATTTCATTACAAATGGTATCAAATATTCAATTTGGGAAAGTTTTCTATGGTGTAGTTTTTTCATATCTAGCATCGTAAGCACTAGAAGGTAAAAAAAAAACATAACTTGTGATCCGAGTGAATTGATTTTTTCATCACCAAAATTTTGTTCATGAGTTTTTTACAAAAAAGAAAAAAACACCAGTAAAAAAGTCTAGAATGTTTTTACCTTGTGAAAATTTATAGTTATTGGATTTGAATTTATGAGATGATCACAATGGTATATTATACTGGCACATTTTTTTGGGCCAATTTTTTTCACCTTTGTGTATATTGGTAGTTGTTGGATTCATCTTGGTGAGGCGATCACAATGGTATCATCTACTGATATATTTTTTTAGGGTCATAAACCTCTTAGGGTTTGTGCATGGTTGGGAATAATACTCATGGATGTGGGAAAGGGTAAGAAACACCTAAAAATTATCACAAGGGCAACATGGAGTTAGAAACTTATGATATGAGTATTTTGGAGGTAATTCAACAATTTAAGTTAGAGTTGCAAGGAATGGTACATAAAGATGATCTTGATGTAGTTAAAGGGGACCTCATGGGGCTAAAAGGGGACCTAAATGTATTTTAAGATAAATTATAACCAATCATTTGGAAATTGGCCAACTTTTTAGCTCAATAATTACAAAATAACTCTACACCACTCAAGTTTGGTTCTTTTCCTCCAAACAATCATAATACCAACCCTAGTACTAAGCTATTATCGCCAAAAGTGGACCTATGTAATTATTATGGTAATGATCCACTCACATGGATTAATTAAATTTAAAATTTATTTTATCTACACCATAATCCTTCTTCACAAAAGATGGTTATGGCCTCTCTGTATCTGGAACCTGAGTAGTTCATTTGGTATCACTAATTGTGTGCTCAAAAGAAAAAGAAGGGTATCCCAATTTTATGATTGGTATTTTCTAAGGAGTTACAACTGTATTATTAAAATAATGTCTCTAAAAAACACTTCAAACAACTACCCAATTTGTACCAAACTAAGACTTTAAAGGATTACATTCATTAATTTTAAAATCTCTCTTTATGTTTGGTAGACATCATTGAAGAAAATTTGACTGACCCATTTTTGAGTGGATTAAAAGATAACATCCAATTAGAGGTTTGCATGTTTCATCCTAAAAATTTATATGAATTCATACCAAGGGCATGCCTATTTTAATACAAATATTTGATCAAATTAATACCTTTCACTAATATTTATGAACACACCATCCCAACACCATCATTTCCATAGCCTACTAAATTGACACCTTAATAAATTTAAGAAAATCATGTAAAAGGTTTATGTTTTGGTTATGAAATAAAATGGAATAAAGGAAATTGATGTGCTAAAAATTAGTTGTTTTACATTGAAGGTGATAATGAGGAGGAAGAAGACAATGAGGATTCAATGACAGGCTTGGAAGAACTCAAGGATGAATCTAAAGATTATCAACCTACTATTTTTTGTCATACATTTTTAGGCATTAGTACTCCTCAAAATATTAAGGTGGTGGGTTTATTGAAGAAATAAAAGGTGATCATGTTAATTGACTTTAGGAGTGCACATGACTTCATCAATAGTAAGTTGGCTAATCATTTAAACTATTTCATTTGCCTCGCTCCTAAATTTAAGTTAATAATTATAGATGGTAGTACCATAAATTATTCTAGAAAATGACATAGCATTAAGCTTGCTATGGGACACTACTTTCTAGATCACCCTATGTTTTCTATTCCCATGGGAGGAGCTGACATTATTTTATGAGTGTAGTACTCACCACATTGGGCACTATTGAGATGAATTTTTAGGAACTATTTATGAGGTTCCATTCAGAAGGAAAGAATTTTGAATTTTATGGATTAAATATAAATATCTATAATTGGTTAGTTTCCATAAGATGATGTAAATTCTCAAAAAGGGTGCTAAGGGATTTGTGGCATACTTATTTTCCATAGAGGTTCAACCATCCAAGGAGTCTACACATCCTGATTTACAAAGGATGTTGGATGACCATCATGTTATTTTTGGTGACATGCTAAAAGGACTTCCTCTAATCTGCATGCATGATCATGGCATCAAGATAATTCTAGGAAGTACACCACTCAACATCAGACCCTCTAGGTATTGCTATGCCTAAAAGAGTGAAATTGAAAATATGGTACATGAGATGTTGAAAGTAGGACTCATTTGACATATTCAAAGTGAATATTCCTCCCTTGTGGTTAGGGTAAGGAATAAAGATGACACTTAGAGGATGTTCCCAGACTACAAATAACTCAACAAGTAAACCATCAAAGATAATTTTCTTATTTTAATAATTAATGATTTTCTAGATGAATTGCATGGTGCTATTTATTTCACCAAGTTAGACCTTTACTCTAGGTATCATCAGATTTAAATCTAAAATGAGGACATACCTAAAACAACTTTCATAACTCATGAAGGCCATTATGAATTTATGGTCATGCCTTTTGGCCTCACAAGTACACAATATACATTTTATAGTTTGATGAATCCTATTTTGAGGCCATTTTTGAGAAAGTTTATATTGGTGTTTTTTGATGATATTCTCATCTAAAATAAAAATTGGAAAGACCATTTGAAGCATGTGAAACTTGTACTCTTAGTTTTGGAACAACATAAAATTTATGCTAAACCTTAAAAATGTTCTTTTTGTGTCTAAAAGGTGGAGTACTTGGGTCATATTGTTTCACATAAAAGATTGAAAGTTGATCCTAAAAACCTAAGTGATGATGGAGTGGCATGTTCCCAAGACCCTCAAAAACTTTTGTGGATTTCTAGGGCTAACTAGTTAATATCACAAGTTTGTCAAAAATTATGGTATAATTATATCCTCACTCACCTCTTTATTTAATAAAGACTCATACTAGTGGAATGATTTAGCTACCAAGGTGTTTGAAAAATTGAAAATGGCTATGTGAATAACTCTAGTTTTGGCTACTCTAGACTTTTCAAAGACTTTTGTATGGAGTGTGATGTATTGGGATATGGTATGAGAGCTATACTAATGCACAAAAGTCACTATAATTTTAAAGTCATTAACTAAAGGGAAAAAATAGGCTCAAACCAATATATGAGAAAGAGATGATCGCTATTGTACATTTAGTCAAGCAATGGAGACCTTATCCAATGGGTTGTCACTTTTAGGTAAAGACTAATCATGATATCCTCAAATATTTTTTGTAGCAATGATTTTAATTTGAAGAACAACAAAAATAGGTTACTAAAATGTTAGGATATGATTTTAAAATAGTCTATAAAAAATAAAAAGATATTGTGGTGGTAGAAGTACTATCTTAGAGGGATGAATCAATTGAGGCATTGTTATTTGCAATGACTATTTGGTAGGTAGTTTGGCTAGAGGAATCAAGATCAAAATGCGATAATGACAATGCTACCCATGATTTGATTCAAAATATTTAGTAGGTTTCTAAGGGATCTAAAAAATTTACATGGAATGGGAACACATTATGTTATAATAATTGATTATACCATTGTAAGCATTCTCTCTTTAAACATAAAATCATTCAGGACTTCATGCATCTCCATTAGGAGGCCACTCAAGATTTTTGAAAACATATATTAGAATAAAACAAGGATTTTTTTGGAAGGAATCAAGGTGAATACCTAAAACTATATGGTTGAATGCATGGTATTTCAAAAAAACAAAGGTGAAGCCATTAAGACCCCAAGTTTTTTGTAACTTTTATCCATCCCTAGCCAACATTGAGAGGAGGTTTCCATGGATTTCATTACTGGGTTACCATGGTCTGAGGGTAAAAATTTTATCATGGTAGTTATGGATTGAATCACTAATTATGATCATTTATGTCCTTATCACATCCATTTATTTCTAGTATAGAAGCTTCAAATTTTCTCAATACAATTCAAAAAAAGCATGTACTCCAAAGATCATTGTAAGTGATCAAAATCCCATATTTACTAGTAATTTTTGGACTAGATTATTTGCATGTTTAGGTAGTTGATTGGATCATAACTCATCATATCATCCTCAAAATGATGGAAAAATAGAGGTCATCAACAAATGTCTAGAAGGGTATATTCATTATTTTTTGTCTAAAAAATAGGGCAAATGGGTTCATAGGATACCACTTATTGAATGGTGGTATAACTCTTATTTTCACACTTCTTCTAAAATGTTTTTGGAATTGTATGGGTATCACCCCCCATCCCTAACTTCCTCCTTGATGGTGAAACCCAAGGTTAGATATATTGAGGAACACATTCACCATCAACAAGAGGTACTAATTGTATGCACTAATTTATGTTCTCCCTATTAATTACACTAATTACCACTAATTTAGCTTAATTCCCATATTTCCTATCTATATTATCTAATATACCAATAATCCCCATTCCATTTATATATCCCACATACCATTACCCCATCTTAAAACCAATTAATTTCCCTATTAATCCCTTAATATATCATATTACCTACTAACCTACCCCCTAAACCAACTTAACAATTTAAAATTCATATTTATTCACCTACCACCCTTGCTACCCTACCACCTTAGCCATTCCTACATCCCTAGTCACCTAATACTTCTCTAATTCCTATCTAACCTTCCTCTAATCATCATTAATTACTAAAGAGATTTATATAACTCTCCAAATCTAGAGATCTCTCTAACCTAGCTCTCCTCTCTAGAAAACTCTAACTCTAGAGGTTTCTAAGGAATTTAATATTCCTTGGATAATATAAAACCATTTATATCCTCCATCTATGTTTAAATATCATCCATAGATCTTCCCTCCCTTCATCTATATAACCAACACTCTTCCTCCATGGAAGATAAATCGAGAAAATTCATAAAGCCTCCATGTCCATTTGGCAATCAATTAGAATTTATATAACACCATTATGCCAAAATCAATCCTCAATCAAGCAACTATCATCCATCATATTTTATTAGGCATCCATGTCAATATAAATCTATATGCAAACACTTGATCATTTGAAAATCTTGGAAAGAGGTAATATAAAACAAGGAATTCGGTAAGCTTTTATATCAATATGATTTGTTGTATAAATCTTTCCTATTATGTAGTTTGATATTTGAGTTGGTTGAAACAAGGAATTTGATAAGCTTTTAATATCTAGATAGCTTGGAAAGTCTCCATTTCAAAATCAATCCTTGTATTTTCATCAAAAATCCAACATCAAGCAACATCACTTTGTCAAATCTGAGTCAAGGTAAAATCCATCCCAATCCTCTTGTCTTTTATATTTTATTCAATCATGATGTGAAGCATTTATGATTTAGGATTTAAATGTATGATCAAATGTTGCATTCATCTAATGGCATTTATGTTATAATGGATTTATCATCTTACCTATTATTTGTCATTTGGGTTGATTGAATTACATGATTTAATCCATAGATCCCAAATTTCATCTACATAATGGTCACCATGGTGGGATACGTACCTCTCTTGAGATAACATTTTTGGCACTTTAAGTGTGATTGTTTAATGTTCTAGGTTAAATTTGAAGCAAGACTGCTGGCTCAACATTTCAAAATTCTCATTCACAACAATCACCAAGGTGTGTGCCTACTAGTTATTACCTGTGCTCTAGCATATTGGGTAAATTTTAGAATCACATTCTGACCATATGACCTTATAGACTACATAATTATGTCCTGAGGATTCTCAGTTGTAATGATAATTATTATAGCACATTGTAGATTTTTTCATGTTTTTACCCATGTTAATAATGAAGATGCTGTCTAAGCACCTCTTGAATATGTCTTGAGGATGATTCCATACTTGGCATGAATATCTATTAATGTTGATCTAAATTGTTGATGGTACCTTGTTCTAATACTCTTACTTTGACATAGGCTGCTATATGTTGGCTTTGCTAACCAGATATCTTCCATCACTACTGTGAATACATACTCAGTCTATTTTGGTAAAAGCATCCACCTCAAGCTACATACATTTAATGATCCTGAGCTATAGTACATTTTAGGGTGCAAATTGGAGTTTTAAAATCTATAATAATTGACTTCTTAACCATAGCATGAAAATTGGCTGTCATTCTAACTAAGTCCTTTTTTTATTAAAATTTTGATCAAAGAAGTCTTGTGTGTCATTAAATCATATCATATCTTATTCCTTATATTAGATTGTCCTGCTTTGGCTATAATGCTGTTGTGGGACATGTGGGACATGCCATATGAAAACATTCCATTCAAAGCAATAATGTTCTTATTTACATGACTTATATTACCATCACACTACCCTGTGTTAGGACCACCCATCACACCCCCAAACATAATCTATGGATTTCTTTATACATTATTCATTTCCCTAGGAGAGTTCCCTATAGGTATTAAATAGGTTTGCTACAATCAAAATAATAATAAAATCACATTCAATTCTATTATGCCTAAAGACACTTTGCACAAGTTGTTGCTACTACTTTATTTTTAAATCTACCCCATCTATCCCTTTAATGAAATGATCCTCATGTCTTTTGACCCACTAAAGTAAAACACTTGTCTTAACTTTTACCTACCAACAAAGAAAATCAATAACTGATTTTGAATTAGTGCTCTAAAAGCTCCCCATTCCAAACCCATCGTCCAATCCTAGGTTAAGCGTCAAATCATCTTATAACATCAAAATATTCTTGAGATTTTAGGTGAAAGTATCAAATGTAAAATTTTAACATATTTTTTATTTTTTTATTTTATTTTATTTAGTTGTATTTAAACTCTCTAAAGCTTAATTATAGTTAAATCAAAGTAGTGAAACTTCAAAAATCCAACTTCATGGAAAATGAATCTTCAATTCTCCTCTTTGACATAAGACTTTTAACTCATTAATCACTAAAGATAATATGAGCACTTCAATTCATTAAGTGAATTTAATTTTAGACACGTTAAGTTTTGTCTGCATGTGATCTTGACTAGATCTTGTTTTAGAAAGTGTGTTTGTATTTATGGTCAAAGGCTTTATTTCAAAAAAATTGTCATAGAAATAAAATTTAAATGGATCAATTTTTCATATCATTAGAATATCATCTTTTAATTCCATTCATTTTTATTCCTAATTTGATTATTTAGTCATGTTAATTAAAACACTTTTTTTAATTACCGTGTAGTGTTTGAAATATAAAGGGTAGATAGAAGTGTCAATATATGTAAAAGATAGATACATAATTAATAATTATGTGATGTAATAGTCATAAAGATATGTTTTTGAGTTGAGAAGCATACATATTATATGATAAAATGATAATGAGACAATGATAAAGAAGGTATAAGAAAAATAGTAAGATTGTTAAAGGATAGATTATTAATATAGTGGCATAAAAAAAGTTTTAGAATATAATTAAAGGGAATATTATCATGTAGTGTTGAAATAAAAATTATATCAATTATATATATTTTTAATTAGCATGTAGTGTTGAAATAAAAATTATATCAAAAGGGTGGAAATTTTAATATCTAGATATTTATGATCGTTAAAGGAAGCAAACTTGTCAAACTATTAACACTTTTCCTTTACATTGTGGCCTTGTCACCAATTTTAGAATTAGATACAAACATAATTTTAATGATATATATTGTTAGGTTGTGGAGCTAAAAGCTTCACAGGTATGCAAACATGGAGGAGGTTGCTGAGTGTCACAGTAACCGGCGTCAGTCAGGCCAATCGACGTCGGTCAGGGGTAGACCAGAAGCTGTCGACATCGGTCATGGATCGAATGACGTTGGTCATCTCCAGATAGATAGCGATCGATGTTAGTTACATGAATAGTTAGTTTGATGAACGGCCAGTTTGCATGTAAAAGACTAATTTTAGTCTTGAGTTTGCATTTCTAATTATTGTAATTAGAAAGTCTAATTATTGTTTGTATGGGATCTATTTAAGAGACCCATGGGGCTGTATTGTAATTTGTAAAATTAGAAGGATTCTTCTACGTGAAGGATCATAAGGACTTGTAAAGGCAAGGACAAGGGTTCTTCTAAGGTATGTAAGATCTAGGTTTGCAGGTGTGCAAGACCAGGTTGATTTATAGTTATGCAAGATCAGGAAGAAGATCTACATGGTAAGTAAGGTCAGTTGATCTGTAGGTGTGTGTGTGTGCAAGGTCAAAGGAGATCTATGGGGTAGCAAGGTCAAAGGAGATCTGCAACACAACAAGGTGCAAGATCAGGGAGATCTACTTAGAGTATGTGGTATACTCAGTTGGTACTAGAAGTAGGCAATAATGGTTGAGTTAATTGTCACTTACTGGTTGGTGTACTAGCAATATTGTTACTGACTAGTTGAAATAACAACTCTGTGTTTGAGTTGATTTGGTTTGTAATTGAGAGAGAAAACTCTTGAGGGAGAATTACTGGTATGCCCAATAGGTGTGGGAAGAGTGTGATTTATTCATTGTATTTCCTTCTAGAAGAGTGTTAATACAAGATTGTATTGTCTCTCATATTCTGTGCTATTTCTGAATTCTAGTTGCATTTTACTTCTGGTTTAATTCCGTGTTTAGTTGCGTATACAAAGGTAATCAAGTGTACTCTTAAGGAGTAGGGATCTTGACAATTGGTATTAGAGCTAAGATCACCAAGTGATACCACTGACAATTGGTATTAGAGCTTGGTTAGGTACACTAATAGGTGGTCAGAGCGTGTTAAGTGTTTGTTGATTACAGGTCACTCTCAGGGGTTTCTAATTGAGTGGGAGTAAAGCAATGGTAGAAGAAAGTAAGCTAAGAATGGAGAAACTCAATGGCAAGAATGATCAAGAATGGAATTATGGAAAGAAAGAGCAGGTAAAGAAAGATTGTTGGTTGGTAGAAGATCAGCATGAAGGAAATGAAGAAGCAGATGTTGTAGGTATTGTTGCACAAGATGCTCTTATATGTTCCTTGGATAAAGTAGAATCTTGGGTTTTAGATTCTGTTGCCTCTTTTCATGCAACCCCAAATAGAGTATTTTTCCATGATTATGTCCATGGAGACTTTGGAAAGATTTATTTAGGGGTTGGTGAGCCTTGTCAAATTGTTGGCAAAGGGAAAGTGCGGCTGAAATTACAGACGGGAAACACATGGGTGTTGAAGGATGTCATGCATGTCCCAATCCTAAAGAGGAGTATAATTTCTATAGAAAAGTTGGGTGCTGAGGGTTGCACAATTACTCTCATAGCAGAATCTTGGAAAGTTTCCAAGGGTGCACTTGAATTAGCATGTGATAAGAAATTAGGTACTCTTTATCTATCTACTTGTATTATTGATTCTCCTTCTATTGCAAAGATGTGGCTCTATAGGCTTGGTCACATGAGTGAGAAGGGAATGCATGTTCTTAAGAGAAAGTTTGATGTCTTTGACAAACTTAAGAACTGGAAAGCCTTGGTTTTCATGGAGAAGATGATGGATAGAGATCAGCTCAAGGGGCTGAATAATTTTGAGTAGGGCAGTTTGGATAGGGTTATGATCCAAAGTGAGATTAGAGGTAAATATCATCACTCATAGGAAAACATAGTTACTGACATCATTCAAGAGAGAACTAATGTCGAATAGGCAGGTACCAACATCAGTCATGTGTAGACTAGATTCGGTGGTGTCGAGCAGGTGGAGACCAACGTCGATCAGGGAACTGGTGTCGGTGATCAGGTGGAATTGACATCAGTTAGGTGCAGACCAGGGTCAATCAGAGAATGGATTTTGGGTGGACAACAAGTTGTCAAGGAGTCTCAAATGCCCATATGGAGGACTAAAAGGGTAAGTAAGCCTCAAATTCATTATTCTCGTTCTTTATACTACTTGAAATTGTTGCTCACTGATGGTCAAGAACCAAGAAGTTTTGAAGAGGCAATGCAGGTAGAATCCAAGAAACAGTGGGAGCATGGCATGAATGAGGAAAATGATTCCTTGGGAGAGAACTAAATGGGAGATTTGGTAGAGTTTCCAGTCGGGATGAAAGCACTAAAAGATGAATGGATTCCTAGGTTAAAGAAATGAGAGAATGGACACATGAGACAGAAGGCTAGGGTATATGGTCTTGAGCAAGATCCAGGATAGTGGTACAAGTTTGATAGGGGTATGAAAAAGCATGGCTTTAGTCAATGTCAATATAACCATTGTGTTTATTTTACTAGGTTGGATAATGGTCGTGACATTATCCTATTATTGTATGTAGTGTATATGCTTGTTACAGGGTCACACATGCAGGGAATTGCTGAGTTAAAGGTAAAGTTAGTTCAGAGGTGTGCCAGGAAGGATTCAGGAGAAAAAATCCTTGGCATGAGTATTTCTAAAGATAGGGAAGATCACAGGTTGATGTTGTCTCAGGATGATTATGTGAATAAGGTAGTGGAGAGGTTCAATATGCAGGATGCAGAACTGGTTAGCACACCTATGGATGGATAGTTCACAGAATAGTGTCCCAAATCACATGATGAGGTTGAGTACATGAGTACTAGACCTAATATTGCCCAAGCAGTGGGAGTTGTCAGCAAGTTTGTGGCCAATTAGGGAAAGAAGCACTAGAAAGTAGTTTAGTGGATTCTCAGGTATCTGAGAGGGACTAGCAGTAGGGATTCATGCTATGCAGGGTCAGGCACTTCTCTACATGGGTATGTAGATTTGGATATGGCAGGTTACTTGGATGATAGGAGTAGCACCACATGATATGTAGTGGAAGATTGAACTTGAAGAGGGATACAAGCCAAGAAATAAAATTAGATGATGTACAGGTACAGGTATAGGTGCATCTATTTATCTCCAAGTGGGAGATTATTAGGTTGTGGAGCTAAAAGCTTCATTGATGCAAATGGAGGAGGTTGCTGAGTTGTAGAGCAATTGATGTTGGTTAGGCCAACTGACGTCAATCATATTCAGTGTGCAGAGAAACTGACATCGGTTAGTGGTTGGTTGACATCGGTTAGGTAGGAACCAACATTGACAACCTGTGTGTGCGTGCATTTGCATGCGCTTCCAAAATTGGTCTAATTTTAGACAGACAATTAGTTTGCATGTAAAGACTAATTTTAGTCTTGAGTCTGCATTTCTAATTATTGTAATTAGGAAGTCTAATTATTATTTGTATGGGATCTATTTAAGAGACCCATGGGGCTATATTGTAATTTGGAGAATCATAAGGACTTGGAAAGGCAAGGACAAGGGTTCTTCCTGAATGTAAGATCTAGGTTTGTAGATGTGCAAGACCAAGTTGATCTATAGGTGTGCAAGATTAAAAAGAAGATCTACATGGTAAGTAAGGTTGGTTGATTTGTAGGTGTGTGTGTGAGCAAGGTCAAAGGAGATCTACGGGGTAGCAAGGTTAAAGGAGATCTGCAACACAACAAGGAACAAGATCAGGGAGATCTACTTAGAGTATGTGGTGTACTCAATGGTGGTACTGGTAGTATTGTTATTGACTGGTTGAAATAATAACTCTGTGTTTGAGTTGATTTGGTTTGTAATTGAGAGAGAACTCTCGAGGGAGAATTATTGGTACACCCAAGAGGTGTGGGAAGAGTGTGATTTCTTCATTGTATTTCCTTCTAGAAGAGTGTTAATACAAGATTATATTGTCTCTCATATTTTATGCTATTTCTGAATTCTAGTTACTTATTATTCTGGTTAAATTCCATATTTAGTTGCTTATACAAGGTAATCAAGTGTACTCTTCCCACACCTCTTGGAAATACAATGAATAAATCACACTCTTCCCACACCTCTTGGGTGTACCAATAATTCTCCCTCAAGAGTTCTCTCTCTCAATTACAAACAAAGTCAACTCAAACACAGAGTTGTTGTTTCAACCAGTCAGTAATAATACTGCAAGTACCACCACCGAGTACACCACATACTCCAAGTAGATCTCCCTGATCTTGCTCCTTGTTGTGTTGCAGATCTCCTTTAACCTTGCTACCCCATAGATCTCCTTTGACCTTGCTCACACACACACACCTACAAATCAACCAACCTTACTTACCATGTAGATCTTCTTCTTGATCTTTCACACCTACAGATCAACTTGGTCTTGCACACCTACAAACCTAGATCTTATATTTGGGAAGAACCCTTGTCCTTGCCTTTCCAAGTTCTTATGATTCTCTAAATTACAATACGGCCCCATGGGTCTCTTAAATATATCCCATACAAGCAATAATTAGACTTCCTAATTACAATAATTAGAAACATAGACTCAAGACTAAAATTAGTCTTTACATGAAAACTAACAATCTGTCTAAAATTAGACCAGTTTTGGAAGCGCATGCAAATGCACGCACACACAGGTTACCGACATTGGTTCCTGCCTGACCGATGTCAGCCGACCACTAACCGATGTCGGTTTCTCTGCACACTAAATATGACCGACGTCAGTTGGCCTGACCGATGTCAGTTGCTCTGCAACTCAGCAATCTCCTCTGTTTGCATCAGTGAAGCTTTTAGCTCCACAACCTAACATATATAATTTTACTTGTTGACATAATTGACATGTGTTTTTAGGTAATATGACTGTCAAAGGAAAATTATCAAAAACTACTAATTCATGTGCTTGTAAGCTACCTGTAAAAGACTCCTCATGACATTTAAACATAATTTTTCATCTTGTATATATCATTTTTAGTCATCTTATTATGTTTATATATCTTTGTTGTGAAAAATCACTCTTTGTATATAATCACTTGTGCATGTGTGTGTATTTGTAAATAATCATTGTATCACTTTGTTTTGAAAAATAAATCTTTATATATAATCACTTGTGCATGTGCATGTATTTGTAAATAATCATTGTATCATGTCCATCACACATAGGTAATTAAATTGGTTAATTAATCATATCATGTGTTTTTCTTGTTTGTCAATCTCCCCCCTTTAGGATAGCACATGACATAGAATTTACACCCATGCACGGGCTTAGTTTATAGGGGTTAGTGTCATATATTTCACCATTATGATCTAACCAAACTCTATTTTTTGATGGAGTATAAAAATTAGGGACAACTATCGTTAGGCTAAGCAGTTAACCCCATATAGGTCATTCATGAATTGGAATATTTAACTCTCTAAACCAGGCATTAGACAACACCCTATATGGACTTGGGCCCTAACCTACCTTTGTGTTTATTAGGGACATCCATAGAGATCTTGTTTAGCCTAATATATGACCTTTCAACCATAACAAGTGTACCATTGTAGGATTCAACATTAGCTCTGAAGTAGCCATTGAATACAATTAGGGTTGAGAGGGATTAGTTGATTCCATATTAGGTCATCAACCTATAACCTCACCTATGAAGCTGTTGGATGGTGCAAACATTAGGTTACACACCCTTGAGTTTACTAATCATAGGTTATGGTTTACTTTCTTGGGTGTATGTGGTGCTAAACCCATGTTGTTTGTGAGCTGAGTCAGCCATCCCCCAAACCTTCACACACATCTAGGTATTTTTGCACAACTCATCTTATAAATCATATCATCTTGTATATTCTTGCATCATCTCATATCATAATTACCACATCTTTATCCCATCATCCTTTGTATATATTCTAATAAGTCATTATCCCATCATACATATTGTATTTGGTTATATTTGTCTTAATCCTATTTAATCTCCCATCTTGCCTAATGATATACACTTATCATTTATCATACCCCTAATTATCCCCCATCTTATCCTCATCATCATCTTTATTCCATACCTAATAATCATCATACATCCTAATAACATCTTATATATCCTAAACCCATCCCCTTGTACCTAATTTATTCTCTTGTACATCCTATTAGTCTTATCCCATCTTAGTTACACCTATCATTCATCCATCACTCACCCATATTAATCATCATATTGTCCACCGCTATCTCACTATCATCTCATATATATCATCATTTTATATTTTATCTCATATACCATTTTGTCTTAAACATATTCATCCATCCTTAGTCATACCCCTATCACCAACATCTTGTACATCCTTATCTTGTTATTATATATCATTTCATCTTGTACATCCTTATTTTGTACATATTATCCTCTTAGATCCTTATTATTTTCCTTATCCCATCCACCATCTTGTCCTTATCCCATCATACCCACTCATCATTAGTCACATCACCTATATCTTGTCTTATACATCCTTATCCTATTATCAACCATTTGTACATATAATTCTCTTACATCCTTCTCACATCTGGAATCCTTGATTTTGTCCCATCCTAGTCATACCCATTCATCATTAACCACATCCCCCATCACCAATATATTATCTTGTACATTCTTAACATCATCTTATACATATTTTCCTATTGTACGTCCTTTTTGCCTTATTCTTGTCTTAGTAAAACTATACCCAACACATCTTCTAAACTTGACCTTATCTATCTTTATTTCACCATCATCCCCATATTATTTTGTCTCAATTTTACTTCATTTTTTATATCCTTGTCATCATATTTTTGTAGCCTTTTCATTCCATCCCATGTATTTTACTAATCCCATCCACTCATCATTGGCCACATCCCCATTACCTATATCTTGGTACATCCTCTAGTAACATCCTATCCTAGTCATATCCCATCATTGAAATTTTATTTTTTTCATCTCCTATACCCATATTTCCTTCATCCCATCTTAACCTAGTCATATCTGTCCATCATTTAATCATCACCCCATCACTCAAAACCTAATCATCATCTTGTATATCCTCTTGTGTATAGTTTTATTCTCTTGTACATCCTACTACTCAAATCACATTCTAGTCCCACTTATAATTCGTAATATCTATACCATATCATTATCACATGTTGACACATCATCCACATCATATCATAATCACATCATATTTTTTAATTTGTATATTGTCCTAAGTCTAATATTATCCATTTTTCTTGACCTTGTCCTCATCACCCATATAGTCATCACCTCATCTTATCTTAGTTGGCTTCTAGGTCACATACATGTCTAAAACATCCACCTTTCATTACCCCTTTATCATCTCATCATCAGACTTATCCTTATTCTATCATCTTCATCACCTAATCCTACCCCATCCCATCTTGAGCAACTTGGTCTAAGGTTTTTAGCTAGTCCTATCATCTACATCATCCTATCATCCTACTCCACTATAATTTATCCTTTGGTTAGATACTCATACCTAGTCAATATCTTATTAACA
This sequence comes from Torreya grandis, assembly GCA_037957365.1. Classification (NCBI taxonomy): domain Eukaryota; kingdom Viridiplantae; phylum Streptophyta; class Pinopsida; order Cupressales; family Taxaceae; genus Torreya; species Torreya grandis. The sequence goes on along the minus strand of JARHVA010002712.1, from coordinate 1,033,301 downwards.
CCTTGTCACCTTTTCAGTCTCAATCTAGAAAACCCATCAATCTAATCTAGTCCAATCATCTTAACTTATTCATTACTAACACCCATCATATCATCCTCTTACTAGTTTTGAATATTAGGCACCCATCATATTCCCAATAATTTTGCTAGTTTAACCACTAGGCATTTTTGATAAGTTTTTAGCACATATTACACCATCAATCTAGCATTCGATCATAGTCCTTAATCTATTAGTCTATCTCATCTCCATAATTACCTATCATACTAGCTCAATCCTTTCAATATATTTTATTTAATAACCTTATCAAATCCATATCCTACCTACATCATCCATCATATATCAACCATTACCATGGAAATAGACCTCAATTTCATTGACCAATACATAACTACCCATAAGGATGAGATCTTCTTGAAGTTCATTATGATGGGTAAACTACTTCCCAAAGGTGTTGATCCCCTTCAACTCATTGCACCCCCAATCCAAGCTCCTTCATGTGAATCCCCTACCAATACTCCACTTGCACATCATAAACCATCTATTACCCATTCCCATACTAGCAAAAGGAATCCAATCTTGGCCACCTCACCTACTTCTAGTCCATCTACCCAATCACATCAACAAGGATCTAATCCAAAGTCCAATGCTTCCACACCTAAGTTATAAAGCAAAGGTACTTATATCCCCTTTCCCATGTCATTGGAAGCCCTATTCAAACAACTAGTTTTTGTGAACATGATGGTCTATCCACCCATCTGACATCTTGACCCCACCAAACCCAAGCCCTCTTGGTATAAAGATAACCAATATTGTGCATATCACCAAACCTAGGGGCATACCATTAATCAATATTGACCATTTTAATATATGTCTAATACCTCATCAATCATGGTGACATAATAATTGAGGATGAACCAAATGATTCTAAATCCCTGAGTAAACAAAAATAGGAATGATAATATTACCTTACCAATCATTACCAAGACCTTTCCCTTCCAAGCCAAGGTTAAAAAATCCTAACCCTCTTTCATAATTCCCCATCATTGACAAGTCCTACACCAGAGATAAATATGTTCACCCTAATCCTAACCCTCCCATCTCTCATGAATCCATCCATGACCTTATCTTTGTTGAACCTATCATTCATCTATCATTTCCCTCTTACCCATTACCTCAAATACCCCTTATTGAGAGGTCAATCATAGATAATGCATTTACTAGTAGCACTGCATCAACATCAAAAGTCTTATCTTCATCAAGATCATGTTAGACACCCAGATTTGAATTAGATTCCTCATTGAAAACATCATCCCCCATCAACATTTTAGCAGATACTAATAATGCCTATTCTTTAGAGGATACCTATAATCTAGGTACCTCTAATACATTGTCAGACATACCTTTGGATCATAATTGGGATGATGAAGTCATAAAAACATTATTTAAATATTTATCTATGGAAGATAGTAAGAGTGAATATGATCCTCCTTCAGATGTGTCTATTACAACTAGTTCTAGTGATCCTTTTTCTGATCTTGAGGAGATTTTATCTGATTTCAAAACTGGGTCTCCTAAGAACCTCTATGAAGACTATGTTACCCTATCACCAGTCATTGACTTCATCATACCATATCCATCACCTTCCCCCATCATAGGTCCCTTTATTCCCATCAATGACCATTTAATCACCTTCCTCCATAAAGACAAATAGGGAACATTGGACCCTTTCTCAATCAACACAAGTAGTGCCACAAACTTAGAGGTCCAAGACTATATGCCAAAAGTCATAAATCATAATCAAATTATCTTTGATCTTGAAAATAAAAATCAAGAATCAAATAATTGACCTAATCCAAAAGCATCTCTACCTAGTAGATCCTATAAATTGGCACTAGGGACCCATCAAAGTCAAAATAATCAATCAATCTCCCCTAATGAAGCCCAAAATCTAGCACCAGGGGGAAGTCAAAATCCAAATAACGTCAAAAGCATGACCAATAACCTATCAAATAATCAGATCAAAGATGAGCCATGACATCAAATTATCTTGGATCTCCTAATGTCTTTCATCACTTGGCACCAATCAAATGAAGCATATCCCACATCTCCAATTATGTATGTAATTACTAGTCCTAATCCTCCATCACTCATCACATCATCTTATCACAAACCCACAATCCAATTAAGTATTATCACCCATTCACATCCCATCATCCCCATCAAAATTTAATTAAATACACACCTCATACCACCTCTTCAAGTAGCATTGTCTCTCTTAGGGGTAATGATGATACCTGGTCTAGATATATGGAGGGGTTTCTATCACGAATCACACTAGGTCACATAGACCCTAATACATACAATAACATGATCCTAACATCACACATCCTTAGAATAGGTGTTGGATAAAAAATACATCAAATTTCCACACCTTGCATCTCACCCATTATACCTAATAAATTGAGATTACTAACAAAGTCAAAATTCAAAAAAAAAAAAATTCATCCAATGGTGAAAACTAGTCTTCTAGCACCTTGGGCAAATACCTTGATAAAAACTAGTTTCTGCAATCATAATAGAATAAATAATTTATCCACATTATTCCTTGACACTTTGGGGCAAATCCATCCATTTCATATCCTCATCGATCCATCCCACTTGTCACATCCCTTTTCCACCTTGTCTATATCACCCATCCTTATCCATCTTATTCCTTGGTCGATTATCCATATCCCTCCTTCCACATCATGTCCTCCAACCTATCTCTTCTTCCTTCCCATATTGACCTTCATAAATAAGTTGAATATATCTTGATAAACATCCCAAAACCATCTTGGCATATCCTCCAATGGACACTTGGGTAAATAACCATCTAGTTCCTTCATGATGTGGTCATTGGATATCCTTAGTCCATTTGTCCTTAGTCCCCATCATCATCATCCTTTGTCATCCCATACATCTATCCCTCCATCATTATCCTAGTTCCTAGGCTTGGTATTCCATTTTATAGTAACCTCATTTGCACATTGTATATATATATCTTGAAAATCCTTAAAAATTGAAATATGTTAAAAACCCTAAAAATCATAAAATTTTGAAAAATCCAAAATTGTCCATGATGTCTTGTCTTATCCCAAATCCCCTAGTCACATCCATCTCTATTAATCTCATATCATCCTAGTTATCATCCTTGGACACTATGTTTGGTCTCTAAAATGAATCAGAGTGGTCACCTATCACTTCATCTCTTCCATCTCATCCTATTAGTCAAGTCTTATCAACATACATGACCTTGTCAAAGATTTTAATTTGGCATCCATCACTTCTTATCAAGGCCTTTTCATATCTATCACCCATCCAATTACCCTTTACCAGTATGGAAGGTACTTGATCCCATCACTATCCTTATAATTTCCTCTTCATGTCTAGCACCCATCTAATCACTTTTGATATCATGAAAGGTATCATCATCTCCTAGTATCCTTATTAGATTGGATCTTTATGGGGCATTATCTATCGGTAATCCTTGTTCATCACTTTTATAATCATCATCTTTGCCCATTTTTGATCCAATTTCAAGACCAAATTAGTATTCAAAGACCTTCTTACATCATCCATCCTTATAATTTCAACTAGGGGAAATATATTAGCTTAATCCTAATCATGATCACCCTATCCAATAATCACATCATGATCATCCAACTCATCACCCAATCACTATCCCATAATTAGCTAAGACATTATGACACTGCATGGAGATACTTGTGTGTGTGTGTGTTACTTGTTTATTTTATTTGTCTTGTTTGCATGTCATGTATATATCTTGTTTGTATTATGTTTTTTTTGCATCATGTATTTTTGTCTGTTGGTAAATGAATAGGGATGCTATGAGGGCACGCCCTTGAGGATGCAGAGTTCACTATTTTCCAATGCACTTTGGCATAAATTCCTCTTAGTTATGTCTATATCATGGGGCATACTACCAAATACCATATTTAATGGATTACTTAAACTATGATGAGACTTATAACATTTGTGAGGGCTTGATCTCATCATCTATCTCATCATCCTTCTCCCCATCATAATACATCCATCTAACATCTAATATTTTATCCTCATTACATCATCAAATTCATATCCTATAATCACTAATATTATCCTTTAATCTCTAATAATCATCATAATCATTGTACTCTACCCTCTCGTCATAACTACATCAGCATGAGGTATTTTTCAGACTATATAGAAAACATTTGGATAGTTTTTAGTAACCAAGGATAGCTAAACCACTATCTCTATCATCCATCCTCATCCCCCAATCCTTTGGTCACTTGATCACATAAATTATTATCTATCATCATTATTGATCAACCTTAGCTTTGAACTACACCCATCATTAATATTATCAAATCATCATCTTATCTTGGCCTATATCTCTCCCTTGCATGCATCCTTACTTGGGATACATCTAAAGCTGGTAACCTTTAATCCTATCATCATACTATTATGGTTTATTCCCCTTTGGGATGTGTCTGCAATTTTGACACACATCATCTCTATTCCCTATGCATGTGTCCTTTCTAGGGGCATAATTATCAATTTGTAGCTATGAGGACACCAAAACTTCCTTCGAGGATGTAGATTTTGCTATTTGCCCATGCACTTTGGCACAAAATTTTTTTGGTCATACTTATATCATAGGGCATCTTGTAAAGTGCTATATTTTTGGATTACTTAGACTATAATGAGCTTTATGACATTTGTGATGGCTTGATCACCTAAACCCTCATCATCAAGTAATCATCATCTTTCTCCCCTTCACTAATCTAATCCTCTCGATTCATCCAACTAACATCCAATCCTTTACCCTCATCTCATCATATGAGTCATATCCTTCAATGATTAATAAGTCTAATAATCATCATCTTTATCATCATCATCATCATCATCATCTTCCATCCCCTAACCAGAACTACATCAGCTTAAGGTCTTTTTAGACTATATAGGTAGTACTTGGCCATATTTTTATGCCCAAGGATAGCTCAAGCACTATCTCTATCATCTATCCCCATACCACAATCCTTTGGTCACTCGATCATATCAATTATTCTCTATCATCAAGAACATCATATTAATCAATTTAGCTTTGAGCCACACCCATCCTTAATCTAATCAAATCATCAGTCTTATCTTGGCTAATATCTTTCCCTTACATGCATCATTGCTTGGGATACATCTAAATATTATTTCCTTTTAATCCTATCATCATCTTGTTATAGTTGATTACCCTTATGGATATGTCGATAACTATAACATCCATAATCACTACTCCCTATGCATATGTCCTTGCTAGGGGCATCATCATCAATTTGTAGATAATTTCTCAAGTTGAATCTTTATTCTTCATCATCTATCCCACATCTAGCATCCCATCCCCCCATCTATCCATCATATCCCACCCATCATTTCTTTTTTTGAGTGGCCATCTAGATCATTCTGCCCTACATGTCCCCTCAAGGGGGAATCAACATCATATCCACTAACATCATCTACTAACATTCATCCATCTATGAAATAGTTTTTATTTGAAACACCATTACTCCTTCCACTTTGTTTACTCAAAATTCCATTTCAAAGAGGGGAAAAATTTATGTAGTAATTTATGATTATCATGTTAATTACACTAATTCCTACTAATTTAGCCTAATTCCCATATTTCCTAGATATATTAGCTAATAACCCAACAATCCCCATTCCATTCCTATATTCCACATACCTTTACCCCATCATAAAACCAATTAATTTCCTCATTAATCCCTTAATAGATCCTATTACCTACTAACCTACCCCCTAAACCAACTTGATAATTTAAAATTCATATTTATTCACCTACCACCCTAACTACCCTACCACCTTAGCCATTCCTACATCTCTAGTCACCTAATCCTTCTCTTATTCCTATCTAACCTTCATGTAATCATCATTAATTAATAAAGAGAGTTATAAAACTATCCAAATCTAGAAGTCTCTCTAACCTATCCCTCCTCTCTATAAACCTCTAACTCTAGAGTTTTCCAAAGAATTTAACATTCCTTGGATAATCTAAAACCATTGATCTCCTCCCTCTAAGTTTGAATCTCATCCATTTATCTTCCCCCCTTCCTTTATATAACCAATACTCCTCCTCTATGGAAGATCAATCTAGAAAATTCATAAAGCCTTCATGCCCATTTAACTAGTAAAAATCTCATGAAGCCATAATAAATCCATGTCCAAACATCATTTGAATCCATCATCAAAATCTAACTTCATGCCATCCATGTCAATATGAGTCTACATACAATCAATTAAAAATCCATTTGCAAATCTTAGAAAGAGGTTATTAGAAGCAAGGATTGGTAAGTTCATATCATTCTGATTTGCTTTTAAAATCTTTCTTAATTAGGTAGTTTATATTTTGAGATGGATTTAGCTTGTTAAATTCATATAGTGTGCTCAAAATCTCTCTACACTAATTATTTTGTGAGAGAATTTATCAATGACATAAAATAGAATGAAATAACAAGTAGATCAACACCATAGTGAATGGAATTTTGACATAGGTGATTGGGTATTTGTGTGTTTGTAGCCATATAAGTAAATGTCTCTAAATCAACAAAAAAAGGATAATGATCTATCACTTAAGTATTATGGCCCTTATTAGATCTTGTAAAAAATTAGTAGTGTGGCTTAAAAATTGAAATTGTCCCCATCCACTCGCATACATCCAATTTTTCATATAGATTATCTAAAGAAGGTAATTGGACATAGAGTTTACACTTAGACCAAGTTACCTAAATTGGATGAATAGAGATAAGTCATTATATATCCTAAAGAGGCCCTTCACACATGCACTAAGTAACTACAAACTAGAGTGATTAAGGAGTATTTGATCAAATAAAAGAACCTACATTTTGAAGATGCCACATGGGATGATAAAGTGTTCTTGTAGAAACATCCTATTTTGATTCAATGTTGAGGAAAACATTATTATAAAGGGGAAGGACATGTTACACCCTTAACCTATAGTGTGTATAGGGATATGTGTCACCAAATTATGGATTACATACCTTCATATTATCTTATTGTATTTCTTAATGTTCTTAGTATGGCCGGCCTATAAAAAACCATAGCTAAGTAGAGTATATATAGGAGGTAGTGGTTATTATTTTATCATCATATTGTAAATTATGTTATTATTGAATTATTGTGTAGGTTTTACCCTCAAATTAGCTTGGTAATAATATTCAAGTATTATACTCTTTCACCAATTATTGTTGTGGATTTGCTTATTCTATTCTTAATTCAATGATATATAATTCTATTGTTATGAATCATCTAAGTAATTTCATTACAATCTACCAAAAAGATATGATGCTAATGATTATTTTGACTATAACCAATGCCATGGGCATTCTAAAAACATATTTTATATCTCAAAACATAAGATCCAAGATCTTATTGATAACTAACTACTTACCTTAGATGATCATCCAAAGGATTTAGGTTTATAACCTAGTGACCATCAAAACTAGAAGATATTTAACAATATATTGAAAGATCATTCTAAGAAAGATCTAGAAGTGTAAATGGATTATCAGACACATCCTCCTCCATCAAATCATGGGCACCCATTATATGGTATTATTACACTTATACATACATAATACCTCTTATAGTTCATAGACTTTTTATTACATTTGATGATAATGAAATTGTGGATGATGACTCAGATCTTTATTCACTATTTATTCATACATACCTTGATCATCAGTCTATACATAGTGTTATGATCAATAATAGTGATAGTGAGAATGTATGTAACATGATTTTACTTACACATTTTGTATATACAAAAGATGATTTATACCCTTCGACCAAAATGGTCAGAGCATTCAATGAGATATCATAACACATTATTAGTGACATTGATTTACCTTTACAAGTTGGTCCAACACAAGTTGTCACTACATTTTATATTATACCATACATGAGAGTATTTGATATATTATTGGGATGACCTTATAAACATAATCTACATGTATACCTTTTACAATGCATGGGTGTATTAAACACATTCATTCCAATAGGGTAATTATAATTTCTAGAATTTCATATAAACATCCAGTTGAACAAGAGAAGTTTATTATAAGACAACTAATTATACAACTTGATAAGGTTAATCATCCATCAAAAGTGAAGCAATAGGAAATAAAATTTCCTAAGTGACTCATACTTAAGTGACCATTGCACCAAATATACATAGTGGATTCCATAGAGTCTTTATCTACACCTACATGGTCTACCCAGTTGCTAAGAGAACATAAACATGTTCCACTTACATCTACACCCAAGAAACCATAGAGCACTACAAAATGTGTTTCATAAACCCATAATAATTCTATTGATTCTTCTTAACCACATAGTCCTATGAGAGATTCATAATGTACCACATATTCTATAATTCTATATATGACACACATCCTTACTACTTGATAGGATCACCAATTTGATGTATCATATTCCAAATTTAGAGATTATTATGAACATCCATTAGATGGGATCATGGGTTAAACCTTTTTAATTCTAAAATATTCCAAAAAATAAAACATTCAATAAAATACAAAAACATTCAAATAAGTTTAAAAATATAAAAATATTCAATACACACATGTTTACTAGATCCTCAACATCTATGTTGTTTAATTTATGATAGTAGATAGCATATAATTTATTTTATATATACACATATGTTTCATTATACTTGAGTGTGATATAGACATACACCAGATACATGATACATGCACATAAAAATGTTGGACCTTTTCTCTTCTCATGTGATACACTTCATTGGGGGCATCTACTTCCTTGATCATGATTGATATATGTTATATTATTTTATGATCACCTTTCCATTATCATATTGAGCTTATATACTAACACTTAAACATGTCTATACTCATGATTACATCTTTCATAGTGTACTTGATATGTTATGTTGCATGAAATTTTTTGCTAACACATATATGCAGGGACTAATATGATATGCCTATGCTAGTTTCTTCGACTTTACTTATTCACATTATCACTTCCTTAAATGCCTTTTTGTTGCTTGATATTATCTTAATTTTGGAACATTTGAATATGTTCCTCACTTATTGGACCTCATACCACTATATGTTGCTTTGTTTTGATATTTGTACATTTGAATACATCATTTCTTTGACTATGTGATATTTGAATATACCCATTATTTATGGTATCCTTAGACCTTATTTTGCATGACATTAAGTACTCTTGTATGTGTTTTTGATTGTTTGTTGAGCTTGTATTATTACTTTTGAGATGTTACCATGATCCATATCTTGAATCTTAGGGATGCTTGTGATCACATACTAAAAGCTTCATGGATATATATACTTAAACATGCTACTCTTATATGTTACATGATTCATACATAGATTATATAGTTATAAAATATTTTTGAGTTAAGGTAACTACCAGATTCCATTCCCCTCACCTCAAAATGGGGGGCATATTATTGGGGAATGTCATAGAGACATGAATCCACACACATAATTTACACAATTGATAAAAATTGATACAATTTACATGATTTAGATATACATGTGGGATTACCCTCACCTCAAAAAGGGGGGCATATTATTGGGGGCATGTCATAGAGACATGACTCCACACATACATAATTTACATAGTTGAGAAAAATTGATATAATTTACATGATTCAGATATACACGTGGGTTAGAATCATATACACATTATACCAATTTATATAGATTTGGGATAGAGTTTGTCAGATTTATGACATACATTATAAATAGTTATATAATTAAGGTTACATTTTGATAGATAATTTAAAATAAGACACATTATAGGTGTATATTCCATGAAAGTGCACCAAAAATTACAAATACACATTCAAACTTATTTACTAATAAGCATCGATACTTTACTAAGAAGCACCATTTTCCCCAGGAAGCACCATTTTGAGCCTTTCCTATGTATAGTAGTTAGTGTTATCATCAAAAGTTACACCCTTGAGGAGGTTGTTCATAAAGTTAAGAAACCTACCTAGATGAAAAATGCCACAAAGTGAAAGGGCATAAGGGTCCCCCCCTCTATCCAAGAGCTCTAATTCCAACTTTCTTTCTTCTCAGAGTATTATCCACAATTTGGTTGGCTTTTTAAGGCTGCCAAGAAGCTTGATGGAGAAAAGAATGGGTTTTCTACCTTTTTTGACTTTGTAACTCCACTTTTTATAGTGATTTGGGTTTGAGAAGACTATGGGGACCCATAAAAGAGTTTATATATTGTACATCAATAGAAATACTCTGTAAAAGACCTCAAAGAACATGATTTATTCAATATTCTACCTGTTCTACCCTTTGGAACTACTAAAGATGGTGAACCAGGTGACAATCCAGCTTCCCTTGACTTGTACAAAGGTGGAGTGTGTAATTTTTTTTCCATTTCTTTTTCCCTACAACTTTCTTAATAACTCTTCATTTAGACATTAGAAAATGATGAATCAAAGTTACAAAGGGGATTCCAATGTTAGAGAGTAGTTTTTTAAGACATTTGAGTGATATGTATATACAAGTACACCATGATGTCATTACCAAGGTGTTATATGACTTAAAAAATACCCCTATCTAAGGATAAAACCTTCAAATTTGCTTTTCCTAGCAAGTGTCATGTCAACATTGAAGTATACAATAAGAGTAAAGTAAGTGAAATACCTTAATCTTATCAAAAATACCTTAATCTCTCCAAATTACTTGAAACACAATGTGATCAACTTACTAGTTTTACTCCTTGGCTAATTTGGTGTGCTTTAGATCATGGTTCCTCTTAGAAGGGTCACCACCTTGCCTCCTTGAACATGATTACTCATTAACTTGACTGCACACTTAACCTTAAATTTGTAAAACTTACCTTAACAATGATAAATGCATTAAGGGACTAAAAATAAAGACCATTTGATGACAAGACAAAGTGACTTAACCTTGATACTCACTAGACATCCTAGAGGACCTTGTAAGCTGCCAAGGAAGACACACTACCTATCATATTAAATCATTAATGACCAATACAAGACCTTCATAATGTTAATCAACAAAGTTAAGATCATGTACATCAAAGTTTTGAATGTTAATCATTCATGGTACCTATATTTTGGTTAACATATTTGGTGACCTCTTGAGATTGCATGCTTGTTATGCATCTAGACCAGTTGCCTTATACCTCCATTAGGATATGGAGTCATCTCTCACTCAAACTCAAACCTGATTGGACCTTGAACTTGATTGAAAATGCCTTGAAATAAGGAAATATAATTGACATACCTCTAAAACACACAACAAGACAAGAAAAACATACTAAAGCAAGATACAGATACTTATGATATAAAACATTTAGGAAAAAAAAACACAAGAACACTAATAAATAAAACTAATATTAAGAATATTCCTCCTAGATCAAAATGAAAATTTATACAACTTCTTCCTCCATGGGATGAACAATGATGTAGAGCAAGCTGCCCTTTGAACATGATGTTTGATGGAGTAGATCTCTTGATTGCCTACTCCTTTGGCATACTCTCAAGTGCATTATCATCACCAAACATGATTCATATGAAAACATTCTCATCTTGTGACCCAAGACTCACCTTATTTTTATCCTTGATGTTTTAACTCACCTCAAAAGTGATCACATCTTGATTAATAATGGTAACATCATCTTTAACTTCTAGAGGCTCCTTGAAATGGTGTGTTTGGTCTTGAATGATCTCTTGGGGGTTACCACATTATTTTTTAAGGAAAAGAGTAGCTTAAAAAAAATATTAAACCTACCCAACAAGAGATATAAGTCCTTAAAGAGCCTTAAATTCATTACAAATATCCAAATACTACTACCACATGTCCTCATCATCTTCTTGACTAACCTTTTGAGGGGATACAACCTGAACCACATCTTTACCTTTCTTTTTAGGAAATTGATATCAATAAAAATTTCACCCTTTGGAAGGTAGTTAAATCCTTCCAAATTTTATAAAACATGGAAACACCTCAAGGTTGTGGGTACCCTATTTAAGAGGTGAATCTTTAGGTTAAAGGGTTATCTCACCTTGATGAATCCGTTAGGCTCAAACACTAATATACTACTTACTAGGAAAAGGGAGAGAAACCTAATATAATGGAGGTGATTCACCAAAAATGATATGATCACTACCAATTAACTAGAATTTCACTTCAAATAAGAGACTAACTTGTACATGACACTAATCCAAAGTTTCCTCTCTACATTAATGTTTCCCATGAAGCTTTGTGACGAAAGCTTGAGATAAGAGGACTAGTCAAGAGGTCATGACATGAAACTAATTAAAATACAACTCAATAAAACCCTACACACTCCATTTCAACACTTCAAGAGACCTGCAAAAAGGATTCCAAACTGAACATGAATGCTCAACAAGGACAAGCATGCCAAAGAACCAAGACTATCATTTAGCAAGATCAACTAATCAAACATGCATATTGAAATCAATCCATGGATAAGGTAAAAATAATTTATTATTCATTTATAAAAGGATACATATGTATAGGGCTTCATAATATCCAAGTGGAGGATACAAACCTAGCTAATTAAGGCTTAATCTATGGAGAATGTGAGAGAAGGGGAGAAGGGTGTAGGAGAGAGATAGAGAGAGACAAGTGTCTAAAGGATTTAAAATAAGAAAATGAGTTTTAAATTGAACTATAAAGTCCTCAAGTAAAATTTTTAGTCTTATTAATATGCTCTTCTACTCCAAGTGGCATGGAAGTTTCAAACTTTACTTGACACCTTGCCTAGCTCTCCAAAACTACCCTTTGCCTTGGATTTTGGAGTGATAAGTAGAATTTTTAATGGTTATATAATGTTGAGTTACATATTTATATTCTCTTGACACCTTTTAACTAATATTTTTAGATTTTATTTTACACGTCATTTCATTCTCTTGCTAGGTGTCTAGACGTCTCTTCATCTCACTAGGCCAATCTTGCTTACAAGTGTCAAAAATTAAATTACTATTATAAACATAATTATATATACATGGATGGCATATTAAAATAATAATAGACCTAAAAAACTCATTTTTAGGTCTAAAACTACCCTAAATAATCCATTTTACACAAAAATCTCCATTTTGGCCTCATTCCTTATAACCCTAAAATCATACAAACCTCATTGTGTAGAATAATGTATGAAGGATATTAATAAATTGAGAACATATATGAGGATCCAGTATCCCATTATATATTAATGAAAAATTTAATTTCCTAATAGTGAGTATAAGTTTCCTTTTCATCCATTTATCTCTCCTAACTAGGTCTCAATTAGGCCTCCCTACCTATAGACTAAATTTTGGCTCTATAGGCTTCTCACACATGTGAAACCTCAAAATAATGTGTGATTTAGTTTAATGACATATTTAGGATCCTTTGTGTAAATTTTGAGCTTCTTGAACCTTGTATTAACCTCTCAAGAAGCTTGACACAACCTTCTTTGGTCCTTTTCCATACACCTATACCTTGTAAGCACAAACCAATGGCATAGGGAGGTGCTCAGGGGAGTTATGAACATCATACATGATTTTTTAAGGATTTTTAAATTAATATAGATGAATACTAATCTTCTTCTCTCTCATTGATTTGAAAGTGGTCTATTTTGGTAGCTTGTGAGTGCCTTACACTCTTAAGGATGATTCATAAAGCCTAGGGCATCAATCAACTAACCAATTCTAAAAATTGCAAGTAATTTTTTTTGGATAACTATTATTAGGATCAAAAGGTCCCATGTAGTCTCACCATATGGTACTAATCAAGAGAAGGTGACATTTTGGGCTGATAGACAACATTTTATGCACTCTTAAGGCAATTTTATGCTAAAATGGTAATGCTTCTTAAAAATATTCAAATACATTATATAAAATTCCATGTTTTTTTTAGGTCCTATTCAATCCTTAATTATCCTCTAACTTTAGCCTCCAATTAGTAATGCTTTGAGAAGGGTATTAGTCTAATAGACCTAATAACCGTGTTTTTGTGTTTTACCCTCAAAGGGAGTTATCTAAGCACTTGAAAAAATCTAAGAGTATTCAAAATGCCCCATATATACCTTGGATTACTTGTGTTTTATTGTTTAATCTAATTTATTCCTCCTTCATAATGTACACAATCAACTAACTAGACATTTAGGCATGGCTGTAGATGACCATAAGATGTGGGGACCCCTGTAGGTGGTCATTATGCTCTAAGAAATTGCATCTTACATTTATATAGGATCATTGAGATAATTAGAAACATTGCATACCTATCTCAACTTCAAACCTTATGTTTATATCTCATCTTCAAAACATATACACTCAGTCAAAAATCTTGCCTCTAGGTACATATTTGGAAGTTATAGAGATCCTTGAAAAATATTGAGACCTATTAAAAACCTTTATATTATTTTTCCTACTAATTCACATTTATCTTCAGTGCATATCATTTCAATCCTCCCACATGTCATTTATTCCTTCATGGCTGTAGGTGACAGTGAATTGTGTGGTTGTAGGTATGAATCAGTATCTTGAGCACTGAATTAGTGAGGACATCCTTTATTATGAGTTTGAAACTCATAAAATGTGAGAAAACACACATATTTAAACACTTAGGTCCCTAACATGACATTTTTGATACATAGTACATCAAAACTCTCACAAAAAGTAGACCTATAGGTTTGTAGACCTGTAGGTCTGCATTCCTATGATTTAGTCCTCATAGTGGTGAAAGAATGAATTTTTGAGCTTAATATCACCCTTACATAATGTTTCATTACTTTAAAAATAGGTTAAATATTCTTATACAATCTTAAACAAGGTAAAAACAAGATTTTTCAACTATATTACATAGGCAGTCCTGTATGTATAGTCCTCAAGCTAAAAACACTGATACTTGAAGACTAGTATGGACAATACTCAGATAGTTAGAGAATATTGGATAAATATAAAATATGTATAAACATTTTGAATAACACTTGAATGCATATGACCCCGGTATAAACCTTGAAATAATGTAGAACACTGATAGTCACTTGCACATTGTGCAAAAGAGTAACTTTCTTGCTTGACAAGTGCATATAGGAGTTAAATGATGATGGATAATGATGTAGGAGGGTTGTGTAGACCTATAAGTAACCTTTTAAAATTTAACTTTTTCTCCATGAATTCACACCTACAACTATGCATCCCAAAACTAAGATAGTGGGGTTTTGAGTCTCAAAAAAGCACCTTAGCTACTTAGTGATTGTTCATAAAGATAAAGAGATAAATCCAAATAAAAATTCCACTAATTAAAATCAAATAAGGGTACCCAACTCTGGATAAAATATTAGCCTCCAACTTTACATGTATGGCCTATACCCTCTACTTGAATTTGGCCTTTATGAGTTTGTGAAGATGGTGATGGAGGAGAGAGAGTGTTATTTGAAATTTTGAGACTTAAAACTTTTTTCCATGATTTATTATGACATTTAGAAAATCAAGGGATGTTATGAACCATTTTTACCTATAAGTGATCTTAACAAGTCTATACAAGTGCATTAACTCCCTTCTTTGGTGTTGAAACTCAAGATTATGACCTTTATCTAGCTTGATGATAGGCGTGGAAGTTATGTAATTGATAAAAGGTCTTTGAAAAGTGTATTTTATTTATTTTTCACTTGTGGATATTTGACATACATGAAAATTAGTAAAATCACCCTTTTTTATTTATTAGGATTACCTTAAAGTCTTTAAAAGAACTTTAAAGTTTCCAAATCAACATCAAATGCTATAACAAGGTGATTAAGACATAAAATGACCTTGAAGGACACATAAGGAAGTATAACACTTATTGACTAACTCTCATCACTCCAGGGCAAGACTATACCAATACAAGATTGCTACAAGACATTACCTTAATTTTTCCAAAATTACCTTAAACAATGATAAGAATGTTTTATGAAGACTTTTTAAAGACTATTAAGGAATGAAAATTATATGAAAAACTTTATAAAAAATGACATTCAAGATTTCACCTATAAGGGTTGACATTTTGACCTTGTGGGTTAAAATTGGTCAAGAAAATTGGTGATTCATGGGGGTAGCATGCCTGCAATGCTAAAATGGACTAGTAGCCTTTTCCTTCCATTGGGAAATGGAGTCATTTACACTTAGTTTCAAACCAGACCAAACCTTGACCATGACAAGGCAATTTTATTTGACCTTCAAACACACATAAACAAGGACAACAAGACACAAAGTAAATAACAAGATGTGCACATGTGCTATTAAGCACTTCAGGAACATAACAAACAAGATGAAAAAATAAACTATATACAACTAACTTGAACACACCTTCTTCCTCTTGAATCAAATTGGAAGTTTGTGCTATCACTTACTCCATGAGATAAATAACGACATGAACCAATTTGCTTCTTGAGCCTTGCTCTTGTTAGTTTTACCTTTATATTGAATGTCACTGCTCTTGGCATGCTCTCAAGTGAAGTGATATATATTAACCAATAACTTATGAATGTTAACTCATATTGTATCCCAATATCCTTCTCATGATGCCTCTTGATGCTTATGACTATCTCAAACATGAACACATCTTGATCTAAAGGAGCAGACTCAAACATAGTACCTTGGATATTGTTACCTTTCCCTTCAAGAAGTAAGGCACCCTAAAGAACATCTTCAATCTAACCAGTAGGAGGTATAGGCCCTTGAAGAGCCTCAAATTCATTGAAAACTTCCCAATTTTTTTGCCATAAATCCTCTTGATCCATGAAGGCAACATCAACTTTATATTTTATTAGCTCTTCCAATCCAATATCTTGCTCATCTTGAGGAATGTCCTCATCATAGATTTCTTCATTATGGTCTTGAAAACATATTGGCTTAATAAAAACCTTGCATTATTCTTTAAAAACTTGAACTTATTCTCCTATAGGTTCCAGCTTGTCAAAAACTTAATATTCCTTAAACATATGCAAATAGTTCTGCCACATGTCCTTCAAATCTCCTTAAACCTACTCATGAGACTCAACAAACTCAGTCAATATGATGTTCTCTCAAAATCTTTTTCTTACATTTCTTGATCAGCCTCTTCATTGAACACAATATCAATCTTGGCACTCTATTCATGGGTAGCTACAACCTCATCAAGATCATCTCTTTATTCATTAAAAAAGATTGATTTATGTTTGTCTTCACTAATGGGAGTACCAATGGTGAGTTATTCATCATAGACACTTGAATCATCTTCATTAACTTCAACTATAGCTTGATCTTCTTCACTTACCTCACATAGGACACATTATTATTTAATAAGGGTTATTATGGGAGGGTTATGGGTAAGTTCATGAATTGGAGAGGGAGTATGAGGTATGGTAGATGGCTCATGAATGGGCTTGGGAATAGAAGGTGCAATCTTGCAACTTGAAACCTTGGGAATGGTAAAATATTGAAGGAAATCTTGGAGAGATATAAAATTAAGTTGGGTAATGGAAGAGACATTATCTTTAACAAGTACCTCATATTTCTCATAGCCTTCTTGAGGCTCTTCAATAGATGTAGATTTATCTTCAAATTTTCTCAATTAGAGTCTCATTCTTATTTTGAAAACATTATTGGATAGACTTCCAAGATAGACAAGCTATATGTTCTTGGGGAGAGGGAAATGGAGCTTGATTAGGCACAAATTTATCTTTATATCCAATCTATTGATTTTGGCTCTCTTCCTCCTTCCTTATATTCAAATCTAACTCTTTTATATGCCTATCTATATTCTATTGGAATAGATTCTCTTAAAGGTGGTTAGTGACCTCATGAGGATAAGGGACATAAGAGGGCTAGTATGAGGTACAATAAGACTCTTGAGGAGGGATGGGAGATACTTTCATAGGTTAATATTATTCTTTGACTTCAACTCCCAAATATATAATTTTTTTGCCTTGCTCACTCCATAGATTCACCACTTGATTCAATTTTGGAGTCTTCAAAGACTTATTGGGGGGTTCTTGAGGAAGAGAAGTGGAATCTTGGTTCTCAATAATGGGCTGATCAAAAATATTCTCCTTCTACTTTTGAATATTCTCTTGTATTGAAATATAAGAAGGGAAGATTTGAGGAACACATGAAGGACTTGGAACACTTGGAAGTTAAATTATAATGGTCTCTTAGGGAAGAATGGGTGACATATATGAGGGCTGAAGTGGTGTGTATGAAGACACATAATCTTGATGTAGGTAGACTTATTGTTCTTCATAGTTACTTAGCTAATCCTCAATGCTTTGAATGAGACCACTTACATCCATCATCTCACTTCAAAATCTTTGCCAATTTCCTCTCTCAATAGGTGTCCATTCCTATTTTATTAGCTATAATGAATATCTCATGTCATTAATGATGTGATTAGGGATATCCTAACTATATTCCATTTTTATATTAAGGTCTACCATGTACCTCTCACAACCTAAGAGAATTTTCTTCAAACTTTAAATGGATTGATTTGAGAAGTGGCTAGGGAAATCTTGAGCTTGAGATGGATGATCATATGCTACATAATGATCATGTAAAGGGAATGTAAGATGGCCATAGGACTGATATGACTCATGATAAAGCTAATAAGGATTATAAAAAGGCTCGTATGGATGAACATAGGGATGAGATACTTCATCAACTTGCATGAAACTAAAATTCATCTCAAACTCAACCATAACAACCTCATCAAGAGAATGAAATGAAACACAACTTAATTTGAATGAGAGACTAGGTTGCTAAAAATAGATGATCATGCATGAAGTCACCATTAATGTTTTGAATGCCTCCAAAGGCTGATATGTAGAAGAAAAACACCAATAATTCTTCCACAACTTTAGACCTTAATCCCATCGAGTGTGCCAAAACTATTATCAATACAAAATTTACCCTTTGTAAGGTAGTTCAAGCCTTCCAAATTTTATGTAACATATAAACAACTCAAGTTTTTGGTTACCCTATTAGAGAGGTGAATCTCTAGGTTAAAGGGGTAGCTTCCCTTGATGAATCACTTAGTCTTAAACACTAATCTACTACTTGATAATAAAAGGGAGAGAAACCTAATGTAATGGAGGTGATGAACCAAATATGATCTGATCACTACCAACCATATAAAATTACACTTCAAATAAGAGACTAACCTGCACATGATACTAATCAAAACTTGCCTCTCGACATCAATGTTCTCGATGAAGGTTTGTGAAGTAAGCTTGAGCTAGGAAGACTAGTCAAGAGGTTATGACATGACACTAATGAAAAGATAACTCACTAAACCTCTACACACTCAATATGAACACTTTAAGAGACCTCCAAAAATAATTCCAAACTAAATATGAAAGCTAAAAGGGATAAACATGTGAAGAAAGTATGACTATCACTTAGCAAGATCAACTAATCAATCATGCATGATGAAGCTAGTCTATGGATAAGGCAATACTAGGTTATTATTCATTGATCAAAGGTTGTAAATGGGTAGGTCTTCACCATACCTAGGTGGAGGATACAAACTTATCTAATTAAGGCTCAATAGATAGAGAAAGTGAGAGAAGAAGGGGATAAGGGCATAAAAGAGAGAGATAGAGAGAGAGAAAAGTATCCAAAGGAGTTAAATCAAGAAAAGGAGTTTGAAATTACCCCATTAGGTCATCAAAGATATGTGTTAGTCTTATAAAGATTCTCTTCTACTCGAAGTGGCATGAAAGTTTTAAACTTTGCTTGACACCTTGCCTAGCTCTCTAAAACTACCCTTTCCTTGTCCTATGGAGTAGAAAGTGCCTTCTTGATGCTTATATAAAGTTGAGTTACATATTTTCTCTAGTTTTGACAACTATTAATTGATCTCTGTAGGTTCTCTTTGACACATCACTTCATTCTCTTGCTAGGTGTCTAGAAGTCTCTTCATCTCACTAGGATAATCTTGCTTACAAGTGTTAAAACTTGAATTCATCTTCTCCAACTCATTATCTCTCCATGGATGGCCTATTCACATCATAATAAACCTAAAAAAATGCATTTGGAGGTTTCAAACTACTCTCAAGAATCCATTTTTCACCAAAATCTCCATTTTGGTCTCATTCTTTATATCCCTAAATCATGTAAACCTACTTGTGTAGAATAATGCACAAAGGATATTGATAAAATGAAAACATATATAAGGAATTAGTATCCACTTACATATTCATATAAAATTTCATTTCTTGATAGTGAGTGGAAGTGCCCTTCTCATCCATTTCTCTCTCCTAACTAGGTCTTAATTAGGCCTCCCTATCTAGAGACTAAAATTTGGCTCTACAATATTCCCATACATGTTAAACCTCAAAAATGTATGATTTATTTTAATGAACTCTTTATGATACTCAATGTAAATTTTGAGATTTTGACACCTTGTATGAACCTCTCAAGAAGCTTGAAACAACCTTCTTTGGTCCTTTTCTATACACCTATACCTTGCAAGCACAAACCAATGGCATGGGGAGGTTCTCAAGGGAGTTTTGGAATTCATCCATGATTTTTTAAGTATTTTTCAATTCATATAGATGCATAATAATCTTCTTATCTCTCATCTATTTGAAAGTGGTTTTTTTGGGCAACTTGTGAGTGCCTTACACTCTTAAGGATGATTCATAAAGCCTAGGGCATAAATAAACTAACCAATTCTAAAAATTACAAGTAATTTTTTGGATAACTCTATTTAGGATCCAAAGGTCCCATGTAGTCTCTCCATATGGTACTAATAGATTGATAGACTACATTTTATGCACTCTTAAAGTAATTTTATGTAAAAATGGCCAATTCTAAGCTCTCCTCTACAACCAATGCTTCTTTAAAATATTCAACTCCATTAGATAAAATTCCATGTTGGTTTTAGGTCCTATTATTATCCTCTAACTTTAGTCTCCAATTAGTAATGCTTTGAGAAGGGTATTAGTCTAATAGACCCAATAACCATGTTTATATGTTTTTCCCTAAAAGGGAGTTATCTAAGCATTTAGACACCTCTAAGAGTATTTAAACTACCCCATATATCCCTTGTGTTTTATTGGTTAATCCACTTTATTCCTCCTTCATAATGTACACAATCAACTAACTAGACATTTAGGCATGGCTGTAGATGACCATCAGATGTGGAGACCCTTCTAGGTGTTCATTGTGCTCTGAATAATTATATCTTAAATTTATTTAGGCTCCTTAAGGTACTTAGAAACATTTAATACCTATCTCAACTTCAAACCTTATGCTGATATCTCATCTTCAAAACATATACACTTAATCAAAAATCCTACCTCTAGGTGCATATTGGGTGTCTTGAGCACATTTTGAAGGTATACCTTCACTCTATAAACTTTAGAAGTTATAGAGATCCTTGAAAACTATTGAGACATATTAAAAAAATTTACCTAATTTTTAATACCAATTCACATTTATCTTCAATGCATATCATTTCAATCCTCCCACATGTCATTTGTTCCTTCATGGCTATAGGTGATAGTAAACTATGTGGTTGTACGTATGAATCGGTATCTTGAGCACTGAATTAATGAGGACATCCTTTCCTATGAGTTTTAAACTCATAAAATGTGGAAAAAAATTCCTATTTAAACACTTAGGTCCCTAACATGACATTCTTGATACATACTACATCAAAACTCTCACAAAAAGTAGACCTATAGGTTTGCAAAGTTGTAGGTCTACATTCCTGTGCCTTAGGCCTCATATTTGTGAAAGAATGACTTTTTAAACTTAATATACCCCTTAAATAATGTTTAATTTCTTTAAAAATAGGTTAAGTATTCTTATAAAATCTTGAACAAGGTAAAAACAAGATTTTTCAACTATATTACATAGGCTGTCCTATATGTATAGTCCTCAAGCTAGAAATACAATGATACTTGAAGACTAGTATGGATAATACTCAGATAGTTGGAGAACCTTTGATAAATATAAAATATGAATAAACATGTTGAATAACACTTGAATTCATATGACCCCTGTATAAACCCTGAAATAATGGATAACATTGATAGTCACTTGCATATTATGCAAAAGAGTTACTTTCTTACTTGACAAGTGCATATATGAGTTAGATGATGATGGATAATTATGTAAGAGTTTTGTGTAGACCTATAAGGAAAATCTAAAAATTTCACCTTTCCTCCATGTACTCATAGCTGCAACTATGCTTCCCAAAACTAAGATAGTGGGGTTTTGAGTCTCAAAAAAGCACCTTAGCTACTTAGTGATTATTCATAAAGATAAGGAGATATATCCAAATAAAAATGACACTAATTTTAATCCCATTATGGTCCCCAAATTTGGATAAAATATTAGCCTCCAACTTTAACTGTATGGCCTATACCCTCCACTTGAATTTGGCCTTTATGAGCTTGTGAAGATAACGATGGAGGAGAGAGAGCGTTATTTGAAAATTTGAGACTTACTTTTTTCCATGCTTTATTATTAAATTTATAATATGAAGGGATGTTATGAAAATATTTTTACCTATAAGTGATCTTAACAAGTCTATACAAGTGCATTAACTCCCCTTCTTTGGTATTAAAACTCAAGATTATGACCTTTATCTAGCTTGATGATAGGTGTGGTAGTTATGTAACTACTACAAGGTCATTAGAAAGTGTATTTTATGTATTTTTCACTTGAGGAGATTTGACATACATTAAAATTAGTAAAATCACCTTTTTTTATTTATTAAGATTACCTAAAAGTCTTTAAAGTTTCCAAATCAACATGAAATGTTATAACAAGGTGATTAAGACATAAAATTTCCTTGAAGGACACCTAAGGACCTATAATAATTCTTGAATGAATCTCATCACTCCATGATAAGACTATACTAGTATAAGATTGCTACAAGACATTACCTTAATTTCACCAAAATTACCTTAAACAATGCTAATAGGGTTTTATGAAGACTTTTTGAAGACTATTAAGGCTTGAAAAATCTATGAACAAGATTATGAAAAAATGACATTCAAGTTTTCATGTATAGGGGTTGACATTTTGACCTTGTGGGTCAAAATTAGTCAAGAAAATTGGTGATTCATGGGGGTGGCATGCCTGCTATGCTAAAATGGACCAGTAGCTTTTTCCTTCCATTGGGAAATGGAGTCATTTAAACTCAATTTCAAACCTGACCAAACCTTAACCATGACAAGGAAATTTGATTTGACCTTCAAACACACACAAACAAGGACAACAAGACACAAATAAAATAACAAGATATGCACATGTACTATTAAGCACTTTAGGAACATAACAAATAAGATGAATAAACTAACTATATACAACTGACCTGAACACAAATTCTTCCTCCTAAATCAAATGGGAAGCTTGTACTATCTCTTGCTCCATGAGATAAAGAATGACATGAAGTAATTTGCTTCTTGAGCCTTGCTCTTATTATTTTCATCTTTTTCTTGAATGACACTACTCTTGGCATGCTCCCAATTGAAGTGATAACTATAAACCAATCACTTATGAAGGTTAACTCATATTGTATCCCAAGCTCCTTCTCATGATGCCTCTTTATGCTTATGCCTATCTCAAACATGACCACTTCTTGATCCAAAGGATCAGATTCAAACATAGTACCTTGGATATTATTACCTTACCCTTCAACAAGTAAGGCACCCTCAAGAACATCCTCAATATAACCAGTAGGAGGTATAGACCCTTGAAGAGACTCAAATTAATTGAAAACTTCCCAATATTTTTTTCATAAATCCTCTTGATCCATGAAGGCAACATCAGCCTTATCTTCTATTAGCTCTTCTAATCTAATCTCTTGCTCATGTTGAAGAATGTCCTCATCATATATTACTTCATTATGGTCTTGAAAACATATTATATCATTAAAAAACTTGCATTCTTCTTCAAGAACTTGACCTTATTCTCTTAAAGGTGCCAAATTCTCAAAACCTTCATATTCCTTGAACATATGCAAATAGTTCTACCATATGTCCTTCAAATCTCCTTGAACCTACTCATGAGACTCAACAAAATTAATCAATATGATGTTCTCTCAAAATCTTTTTCTTCCATGTCTTGATCAACCTCTTCATTAACCAAGGTAGCAATCTTTTCACTCTCTTCATGGGCAGTGAAAACCTCATCAAGATCATATCTTTATTCATTAAAGAAGTTTGGCTTATGTTTATCTTCACTAATGGGAGTACCAATGGTGAATTATTCATCATAGACACTTGAATCATCTTCATTAGCTACAACTATAGCTTGATCCTCTTCACTTACCTCTCATAGGAAATGTTACTCTTTAATAAGGGTTGTCATGAGAGGGTGATGGGTAAGTTAACAAATTGGAGAGGGAGTATGAGGTATGGTGGATGGTTCATGAATGGTCCTTGGAATAGAATGTGTAATCTTTCAACTTGAAACCTTGGGAATGGTATACTCTTGAAGGAAATATTGGAGAGATATAAAATTAATTTGGGTAATGGAATAGACATTCTCTTCAATAATCACCTTACATTTCTCATGGCCTTTTTGAGGCTCTTCAACAGATGTAGATTTATCTTCAAAATTCTCAATTAGAGTCTCATTATTATTTTGAAAACATTATTGGATAGACCTCCAAGATGGAAAAGCTAGAGGTTCTTTGGGAGAGCACAATGGGTTTTGATTAGGCACAAAGCTATCTTTGTCTCCAATCTCTTGATTTTGGATCTCTTCATCCTTCCTTATATTCAGCTCTAACTCTTTGATATGCCTATCTATATTCTATTAGAAATATATTCTCTTAAAGGTGGTTAGTGACCTCATGAGGATAAGGGACACAAGAGGGCTAGTATGATGTACAACAAGACTCTTGAGGAGGGATGGGAGAGACTTTCATATATTATTACTCTTCTTTGACTTCAACTCCCTAATATATACTTATCTTGCCTTGCTCACTCCATGGATTCACCACTTGATTCCAGCTTAGAGTCTTGAAAGACTTATTGGGGGGTTCTTGAGGAAGAGAAGTGGAATCTTTGTTCTCAATAATGGGCTGATCAACAATAGTCTCCTTCTACTTTTGAATACTCTCTTGTATTTAACTCTAAGAAGGGAAGATTTGAGGAACACATGAAGGACTTGGAACACTTGGAAGTTAAATTATAATGGTCTCTTAGGGAAGAATGGGTGACATATATGAGGTCTGAGGTGGTGTGTATGAAGACACCTATTCCTGATAGAGTTGGACTTATTGTTATTCATATTTACTTAGCTAATTCTCAATACTTTGAATGAGACCACTTACATCCATCATCTCACTTCAAAATCTTTGCCAATTTGCTCTCTCAATAGGTGTCCATTCCTATTTTATTAGCTACAATGAATATATCATGTCATTAATGATGTGATTAGGGATATCCTAACTATATTCTAGTTTTATATTAAGGTATACCATGTACCTCTCATAGCCTAAGAGAATTTTTCTTCAAACTTTAAATGGATTGATTTGAGAAGTGGCTAGGAAAATCTTGAGCTTGAGAAGGATGATCTTATGCTACATAATGATCATGCAAAGGGAATGTAAGATGACCATAGGATTGAAATGACTCATGATAAAGCTAATAAGGATTATAGCAAGGCTCACATGGATGAACATAGGGATGAGATACTTCATCAATCTATGTGAAACTAAAATTCATCTCAAACTCAACCATAACAACCTCATTAAGATAATGAAATGAAACACAACTTACTTTGAATGAGTGACTGGGCTGGTAGAACTAGTTGATCATGCATGGAGTCACCATTGATGTTTTGAATGCCTCCAAAGGATGATATGTAGAAGAAAAACACCAAGAATTCTTCCATAAATTTAGACCTTAATCCCATCGGGTATGCCAAACCTATTATCAATAAAATTTACATATAAACAAGCCTTCCAAATTTGATGTAACATATAAACACCTCAAGGTTTTTGTTACCTTATTAGAGAGGTGAATCTATAGGTTAAATAGATAGCTCCCCTTGATGAATCACTTAGTCTCAAATACTAATCTACTACTTACTAAGAAAATGAAGAGAAACCTACTCTAATGGAGGTGATGCACCAAATATGATCTGAGCACTACCAACCATATATAATTACACTTAAAATAAGAGACTAACTTGCACATGACACTAATCCAATCTTGATTCTCTACATCAATATTTTTTATGAAGGTTTATGAAGCAAGATTGAGCTAGGAAGACTAGTCAAGAGGTCATGACATGACACTAATGAAAATATAACTCACTAAACCCATACACACTCAATTTGAACAATTCAAGAGACCCCAAAAAATAATTCCAACCTAAATATTAATGTTAAATAGGGAAAAACATGCCAGGGAAGTAAGAGTATCACTTAGCAAGATAAACTAATCAAGCATGCATGATGAAGCTAGTCTATGGATAAGGTAAAACTAGGTTATTATTCAATGATCAAAGGCTATAAATGGGTGGGGCTTCACCATACATAGGTGGAGGATACAAAATTATCCAATTAAGGCTCAATAGATAGATAAAGTGTGTGTGTGTGTGAGAGAGAGAGAGAGAGAGAGAGAGAGAGAGAGAGAGAGAGAGAGAGAGAGAGAGAGAGAGAGAGAGAGAGAGAGAGAGAGAGAGAGAGAGAGAGAGAGAGAGAGAGAGAGAGAGAGAGAGAGAGAGAGAGAGAGAGAGAGAGAGAGAGAGAGAGAGAGAGAGAGGAGTTATAATAATAAAAGGAGCTTGAAACCACCCCATCAGGTCCTCAAAGACAAGTTTTATTCTTATAAAGATGCTCTTCTACTCGGAGTGGCATAGAAGTTTCAAACTTTTCTTGACACCTTCCCAGCTCTCCAAAACTACCCTTTGCCTTATCTTGTGGAGTATTAAGTGGCCTTCTTGATGGTCATATCATGTTGAGTTACATATTTTATCTAGTTTTGACACCTATCAACTAATCTTTGTAGGTTCTCTTTGACACACCACTTCATTCTCTTGCTAGGTGTCTAGAAGTCTCTTCATCTCACTAGGCCAATCTTGCTTACAAGATTCAAAACTTGAATTAATATTATCCAACTCATTATCTCTCCTTGGATGGCCTATTCACATCATACTAGACCTAAAAGAACTCATTTTAAGGTCCCAAACTACCCAAAAGAATCCATTTTGCACTAAAAGCTCTATTTTGGCCTCATTCTTTATAGCCCTAAAATCATGCAAACCTAATTGTGTAGAACAATTCACAAAGGATATTGATAAAATGAGAAAATATATAAGGACTCATTATCCACTTACATATTCATTTCAAATTTTCTTTTTTAAGAATGAGTGGAAGTGCCCTTTTCATCCATTTCTCTCTCCTAACTAGGTCTCAATTAGGCCTCCCTATGTAGAGACTAAAATTTGGATCTATAGGATTACCATATGTGTGAAACCTAGAACAAATGTGTGATTTAGTTTTATGACCTATTGAGGATTTTACAAGTCACTTTTGAGCTTTTGACACCTTGTACATACCTCTCAATCATCTTGAGATAACCTTATTTAGTCCTTTTCTATACACTTGTACCTTACAAGTACAAACCAATGGCATGAGGAGGTTCTTAGGGGATTTTTGGACATCAACCTTATTTTTTCAAGGCTTTTTCAATTCATCTAGATGCATAAAAATTATCTTCACTCTCATCAGGTTGACACTAGTCTATTTGGGCAGCCTATGAGTGCCTTACACTCTTAAGGATGATTTATAAAGCCTGGGAAATCAATCAACTAACCAATTATAAACATTGAAAGTACACAAGGTTTTATAACTATCCTTAGGAACCCAAGGTCCCATGTAGTCTCTTCATATGGTAATTAGAAAGTGAAGATGACCTTTCAGGTTGATAGACTACATTTTGTGCACTTTTAAGGCAATTTAAGGCCAAAATGGCCAATTCTAAGCTCTCCTTTTAAAACCAATGCTAATTTCACATTTTAAAATCCTTTATATACACTTTCATGTTGATTTTAGATCTTATTCAACCCTTTTTTATCCTATAACTTTAGTCTCTATATACACATAATATTTTTAACTTTTATTGATTACTAACACTTTATATCTTGTAGGAACCTATTCACTTTCAATCTCTCTAAGTGCATGCCTTAAGGGGTGCATCGGGAAAGGGGTGTTAAATCCATCGATGTTTCAAAATATTGTCATTCCTTTTTCCACTTGTCATCCACACTCTAGCCTCCTAAAACCATTAACCCAAGCTTATTCTTCTTAGTTCTACCTATTCCTATCATTTGCTATGTTTTATCCTTCATTTCTTACCTTAACACCCTTTTTGTATATTAGTTATTCTAGGTCAACCAGGTCAACCTAGCATAATTTAGGGGATTTTTCTCTCTTTTGGTTTGTTGGCCTCTTGGTCAACCTATCACAGACCTAGAGAGTTAGCTCTAAAAAAGTGCTAAGTCGACTAGGTCGACCTAGTATAAACAATGTTCGTAAATGTTTTTAGGGAAAGTTAATACTATATATACAAGGTCATTTATTACTATTTTAGAAGAGCAAAGAATTAAGTGAAGAAGTGTGAATGAACATCTTCCTATTGACCATTCTACTTGGGGAATAAATCTTTAATCTTCAATACTTTATTTGGAGCTCTGATTTCATCTTGTGGATAAGTATTTTAGATGTTTGGGTAGGTTGTGTATCTTAGAGATGATTTATATTAGTTATCATTACATACCACAATAATCTCTTACAAATACCCTTGGCCAACGGGGATATTGAGGCTCAACAAGTTCATCTTCAAAGGTAAGTATTCCTAACTTTATTTCTCCTTTGTAAGAGTAGATAGATAGAGCATTTATATTATTCTCTTCAATGTATTAGGATTCCATATACATTGACGTGAGTATATGTATTCTATACATGTTTAGTTTAGTTATGTATTTGTTTTGTTTCTAACCCCCACTTTATGCCATAAGCTTTGGTACACACTACATTGGATTTAATTTTTTTTATTAGATTAGTGAAATATTAAATCATAAGACTCTTTTAGGGTTGTTATATGATTGTGTTAGACTATAGGCTTTGGAAACCTATCTCACATGGTGTGTTGTGACAAGTGACTCCCTAATTAGGTCTAGTAGATCCTCAAATTGGTCATGCTCTTGCTTAACAATTGTATGCCCCCATTTAGAAGTGTAAGTGTGCTCTATCCCATCTCATTTAGGATTGATTAATGGACATGATACATTTTTGATTTCATACATTTTGGTGAACCCAATGTGAATAAAACCCCTGCATGATTTATTTCACTTATTTCATTTCTATTCATCATATCTTTACTATGCTAGATTGACCCTATCAACCCAGTTATTTATCTCTATGTTTAGGTTTGCAGGAATAGGTAATTGGCTCGACCATGTCAACCCATTACAAGTTTATACCATTTTTTAAACTTCCTATTCAGCTTACTAGGTCAACTAGGTTGACCTAGTGCATTTTCAACACTATTTTAACAAGTTCTTGTATTTCTTAATTGACCAAATTGACCTAATTTTTAGGTTTATTTTTATCCAAGGGTTTTAATCAATAATCTTCTCCTTTTCATCTCTAAACCATTCATGTTAGTTTCTATTTCTCTATATCTTTCTATTTTTAATTTCCTTTCATAATTTGGAGTCTTTAAAACTACCCCTACATAGTCAACTAGTTGACCCTATGGACCAGTTCTATGTTCTGTGTTTTTTGAAACAACTAGGTTGACTTGATTGACCTAGTTTACTTTTAGACTTTGCTTCCATAATACAGATTCAACCTTGTCAACCTTGTTCTATATGATTGTCTATATAGTTTCTAAGCTATACCTTATTTTAAAGTTGGAAATAACCATATATGTTAATCACATATTTATTTTAAGTTGTTTACATTGGTTTTCAATTAATCACTTAGTTACACTATTTATATTCTTTTGCACATATAGCCAAACCACATAAACATCAATGAGCATTTAAACATCTGACTACCCAGGCCAACCTACTTGGATTTCATCACCAAGGGAGAAGTTGACTTGATTCTTTGGTCAAGTATAAAGCATGGTTAATTATATATTTTGGCTAATCACCTATTACCCTTATTACTATGGTGTGTGAAGTGAGGGGGTAGGCCCCCAATACCAAGCCTGTATCATTACCACTACAATCCATTTCATCCTAAACTTACATGAAACTATCCTTAGATTTATATCTAGTACCTTGCTTATAGACATTCCCCCTTTATACTTAAAATCATTCTTAATAATCTAATCAACATTCTAGCTTAACCAAGTAGCTAGCTTTACTTTCAAGTTATTTGCTTACTCTTTGATCAATTATGTGTGCAAAAGCTTGTATGATCCAATATTAGTGTAATATTCTTATTTGTGTGCATCAATTAGATTGGCTAGTGTCAATTCAATTAACTATTTATTTCCCTTTTAGTACTTACTAATTTCTTACATTACTTGTAATTAACTTGATTTAATTCATAGCTTGTTATCAGATTTCTTTTCTTCCCTATTTACTATGCTAGGTCAACCCTATCGACCAAGTATCTTTTTCAGCCCATATACATTATAATAGGTTGACCTAGTACTATTTATAGCATATTTACCTCTTTTTTCTAGTCACTATTCACTAAATTAGGTTGATACTATGGACCCTGTATAGTTTTACAGTCCCTATATTACACTAGGTCGATTGGGTTGACCTAGTACTATTATCAGTCACTTTATGATTCTTTGATTTCTCATCTTGTCTCTTTTCCTTTAATCATGGAATTTCTATCTGGTGACAACACTAATTTTCAGTCAACAGACATGATATAATTCACTAATCTTAATAGGGTCTCCCATATACAAAGTAGGGCTCCTTTTGTAAATGCTTGTAATGTTCATATTGAAACCCACATGATGGACTATGAGACCCCTCCTTAAACCCATTTGCAACAAAACCCTCCTCTTCTCTTAAAGGATTATCTTGAGTTAGAGTATACTCTTAGAATGCTTTTCTATATCACAAATTCTGTCAACATAGAGGGAAGGATCCTTCCACCATCTATAACCTCATGATTAGCCATCAAGTTGAAGAACCTCATTCTCCTATTCCCACTTTCTCAACTGGATATGGGGGTACCCATTTCTTTACTAATAAACCTCTTCCTTCAATCTTTACTCCTTATGCTATGGCATCTTCTTCTTTAACTTATTTTACCTCCATTCCTAGTATCTCAACTAACATGGTAGGTTCTACATCTAGTGGGCCTCTCATAAGATCCACTATTCTTAATCCTTTCACTAGTTCATTATTTGCTACCCAAGGCATGCTTCTAGTGCTTGTTCTCAACCATTTACTAGTCCATCTTTTGCTTCAAGAGCAAATTTTTCCACTAGTGCGTCAAATTATCATCGGTTTTCTCAAGCTCATATCAACACTAATAGTGTTAATCAAGCCACTAAAACCAAAACAAAAACCAATTATAATTATTCTAATAATACTAATCAAACTCATCAAGTATTTTTACAAATTCTCAATAAAATAAGCACATTCCAAGCTCATAATACAAATCAAATGATGCGAATGCAAAACCACCTTCTTAATCTTAAATTCAATCCTCAACCAATGATTGGGCCATACATAACCAAAGTGTTCCTCCTCCTCCTCTTCTATATTCTCAAGGTAATCTCATTCCTCAACCTCCATTAGTCAACAAAGTCATTAAACATTTACAAAATGAACCTCTTACCACCTAAATTACTAACATTGATATTGGAGGTATAACAACTATAATTTATTATAATGGATCAACTGATCTTACCCTTCACCTCAAGACATTTAAAAATATTTACAAGGATTGGGTCAATTTAAATACCTTTGACTCTACCAAAATCTTATCCAAAACTCTCATGGGTGAAGCCTTAGATTGGTACAATCAACTTAGAACACACTCTATCACTAGTTTGGAGGACTTAGTAAATGCTTTAGTTCAAGAATTCCAAACTAATGATCTTCTTGAGAACACTTTAGCCCATTTCATCAATTACAAACAAAACAAAAATGAAACTAACCAAGCCTTTGTTAAGCGATGGAATATTTTGTCAAATAAATGTGAACATAACATGATGGATGATAATCTCTTTCATCTCTTTACAAGTGCTTTATTTCTTAAATTACAATATTGAGTCTGTACTCTTTCTCCATGTACATTAGAGGAATCCATCCATCAATCCAAAAGATAAGATTTACTCATGCATCAATTCAAGCTACCCCAACCTTCCATGGGCCCTCACCTATTAGTTAAGAACAAAAAATACAATATTACTAATGATGGTGTTACTGACTCATATGATACCATTCATAATGTTCAAGTTGTCATTCCTACCCCTTATTTGAAACTAGCTCCTTCTCAACAATACACTAATCCTCATTTATAAAAAAAAAAACATTAATGTCCATAAGCCTTTATTCTTGGTTAAATTGATTAAATGTCTACCTAGGCCTCTCCCTTAAGGGATTGACCCTATTTGACCTATGAAATTATGGTATGATCCTAATAAGTTTTGTTGGTTTTATGCTAGCTTGGGTCACTTTCATGAGACTTTTAGACAACTCTATAATTTAGCCATGGAATTTATTCTTGGCCCAAATTTTGATCATGATTCCATTACTCATAAGCATCAACAAGCTTATGATCTTGATTTTAAATACTATAAGTTACATGATAAAACTCAAGCCTTAAATCAAGAAAATGCTCATTTAGTTATCTATAAAGATCCTTTACCTAATCATCAACCAATCCAAGAAGGACAAGACAAGTCCACTTCTTCCACCAATAATGTAAAAAGTTTTGTTGAACCAAATTATTCAGAGAATGTGGTTAGCATGACTAATATGCAAAGAGTGGTGGATTTCATTGATTCATAACCTATCTACACTCATCCTTCCCATAAGACAAATTGTGTTATCCAAGATTCTTCTCCAACTCATTTAAATGAGTTGGGGTGAGAATATATTTTTTATTTTGACAATCTGATTTATGATTCTCCCTTAGATGACACATCTCATACTATTTATACTTCTCTCCCATCATCTTCCAATACTAATAACAATCCAATTTCTACCAACACTTCTTCCAAATTTAAAGATCAATATAAACCAACTACTTCTTCATCACCAAATGATTTACAACCTTATTATCAACCTTATCATTCTTATCAACATAAGTTTCAATGCTCTTTGGATCTACCTTTTAAAGACCTTCTTAATCATTATGCAACTATATCTAATAATCTCTTTATGGGTTATGATGAGTGGGATACCATTGCAAAACTTACTAATATTCCATCCCAAATACCTTTTCTTGAACTCATGAGGACATCTCCACATCATAAAAATTGCTTCATGCAACTCTTATTCAAGATGAATATCCCTCACCCTCCTCTCGCAGGATGGGAGGCTACTTTATTTAGATCTAAGGATAGTATCTTACAACAATGTGAAGAGATGTCAATTAACATTGATGAAACTATAGACACTTATATTTATTTATGATTTCTTATTGCATATATGATTTTGGATGAGATTCTACTTCATGTAGATGATCCTCCATTATTTATTAGAATCTAAATAGGTGATATCCAAGTTAAGTGAGCCTTGATCGATAAGGGTTTTAGCACCTATGTTGCTTCCCTTAATTTTATTAAAAATCTTGGGTATTTTGAATGTAGTCTCAAGTCTACACACAACACATGGTAAGGATATGATAAAAGGAAAATGCCTCCCTTAGGGTGTATGTGGCTTCCCATTACTATCCCACCTATCACCATTCATGTAAAGGTGATGATTTTTAAATTTCCCCTTTCATATAACATCTTTCTTGGTAGGTCATGGACTCATTGTATGCAAGTTGTCACATCTACTTGCTAATGCATTAACTTTCCTCACAATGGAACCATTTACAAGATACAAGGAGACACTAACCCTTAGAATTTTGAACAATTCCAAGATCATGGTGTCTTCAAGATTCCAACTCTTGAACCTTTGCCTAGTGTTCCATTCTATGAGTCATAGCATTTGAAATTTCCTATTAACTCAACCAGAGGTTATAATGGGCATCCTAAGCTCATTGGTAACATTCCTCCAAACCTTTGAGAATCTAATGATGATGAGCTTGATGAGATTAACTTAAATATCAAAACTTTTTATCTTTCACCTTATCTCATCTTGTATCTCCCTACTTCCTTACACCTCATTCTTGAAAGCTTCCTTGTGATGACATTCCCATAGTCTTAACCAAGACTAGGCACTTTATTCACCAAGCTTCCTCTAATGATAAGGTCATCCTGACCTGTGTCATCGATATTCATACTCTAGATCATGATGATGGCTATTATTTAGATGATCCTCTTTTAGGTAGCCTTGTCCAAGCTCGTGATGCTAAGATTATTCATTACCACTCTTCTTTACTGAAGTCTTTTCATGCATCTTATCATTATCTTTCATTTATAGTTCTTGATTCTTACATTTTTCTTATTTATCATAGGGTAGAGATGGTGGTGATACCTCTAGTTTATGAGGAGCCACTTAGGACCATGCTTTGAGATTATGCTATGACTAGACCTTATCACTTTGCCATACCTATGATAGTACTCCTTAGACCTTCTACAAATCCTACCCCTCCTTTAGTATGGCTATTTATAATTAAGCTTCTTCCTTTTTCCACTCTAGTTAAACTTGTTTCCTCTCCTACTATTGCTGAGCCTCTTCTTGCTTCTCATCCTAGTGCTCCTCCTATTGAGCCTAGTTCCATTCCTTCCCCATCATCACCCACCATTGATGATGGTTTTATTACACTATCTAAGCTGGCTCCTTTTCCCACCAAATGGGATGATGAGTCCTCTTCAACTTCTTCCATTCCTATTTCACCTCCTTCCATGAGTGATCCTAAAACCACTCACAAGTATATCTTTTGCTTCGATGAGATAGATAATCACTCTTCCACCCATTATCATAAGTTGTAATAATATCATAATACTTTTCATCTTTATTCACCATCATCAAACAAAGCCATACCTCCCCCAAAAGGTACTTCCTAAATATTTACCTTAGTATGGTGAGGTATATTATCTATGGTACCTATGAGGTATGCATCACACTTATCATTATCATATTCTTCAACATCTTAAATATCATATTGTAGCCATCCCTAGACCTTCTACCATTCCTCCCACTAGTTGTTCCCATAAGAAGGCTCCTCCTTCTTCTTCAATGGCTCCACTTCTAGTGGTTCCATCACCTCTTGTGATCCTTTCACAACCTTCTATGCCTCCACCTATGATTCCTTTACCTATGGATCCTTTTCCACTCATGATTCCTTCACCCACAGATCCTTCTCCACCTATGATTCCTTATTCTCATATATATCCTATTTCCATGCATTATCTTGACCAATATTTTCCTAACTTCCCTCCTCAACATGATCCATTGAATATTCCTACTTTTTTAGTTGAGGAGATAAAAAAAGTATTTGCCTAGTATTCACTAAAGATTGATGAAATTTTAGTAGCAGTTCGATTATATCTTCAAAGAGACTTATCTGATGTATTAGATAATATGTGTGGATAGATTTACCAATATTTGTGAGCACATGCATGGTGATTTATCATTTATATTTATATTGGGCATATGATCTAATCTTAATTCTATTTTGATTATATCATTTGACACTATATCAAATTATTTCTTATCTTATATCATGTTTATATTTCTTGTTGTATTATAGTTAGCTTATGTTATCATTTTACATTTTTCATATACTTGTGTTTTCCTTATCATTTCTATCTTTTTCCTTATCATTGCTTTCTTTTCTTTTAGTTTTTTTCTCAAAACTCTTACCTTGTATCTTCATGATTGTTTGCTTTCTTATCTTTATTTTTCATGGATATTTGTCATGGTGACTTGGTTATATTTACCCTCTCCCCTTTGGTTACTATCTCCTATTACCATGTGATTAGTTCACAAGCAATCTTTCTCATTACTACTACCTTTTAGCGGTCCTCCTTTGGATCTCCTTTTTCCCTTCTTCCTTTTTCTACAAACTAAGCATATACATGGTTGAAACTTAAGATCACATGCTTAGTTCATTATCAAGCCTAAGTGTTCTAGTTAGTCTTTTGTCTTGGGTCACTTAGATTTATTTAGCCTTAGCCTATAACTCATTCATGTGTATCACTATCTCTCTCATGATTGGTCATTCCAAATCTGTATTGAGGAGGAATCTTAAAAAATCCTTCAAAAGAAAGTTAAAATCCAAATCATTTAAACAAAAGGTAATGATATTAAAAGGCAAAAATATTGAATATTCTTAAAAGTCTAATCACACTAAATGACATGATTCAAAGCACATCTCCTTCTTCTAGTCAAAGATCAAACTCCATAATTGGCCTCATGATAGAGCCAAGGTCCTTTAGGGTGTAGTAGGTTAGTAGTTTAGAAAAGGAGAATATATATAAAAATATTTTAGTGCTACCTAATTTTTCATGTAAGTACCTAATATTCATAGTAGATCAATGGATTTGTAAGGGTAATTGAGGAGCAAGGAACACATTGTGGGAAGGTAGGTCCATTTTATTTTTCCTTGTACCAATATACCATCATAATTTGATCTTATTAGCACACCTATTTGCCTACAAATCTTTGTGTCTATATCAAGTGGGTTTCCTTTGTACATAGATGACCAATAGTCACTTAGTGTCTTTTAATGTCCTTAGTATGCCTCTTGCCTCCTAAGGTCTTCTCATAAGATGACTAAGTCTTACTTCTCACACTCCCATTTTCATTCCTTTTCCTTCATATTTCTTGTTGGAAAATATTGTTTTGCTTACTAATCACTCCCCATGGGATTTCATTTGTGAGTTGCTTTGTAAGACCACAGATAGGACCTAACCATCCTCATAGATTACCACCTTTTCCATCTTATTACCCACATCCTTGATTTACCATTACTTATCCTTATGCTTACCAATCTTGATTTGGTATCACTTGGGTTTTTATTTTGTGAGTTATAGTGTAAGACCATGGATAGGACCTAGCCCTCATTATAAAATTTTCTTATAATCAAGTCACCAACCAAACTTACACGTGTCAAATATGAGATAATATTTGATTGATTATGAGGTTACATGTCATTGACATACTTTCCATCTTGATATTTAGTATGTTTTATGCTTACTTAATTTTATTTCACCTTTTATTTTCTTATTTTCTGAGTGCATGTAAGAATACAACCATTTCTTGAATTTCTCATACTTCCCATCTTGAGTTAGTATGATAAATTTAAGACCAAATTTTTGAAAATTTTGTTTTTATTTTGTACTTCCCATCATGAAATAGTATAATTGATTGAATTAATTTTGATTTGTTTTTATTAACATTTGTGCACTTTTACATACCTTCCATTTTATTACATTTTTTGTCATACTTCCCAATGTGATATTTAGTATGATTTTACTTGTTTTAATTTGGTGCAAAAATATGTTACATTGGTTTAAAAACAAATCCCATTTTACCATCTTAGTTTCCATTTTCTTGGATCTTTATACTTAGTCATTTTTTGTTATTACACATTTCCCAACTTGAATTAGTGTGTAGTATATTTATTTTATTGATTATATTTTTCCAAGTCCTTTTTCACTTGTTTATTTTTAACCATGCATGTGTAATCCATAATATTAGAAAAGAAACCACACCGCATATATTTCTTATAGCATATACAACAAAGCTAAATACATGTGCTAGAAAGAAATATATCCAAAACATCCATAGCCTCAACCATAATTAACAAACACAACCATCATAAAGACAACATACATAACCAACACCAAAAATCCAAAAATGATACATCATATATACACCATGAGTTTGATATAATACAACCATGTACAAATCCTTTGCACTAGGGTTAGGCTCTACCCTATCTATCTCATGGCTTTGTCAAGTTGTCTATTGAGGCCTCAATCTAAATCCTCTAAATAGTACATTGTAATGAAGTATTCTAATATCTCAATCCTTCTACCTATCCCTATAGATATGCTATCTACACTTGTGCTTGCACCAACTCAACCTGGATCACTATATATGCCTATATCAATTGAGTCTGCATCATTGCATATGCTTATGTCATCTATGTCACTATATCCAAATACATCTCTATATTATTTTATAAGTTCTATCAGTCTTTTATCTCACTTATACCCTTCTCTAATAGTGGATGCACCCTCTCTCTTTACACCTATATCTACCTCACTACCTCTCCAACTAATTTTAACTAGCTTGCTTAAGCTGGGGTAGATGGTATACTTAGATCCTCTAGTGTCACGTGGTCATATGGATATAGAGTCTCATATAGGATGCCATAGACTGATCCCCTCACTAGAGACCCCCATCTCTCTTCCTCATGCTCAAGTATGCCTAAAATATCACACCAAATGGATATTAGATCACTATCATATCTCATAATATCAATCTATATCTTTATACTACCAAATAAAAACTTAAGAAATAATCCAACCATCTTCATACCTATGTATGTATCAACTCTTATGACATCATCATTAGCATGATCATCTACCATAGTTTCACTATCTATGTGGTCTTATAGTACCTCCTTAATCAGTTATTTTTTCAGATCAAACCTGGCTATCATGGCTCATGTCCATCTCAACCTCTATCTAAGTGGCCTCTCTATCATCTTTGTTCACTCATATATGGGATCATATAGGATGTATATAGTCTCCACTCTCTCCTATCTCCATCACCACCATGTCTTCAGTGGCTGCTACTTGTCTTGATGCAAGGATGATAGTGGTACATCTAGTATATCTACCTCCTTCACCTCCTCCTCTACCACTCATCATGCCTGAATAGTCTATGGTCACTCCTAATATAGCCTTAGTATTGGCTTCACTATCAGTGGTCTAAGTCCCCTCTTCCCTCATGGCTCACTCATATATCAAGCCCACTAGTTGAGCATCAATATTGATGTCACTATATGAGGTAGGCCCATCTATCTTAGCACATGTGCCACCAAATATGGCTCTCTCCACCATGTATAGTGACCAATCACCTCTCTCCTCTCTAGTGCTAGTGTAACTATGTGCTAGCTCACCCATATAGCTATTATGTGCCCATATGACTACCACATAATGTCTGCATGTCTCATTGACTATATCACTAGCATGTAGGTAATGACCTATGTTACTTGGTTCTCCCTCCATATTTGTACTCAAGGTAACCCATAATCATTAGAATGGGGTAACCTAGCTGGTTAATATATATGAAATATCTCATATATCCATGTTGTTAGTAGTATGATCAGTCTCATAGTGTTTTACCCTCTTACCAAAATCTCGAATAGATCATCAATGTTAGATCTAGATGATAGAACCTAGATCATATCATATTCCTTCCTCCAACATCATCCTACTCAAGGCTACCATGAATAGTGGTACCTTGGCATCTGACTTGTGATAGAGCACTCATTGCATCATAAGGCCTATCACCACATTTTAAAGATCTAGAATATACAACATATACACATCATCAATACTAACTCTCCATCCTCTCAATATCATCTCTAAGCCTGTAGCCCACATGGATAAGGCTCTCCTCTCCTTTAAGCTATTCAGTATCCTTGTGGTCATAGGTGTTCTTGCTATGGACAACCCAAGGATGGCATGGACATCCTCTAGTGTGATACCCACCTCTATCACATCCCCATCCACCTCCCATCTAAAGGTGTTAATCAATCATTCTTAGCATCCTAGGACCATGACTAATAGGTCAACACTGAGGGGGATCATGTACATCTTAGATATACCTTCTAGACCTATGGCTACTAGTCTAGCTCAATATCCATTTGTCAATCTATGTAACAAATCTAATAACCAAGACATGTCCACTAATCTCTAGAATCTTAGCTATCTCTGTAACCAATAAATAACAAAGGATGTATTAGTTACTCCATGTCATGTATAATCACAATACATTCTTTACACATCATTTTTACAATTAAAAATAAATCCTAATTGATATTGTATTATTCATGTTATCCTATTTTTAGCTTTCTTGGTCCCTCTTGCCCTCCTTTGGTCATTTTGGGCCATTCTATCCCTCTTTCAACATTCTGCATGCTTTTTTGTGCTTATTCTGGTTCCTTAAGCAAACTAGTTTGACCAAAATTTTCCTCATTTTTTCATAGTTGACTTTAAATTCCAAGTCAACCCTCTTATTTTACCTTCCCTAGTACTGAGTTTTCATCCTAACCCTTACGGACTAGTTACTCACTCCATTCTATCTTTTTAGCCTATAGATTACACTAGGTCAACCCATACCTATTGGGTCATCCATACAAATTTTGATCTATTTTCATCCTTTTAGGTTGACCTAGTACATTCTATGTACCGACCTAGTATATATTTTTTAAAATGTGGATTTTTCTCAATTTATTCCTAAACCCTTCTAACCCATTTTCCATCTTCCTATTTACTACCCTTAAAATCTAAGTTTGTTCAATTTTGACATATATAAATGCTTAAAAATAAATTTTATAAAAATTCACTTAATTTAATACAATTTTTAAAAAGTAGTTTGATATCCATAGTTGCATACCTGTAGTACACCTGCTATTACCTTTGGGTGTCCTCCTCATCTACCATGTCATTCCCTCACCATCCTAGCCTTGTCTAGTCTCAGATCTCTCTTTTATCTTACTCATAATTCAAAATGCCAAATGAATTCTCTTTTTCCCTATTTTAACAATACTTTTTAGCAACTCAATTCTTTCATTTATTTTCAAGTAGATTCCTTGTTTTGCCTCTATCTTTGTTTCTACTCATCCATTTTACAAATCATAAAATGCATTAGAATCATGATGGTATATATATTATTTTACACTATCATATGCTTATCTTCCAATTTTTTTGATTTTTGGCTATTTTTTGCACTAACTTTTATAGGTTCGCCTAGTGTACTCTACATTGGACACCTTCATTTCTTATAGTCTACTTCTTTATCTAAGGCACTAAGGTAAGTTAAAGGTATGTGTTTATCAATATAGTTATTTCATTTATCTTATTTGATGCTTACTACACCATACTTAACATCAGTGTTATGTGTTATCATGTTTTCTTTCGAAGCACCATCCTATGTTACACTTACATGACACATGATGAGCTTTGATTGGGGCATATATATGCACATAATATTTTTAAATTTTATTGATTATTGACACTTTTTATCTTGCAAGAAGCTATCAAGTCTCAATCTCTCTAAGTGGATGCCTTAAGGGATGCACAAGGAAAGGAGTGAGAAGACCATTAGTGCTTCATAAGATTATAATTCTTTTTACCACTTATCACTCACACTCTAGCCTCCTAAAACCATTGAACCCAAGCTTATTATTATTAGTTTTACCTATTACTATCATCTGCTATGTTTTATCCTTCATTTCTTACCATAGCACCCTTTTAGCCTATCAATTGTGCTAGGTCAACTAGGTTGAACTAGCACAGTTTAGGGACTTTTTATCTCTTTTGGTTTATTGGCCTCTTGCCTGACCTAGAGAGTTAGTGTTTCTCTCAATTTTAGCTTATTTCTATTTAAAGAAGTAAGAAAATAGTAATAAAGGTGTGGTAGAAGAATCTATTTTTTTATGCACGTGTGATCTAGATGATTGTGAAGAGTTCCTATTTGTCTTGAGAAGAATGACCTATAGATAAAAAAACATTTATGCAAAGGGGTTGTTTGATGGATAGCAAGGTAGATTGCTTAGCATGAGCTAGATCCAAGAAATGTGAGCTTACTAAGAGGGTGTCAATTGACACTCTTAAAATAATTAAGTTGAAATAAATTAAGGTAAAGTACTTGCATAAAATGATATAAAATATAGAAAGGAAATGTGAAAAAAAATACTTGATAAAGGAAATATACTAATTATAGCAAATAACAGGTCAATATTAATTCTAAATAGGTCAGGTTGGGTTTAGAAAATAAGTGAGATCTTTATGAATAGGTAGTAAAATAGAAAGTGGAATTAAACTAAGGGTAGGTAGGTATAAATAACTTGCTATTATTTCTTACCATAGTGACCATCAGTGATCAAGGTGACCATTGGTGGTTAAATCGGCCATCGGTAGTTAGGTAACTGTCAAGGGTTGAAAGTGACCATCGATGATCAGGATGACCATCAACAATTGCTATGGGTTTTAGATGAGTTTAAGGAGAGGATATAGAATGGGTTAGTAAGTGGTTTGGGATATGGTTAAGGTTTAGGGGTTAGGAAATAAGATGTATAAAGGTTTTATTTGGGTAGGGAAGTCAGAAACCAAACTTGAAATACAAAATGTATCTAGTTTGTTACTTGATGGCTAATGGCTGATCCTAGAGAAATTTTAGTAGAGCAATAATAATTTGCCTTAAGAGTAATTTTGGTAAAGGTTTGAGTATTTATTATAGTTTTTAAATTGATATAAAGAAGACCTACTGGTTGATAGCTTGATTACTTGTGTGTTAGAATGCTTGATTATAGATCTTATTCACCTCTTACTCCCCTCATTTTATAGGTAAAGAGAGATGGAGGTAAAAGGTTATATAAGAGGTTAAGATGCTGATTTTGATACATCATGATGTGTTAGCAATGGATAAGGTGGATATATTAAATTATGTTGTGTTAGCTTATACATAACTAGTGTTGTGTTTATTTAGATGGGTAAGGGACTTGACTATCGATGGCCACGGTGACTGTTGATGGCCAGGGTGACTGTTGATGGTCAAAGTGACTACCTATAGTCAAGTGTCAAAGGATAAGTGGGGTTAAAGGGTGGGTTTGGATAGTTAGTCAAACTTACCATGAATAGGTTTAGTTAAGGTTTGAAGGGTCAATTTGGTCCTAAGGGGGTCTAGGGCTATTTTGATATTCAAAATTATAGTGTGCAGAATTTTGGTGTCTACATTTTGCCCCTTTTTGTTATGTAGTTTGTGTAAGAAATATGTAAAACAAAAATGGATTACATGTCAAAGGTTTGGTTATCCCAAGCTTGGGAGGAGGTATTCCCCCTCAAATTGGGATTTGATGTGGTTAAACCAAATTAGGTACAAGTTTGATAAGCGGTTATGGTGAGTCATGAGGTTGGTGACAAAAAGATTAGGAATTCAAAGTGAAAACATGCACACAAAATGTGATTAAGTGTGATATCCAATATTATGCAAATACTAAAGTTTCTATAGTTGATAAAAATAAGGTCAGTTCTAAAAAGACTAGTGATAGGGTAATTGGGCCATAATGTTAGGCATAGCTAATCAGGTTAGTCTTATTAAGTCTCTTAGATAGGGTTAATGTTTTCATGGGAATTTGAGGTAGGAAGTAATATTATAAAAAACATAAATGGTCTAGTGTGTACTAAGTGGTGTAAATTCAAATATTCAACATGGTAAGGTTGGTTAGTCTGATTAAAAGGACCAAGGCAAGGTCATCATAAAATATGTGATAGTTTGGGCCAAAATGGCCAATCATCAAGGTGGACATGGTTGGATGGTTGGTTGGAGAGGGTGTTATTCAATGGTTCATGGTTAGTTTTCAGAAAAGTTTGTCTCTAAAATGTAGGCACTAAGGTGTTGGTGCTAATATGTTGAAAATATGGGACATCCTGATCATCGATGATAAGGGGTCCGAAAATTGACCATCGATGGTCACCCTAACCGTCGATGGTCAAGGGAAACCCTAAAAGTCTATAGGTTTAAAAGTGAAAATATAAATAATTTTATTTATTTATTTTTCAACTCTCTGAATCTTATGCATACCAAGGTTCTTAGTGTTTTGTGATAAAGTGTTGATAAGGTGGGGTTGATTATTGATTAGTTAATTGTACTTTGATTGAGCTAGCATGGGATTAAGGATATAGGGATGATGAGGATGTGGCTAAGTGGTGGGAGTTAAGATCCCTCCTTGATGATGATTGAGGAATGAGGTAGGTACTGCCTTAAATTGATAGGATAGGTTGATTTGGTCTTTTTTTAGTTTGTTGTTGGTTTGAGGGAAGGGTTTGGGGTTTTGACCTAGTTTTAAGTTAGGTTATGATTTGTTAATATTACTGTGTAAAAATTGATATTAGGGGGAGTATATAGGTTGAGGGTAGGGTAGAGGTCAAAATTAGAGTATGTAGGTGTTAGATATGGGTAGTTGAGTGGTTTTTGGGTAGGGTATGGTTAGGGCTTTGCTACCAATAATCACACACTATGACCATCAGTGGTCATACTTGAATATCAATTATTATAGTCGATCATCAATGGTTGAGGATCATAGGCCCAATGGCCAACCAACTATCGGTAGTCATAGTGACCATTGAGAGTTG
This sequence comes from Torreya grandis, assembly GCA_037957365.1. NCBI lineage: Eukaryota > Viridiplantae > Streptophyta > Pinopsida > Cupressales > Taxaceae > Torreya > Torreya grandis. The sequence continues at coordinate 988,700 of JARHVA010002712.1, read as the reverse complement.
ACTGAATGGTTAAGGGGTTTGATAAAAGGTTAAAGGCCATAAGTTGAGGGTAATAATCTTTTGAGACAAAATTTTAGGAAAAGGTTGAGGGTAAGATGTTTTTGATAAAATGGTTAAGGCTAGAGGTAGCAAAAGAATATGTTGATGTAGTTTAGCTTAGGTGTAATATAGGTTTGAAAATATGTTGATGTAGTTGGAATGATGGAAAATAAGCATTTTTAAGTAGAGTGAATGAGGAAAAAAAGAGGTGAATGTTCATGGGTAGAGTATTTAAATAGAAAAATAAGTGTGTTTTCTAACAAATTTTGTAGGCATAAGATCAGATCTAGATATAGGATTGGGTCCCTTAGACATTTGAAAAATCCATTAAGAGATGATTGATGATGACTAGACACATATGGAAGAGGTTAACCTTAGTGTGATGATGCACTTTTAACATGTGTTATGAGATGCAACTATGATCATATCCCTCATTGAGAGATGGGATCCGACCATAAACACATTTTTCTTATCGATGGGTGAGATGACCATCTTACTAGAGGATGTATTTAGGAGTACATGGTTGCCCATTTGGGGGGAGATAATATATCATATTAAGAGTGAGGAGAGAGATGATCATATGGAGATCATATATGGTGAGGATTAGGCCTTCATTATGTGGCATGAAAATATCTTTAGTTATATGCCATTGTATCAAAAGTCTAGAGATGATAGGTAGTTGATGACGATGATGATGATAGTAGTCTCCTACTTTGCATTACTAGATTTGAGAAGTGGGTGGTTTCAATATCTACTATTAGGAGTTTTGGTGGAGATGTTGCTTGGTTGGATAGTTTTTAGGTGGGAATGGTTTTGTTGGTTTAAATTTATAGGGAACTATGGGGGTTTAGAGATCTCTAGAGATATGGCATCAGTGTGGGTTTCTGCTTCATTGTTGGGCCTATGAACATATCTAGGTTTTGAGACCAATGGGGTTGCCATGGGAGGGATACACCTTGATGGAATTTAGGGTGGGTTTTATGTAGTGGAGGAGTGATTATGTACTCACAAGAGTTGGAGGAGGTGCAAGGGATATTGATTTGTTTAGGGGGACATTAGATGCCTTTGTGGTTGGAGATGTGGTATGGAGGCTCTATGTTGGATTTCTAAGGTGGGCCCTTTATACTTGACACATTTTGTTGATATAGAGCTATAGGTGGATTTTTAGGAGAGAGGATGAGACTAAGCTCATTATTTTTGATAGGGTTCATAGGTAGTTCAGCCTGGTATAGGGGAATTTAGGTCTATTCTTGAGGTACAAGTAGGAGGATGCTAAGTTTTTACTTTTAATACCACAACCAATGGAGGTGGTTCTTGATCATGAGGAACTACTTGTTAGAGTAGATATTGATGATGCTAGTTTTGTCAATGGATATGCGGCATGGTGTCAGACTATCTATATAACTATAGATTTTGGATGGGATGATGGGGGTAGGTAGCCCATGGATGTGGATCTAACTAGTGAGCGTATATAGGTACAGGTATAGGGAGGTGGTCCTGATGTATAGGTAGGAGTGGTATTGGCTAATATGTAGGCATATGCCATATATTTATAGGGGAAAGTGGCCACATTATAGGGCTAAGTTATGACATTACAAGGTCAAGTTGCCATTATGATGGGGGAGAGGGACCAAGCCAAGATTTCACTAGGCTTGGTGACCCAGGAGAGGGATACTTTGAGATAGAGAGGAGGAAAATATATAACTTTAGTAGGACCACTAGGTAGTATCCCTATGGAATGGTACTTGTCCATAGTTGAGGAGTTATGCTATTATGAGGACATAGTTTTGACATAATGTCCATAAGAGCCCTGATGGGGTGAGTATAAAACCAACTTGGTAGGTGGTGTAGGTGTAGTGACTTCAGGTCAATGGGATGCTTCGATGGGTAGACAAGTAGGCACCTTAGGGGGCAGGCACTAGATGGTAGTGATTCCCTAAAGGCATAATATATGATATGATATGTATAGATGTATATGATTTTTATACCACCTATGAGCTGATGTAACAAGATGTATATTATGTGTGAGAGAGATGCACATTATTTATATGTATTATTTGATGTATATGATGTGATGATATATATATATATATATGATTTTATGGTTCATGGTTTAAAGTTCATGGCTTTGGATGTTTATGTTTATGATTATGCTCATGATATGTAGACTCACTAGCTTAGGTATGTGATGATTATAGATGATGCTTATGATGAATGGTTATACATAATTTATGGTTATGTGATGATTTATTTTAGACATGGTTATGATTTTTATGATGATGTGGTTTATGATCATGGATGTGTGATACTTATGATGTTGATATGATCAAATGAATTGTTGAACCTTGAACCAAAATGGTTCAAAGTTCAAAGGTTTAAGGAATCTCAAAATTTGAAAGGAAGCTTCGAGTGAAGGAAGGAAGTATAATATTTTAGAGACAAGTTCAAAGAGATGGTTCAATTGATTAAACCAAGGAACTGATTGAATTAAGGAGTTGATTGAACTAAGGAGCTGATTAGACCACCCAAATCATTGAACCATTGAATCGATGGACTCTCATGGTTCAAAGGTTTGAGGTTCAACATGGTTCAAGTGACCAAGTGATCAATGACATCACTATGGATGTCAAATTAAAGGTAATAAAATGCCCATTTATTTTCAAATATGGCATGGAACCTAAAGAACAAACTCAAGGATTGGCCAAATAAGGAGCTGAAAAAATTAGCTAAAAGGGAAGAGATAGCCCAAGATCTCAAATCATGAAGAAAAGGATAAAACATGGCAAGAAAAGAGAGAACAACAACAGGGAAGGACCAAAAATATCTATAGGAAAGTTATTCCAATAGGTAGAATAGTCCACCAAGTAGAAATCAGAGCACAAACGCTCAAGGATGCGGCCTATTTTTCTCCATTGAGTAAAGGTGAAATGGATAGCTATGCACATATCAAGAAGAGGACCATGAAGCCCATACTTCAAAAGGAGACATTTGAGATGAATTGACATGCCACAGTTAAGACTGATACCTTGTTCCAGCATGGTCCATTCACAAAACTAAAAATGCATTCAAGGCATTGAATGCAGCATGGGCCATTCCATGAAATAAAGCACCCATGTCTTTCTTGGAGTGATATATATTATAATCTCTTATTTTATGCAAAGGAGATCTCTCTATTATTAGAAGTGAAACTCTACCCAAATTTAAAGGCATTCCTGAGACTTTGAGCTCAGACTGTTAATCATATTTTGTTATTTAAATGAGAAAACAAGTGACCTTTCAGAATTTGTGTTGGAATAGCTTGTGTTATTTAGGAAATTTTTCTTATGTCTATCTCCTAGAAGCATTCTTGTCCATTTAATTTAACAAGCAAAACTATTAGAAGTAATCAGGAAGGTGTCTTGAAGCTAACTATGGAGAGACTTTGTGATGCCACAATGGTCTTTCATGTTTTGTTTTCTATATCTATGTAAAGGATCTTGGGATGAATTTGTTCCCCCATTGTCCTTCATATATTTCACTCTTTTTTAGTTGAGGTGGATACTTTGTGCTACACTTCATCCTATTGTGTTACTGCGTCCAGTTAATTTTACTACCCAGGAAGGAATCTAGCTGTTGACTGAGTATTACTTCTAAAAGAAGAGAAATACCTCCAGAAATCACCTAGGAATTCTCCTATGTCTGTGAAAATCATCTCTAAAAAAAGATAGATGGATGGCATTATCCTACCTTGAGTGTTAGTTTTAGCTTATATTTATAGTATATTAATATATCATAGTTATAGGGAACCTCCCCTTGATGAGAGGAGAGATTTGTCCCCTTTTGATGTGGTCGACCTACACATATGCCAAATAAATCTCCCTATGTTGTGGTTGAAACACCTATTTTGCCCTCAATTATCTGGTGACAAAATATTTACCCAATAGTTTTTGGTGACTCCATTGGGGATCATTTTGTGTAGTTTGAAGCCTCAAGCTTCAAATTGAAATAGTCCCTATCCTTATCCATTTTAGTTTTACACTCTGGCAGATCCATGGTATACGTGAAGCTAGAGAGATAAAGGGATTGTTGACCCTGTATTTGAGTTGGTAAAATAGAGTGATTTTGATCCTTTCCCTTCACCATCTCACCTTTAGTGAATCAGGAGTTTTCCTCCTATAAAAGTTAGGTCTCTATTACCAGACAAAGCATCTATTTTTGCTATTATCAGAGCTTTGTCAATACATACCCCTCAAAAAAAATTATCTCTCCCTTTAGTAGTCAAATCATGGCAGTTCAAGGCCCTTGGGGTAACTCTTTTGGTCCACTCAACCTAACTCCACCTCTACATGAACTGCCTCACAGTTCAAGAAAGAATTTACCCAAGTTCTTTGGTGATGGGAGAGTTCATCCTGATGAACATATTTTAGCCTTCAACATAGCCTATGGTATGATAGGTGTGGAGTATGAAGACGTAGCAGTCAGGCTATCCATATATACATTATAAGGTGCTACTATAGAATGGTTCTACCATCTGTAGGCTCAGTTAGTGACTGATTAGAACACTCTCAAAGCCAAATTTGAAGCCAAGTTCAAGCCTATAGAAGATGTGCATTCCCTACTAGCTTAGCTCACACAAATAAAGAAGGAGCCTCATGAACCAATGAGATATTTCATATCCAAGTTCAACAAGCTAAAGAACAAGATTCCTACAATTGCTCAGCCAACGACTGAGAATCTTAAATGCTTCTTCATCAACTCTCAGCTGCTTGAAGTGAGTTTTTTGTTAAGACGTGCCAGCCACATAGACCTTACTACAATGTAGGATTTGGCTACTAAAGTGGAAGATGATCTCATCTTGGTGGGAAAGATAGGGAGAAATCCTAATAGAGGTAAATCTTCTTCATCCTCTGAATATCCATCTACAAGCACCACTGATCCAATAGTGCAAAAGTTGTAAAATGAGTTGCTAGCTCTTAGAAAGCAAATGGCGTAGGGATGCCTACTCCTCCTTCATATTGAGATATACCAAGGAAGACATTCCAAAATCAGTCATACCAAGGCAACACTGCTAGGAATCAAGGGCAGCCAAATCATCTTTCTCCCCCTCAGGGGAAACTTGTTATTAAAGAAGCTTTAGCCAACTCAGCAGTTGGATACCTTAAAATAGAATCAACTTTTTCTTTCCAATCTGATTTGAACTAGGAAGATGGTGTTGATCTCTTTATGGAAGACCAAGATGAATCAACTGGTAACTCCAACATTGGTTTTCTAAATTACCAGGATGAACTTAGAAGTAAAGGTGAAGTGTTTGATGGATCATACACTGTATTCACTTGGTCCCAGAACTAGTCAGCCTAGTAAGTTGATAAGGAAAAAATAGAGGAGTGATCTCAACCAAAAATTTCAATTACTAAGTGGAGAACCACTCTACCTTTTCAATCAAAGGACCTGATGATCGCTAAAAAGCTAAGTACATCAAAACTTCCTTCATCTTTTACTTCAAATTCATAGACCAGTACTACCCCTCCTAAAGACTAAAAAGATGAACTACCTTCCCCTATTCCTAATTCATCTCAAACATTTGATATAATTGACCATATCAAGAAAACCAAAATTCAAATGTCTAAATTTGAATTCCTACAATCCAACCCTGAGTAGTTGGATAAATTAGTGGAATGTGTGAAGGATAAAGCCATCCATGTAGGAAAAGAAAATTTGAAAGTAAATCTTAGTCCCCCCATGAACACATCCACCAAGAATAATCTTGTCATTACTCCTCCTACTTCCCCTAAGAAAATAGAGCCTTTCTATGTTTCCCTATTGATAAATGGTCACAAGCTGAACAACTGCATCATAGACTCAGGCGCATCTGACAATGTCATGCCCACCAAGGTAGTAGATTCTCTTAGCCTTACATTAACTAAAATTTTGGGAGATGTTTCTCCATGGAAAACAAACAAGTGCCAATTCTAGGATAGATCAAAGATGCTCAATTTACATTTACAACATTTGCAGAAAAGAGAATCAAAATGATAGTCCTGGTGGCTGACGTCCCAGCATCATACGACATCCTTCTTGGGTAAATTTTTTGCAAAGATGTTGGTGGGGATTTAAACATGGACATTTTTGAGGTAAGGATCCCTATCAAAGGCATCATGTAGAGGCTACTCCCTGAGAAGGAGTCAAAGTACATTGTCACCCAAATGACAACCCCCAAAGCTCAAATTCTATTTGAGTCTTTAGGGGTGGGTAATTACTTCTTGACCAAAAAGAATGTTCATGTTTTAGTAGATGAAATTCCTATAGGTGGTGATTGTAGACACCAAAATCGTGTCGACTCCCCTGGTCATCCCCCGTTTTATTCTTCTTCACCTATTTAATCCTTGTCGATCACTTTTTCCACTAGCCTCGACCCTGGCAGCATGTAAAAATGAGCACAGAGCTAAAGCTAGACTCTATCCCCATTGTGCATCTGCCGATGACGGTCTTTACCTGGCCAATGTCGCCAACATCGGTCACTTATCGGCCAATGTCGGCAATCCTACCGACGTCGGTCACCTTACCGTTATTCATTTTTAGTTATCATTCTGTTCCCAATCGGTTTCCCGAACGGTTATTGAACCGTCTCTTGAACCGCCCCTTGCCTTCATCAGCATCCACCAACCATTCGAAAGGTGAATCAACCGATCAATCAATCAATCGACCTCTAAAATCTGACATTCACAGACCCTTGAAATCAACACTCTCATGATCAACCAACTCTGGCATCAACCAATCTGCATTCGCTTTAATCTGGCACTGCACAGACAACTTCAACAACGTCAATCATGTCTTCGCACTGTGACAGGTAAGTATCCTCATCTGTTTATTTTTATTTTTGGTTATTGATTTTTTGTTATTTCCATACTTCATATTCTGTTTAGACTCGACCTTCTGCAAATCCCCAGAGCCTGTTTAAACTCAGACCTTACCCTGACTAGACCCTGTCCCAACTCAACCAGAACCTGTCCAAAACCCTGCCCAGAACCTATCCAAAACCTTGCCTAGACTCTGCCTTGACTTTGTCTCGACTCCATCAGAGCCTATCCCGACCCTGTCAAGACCCTGTTCCAACTCTCCCAGACCTTCTGCAACTCACCTAGACTCTGTCCAAAACCTGCCCCGACCGACGCCGGTCACTACCCCGACCGACGCCGGCAGTTTGACCGACGTCGGCACCTTCCCCGACCGACGCCGGCACTACAGTGACCGACGTCGGTGACTGTGTAGAACAGTGCCTCATTATCAGGTACACACTTTATTTTTTGTCATTTATTTTTGTCATTTTATCTTTTATTATCTACTTTCATCCAATATTCTACTTTTTTATCAGTGGGTTGATATCCTTCTAGGAAGTCTTCAAACTTTCAGGATCGGGTGTTCGCCTGACAGCCCACCATATCCTTTGACTAATGTTTTTTCATGTTTCAGTCTCTTTTCTTCGCAGGTGTCATTCCTCCATAGCCAAAGAGGAGAATATTCAAATGTCTGATTTTGGTGCGCACGACTTTATCAGGTATCTTCTAGCCTTGACCATTTATTTTAGTTTCTTATTTCTTCTTTGAATGTAGAAAGCAATTTTGCATAGAAACAGTGATCAAGGAATTGATTCATAAAAAATAGCAGAAGACTTAATAGAGCATAGTGCAAGCCTAGAGGAATCTCCCCTCTAAATGAAGAAAAATCTAAGGAAAATCTAGTTTCTAATGATGTCTAGATTCTAGAATTCAATGGCAGTTGTTCCTCTACTAGTTATAGAGTTGGGTTTGTATTGATATTTCCTCAAGGAGATATTTTTCTTTCTTCATACAAGTTATCATTAAACAACACCAAAAATACTGCTGAATATGAATCACTACTACTCAGATTGAAGACTACCCAAGACATGGGCATCAAACTCCTTCACGCCAAAGGAGATGCTGAGCTAGTGGTTTGTCAGGTGAAGAACTTGTATCAAACCAAGAATGGAAGATTGTGTCATTACCACAATCTAGTTTGGGATCAAATTGAAAAATTTGATGCCTTCAGTATCTCTATAATGCCTAGAGAATTTAATGATCAAGCTGATGCATTAGTTGTTTCAACAACTCTCTTAGTTCCTCACAAAGATTTTGAAGGAGACAAGTACACCATCGAACTGGTCTTTTAGCCAAGTGTTCTTGATAATGCCAATCATTGGCAAGTGTTCAATGTTGATAACCAAATCATCACCTTTATGGAATAAAAGGACAACTTTAAATAACTTCATTTTAAAGGCAATGGACCTTTACCATATAAATTAGCTCAAGAAACAATTCCACACGTAGGTGAAGAATTCTTGTAGCTCAAAGGGAATAAAATCCCAAAAGGACTAGTTTCTCTTGAGAAGTTATTTGATAAGCATGACAAAGTTCATCAAACAACAACAAATGGATTCAAGTGCCTCCCAAGATTTTGATCAAATAAATTTGAATACGGAGGAAAATCCCAAGATCGTCAATATGGGGAAGTGCTCAACTCTTGAGTAGAACTTCAAATTTACTGCCTTGCTTTGCCATTACATAGATTTTCTAGCGTACTCCTATGATGATCTAAAGTCACTCAGACTTAAATAAATTCACCATGAAATTCCTCTCAAGAGTGATTTGGTGCCTTACAAGTAGAAATCTTGATAGTATAATAGAAATATATTAGGTACTATTCTATCTAAAATACTAAAAATGCTGAATGCTAGAATAATTTTCCCAATCCATCATTCCACATGGATTGCAAACATAGTTCTTGTGAGAAAAAAGAATGGCAAAATTTTCCTCTACATGGATTTTAAGAAATTGAATCAATCCTCCTTAAAGGATAACTACCCTCTGCCCATCATGGATTAATTACTTTAGATAGTTACTAGTTTAGAGATGTTATCAATGTTGGATGGTTTCTTAGGGTACAATCAAGTGGAAGTTGGTGAAGTAGACCAACATAAGACTACCTTCACCATGCCTTAGAGCACCTTTGTGTATCAAAGAATGCCATTTGGACTGATAAATGCTGGTGCCACTTTTTAGAGAGTAATGGATCTTGATTTCAAGGATGAAATGGGTAAGTTCATTGTGGTGTACCTTGATGATTTAACAGTCTTTTCCAAGCATCATCCTGATCACCTACATCATTTACAATAAGTGCTAGAATGATGTCAATAAAATGACATTTATCTAAATCCCAAGAAGTTGATTTTTGGGGTTACAAAAGGGAAAATTCTTAGACATACTGTGTGCCAAGAAGGCATAAAGATTGACTCAGAAAGATTCAAATCCATCTAAGAGCTTACTCTGCCCACTAGTAAGACTATAGTTCACTCTTTCTTTAGAAAGGTGAATTTTCTACGAAGGTTCATCCTTGAGTTTACAGAGAAGACTCACCACATTATGGACATGATGAAGGGAAAGGCCACTTTTAACTAGACTGAAGAAGGAAATTAGCATTTCAAGACATCAGGATAGCTATTGCCCATGCCCCAATTCTGGTTTGTCTAGATTACACCAAAGGCTTCATAATATACAGTTATGCTTCTGAACACACACTTTCAATAATTCTGGTTCAATAGAATAAATAAGGTGTGTAATCTCCCATATCCTTCATGAGTTGTCCCCTCAAAGCTCATGAGATGAAATACTCAAACATGGAGAAGCATGCTTATGTAGTGGTAAAGGTAGTAAAGCATTTCCTATTTTACATTCTAAATTCACACGTTGTTACCCTAGTTCCTGATGCAACGGTCAAGTCCATATTAACTTAGCAGGAGTTTGGAACAAAAATGGGTAATTAGGTTGCTAAAATCTAGGACTTTGATCTAGTTATCAAACCAATGAAGCTAGTGTAGGGAAGGGGTCTCTACCAATTAATTGCTGACAACATACCAGAAGAAATAGGGCATGAAGAAATAGAAGTGGGAGACACACCAACGGTTCTCTTTGTCACCACTATGGATGAGTGGTATTCAAATATCACTCATTTCCTTACCTACGGTGAGTGTCCAACTCACTTGTCTAGTAAATAAAAGAGGATTGTCAAGTTTAAAGTTGCCAACTTTATCCTATGGGACAACGGGTTGTATAAGAGGAACCTTGATGGGGTATTCCTACGCTATGTGGATAAAGTGTAGTAGAAAAAACTTCTAGAATCCTTCCATAATTTGGCTTGTGGAAGACTTTTTCTATGCCTGTAACTACCCATAAGATTCTATGAGCTAGGTATTATTGGCCTACCCTATTTCAAGATACATATAAATGGGTGTGTAAATGTGAATTGTGTCAACAGTTCATTGGAAGACCTAAATTAATTGCATTGCCTCTCAAACCATTAGTAATAAAAGAACCATTTCAGCAATGGGGAATTTATTTCATTGGCACTATAAACCCATCTTTGAGCATTGGACATGATTATGTCCTCACAACTATAGATTACTTCACCAAGTGGGTGGAGGCCATTCCATCCAAGCATGCCACTTCAGTAGCATGCAATTTCCTCAAGGAAAACATCATTTCCAAGTTTGGGGTCCCAACTAAAATTATGACTGATAATGTAGCCTATTTTTCTTCCCATGAGATTACTCATTTCTACTTTTATTATGGGATTACCCTCTCCCACTCTTTTGACTAGTTTTTACAAGGAAATGGCCAAGTAGAATCAAGCAACAAGAACCTGGTCAACATCATCAGGAAGCTAGTAGATGACAATCAAAGAACCTGGCACAAAACATTGTTTGATGCTTTATGGGTAGATAGAATTATGCCCAAGAGGGTGATAGGTATTTCACCTTTCCAACTTCTATATAGTCTCAATTTAGAGATACCAATCACTCTAGAATTGCCAGCATTGAAGTTGGCAAAGGCAGTAAAATATTCAACTTTTGAAAATGCCATCGATAAGAGGATCATGTGCCTAAATGAACTTGATGAGTAGCAAACTATGGTGGCAGACCAAATTTATGCCCATCAAAGTCTGGTAAAGAGGCTCTTTAATAAGAAAGCAATGGTCTATGATTTCTAGATTGGAGATCAAGTTTTGTTATGGGACAAAAGAAGAGAATTGAAGGGAATGCATGAGAAATTTGATTCCTTATAGAGAGGCCCATTTACTATTCATCAACTCAATGATGAAAATAGTTTCCTATTCAAGTATCAAGATGGCATGCCCTTTTCAATACCTCATAGTGGGTAGCATCTGAAGCACTTCAATCCTTGAAGTATCAGATGACATCAGTTGTACATATGTATATTTGTATAGTCTTTAGTTCTATTTAGTGCTTTTCATTTTCATTTCTTTTTTGTGCCTTTTTTTTTGGGTAGCATGACTCTGTAGCCCAATGGAATAATTAAAGGCACTAGATATTCTAGTTTCTACTCCCTTTGATTATTTTTACAATCAATGGAAGTTCCCCAACTGGAGCCAGCTATTGTTCCCAAAATCTATCACTTTCTTGGGGGGAAAACATATCAACTATTTTGGTCCTACAGACCAAAATTCTCCCTTTCCTTTTTCAAAAATATCTTGATCATCCAAGTTCTTCAATTATTCAAGCATTTTCATTCAAGGGACTCATAAGCTCAATGGGTTCAACAAATTCAACAGGTGAGCTCTCACAAAGGAACAACTTCCAAACACTTAGGCAATTTCAAGGTTGGTTCAACGTCGAGCTTCAACCAAAAGGTCCATCGGTAGTTTTCAAATAAATGGAATGAACCATTAAACCCCTCCTCCAAAGGTTTAAAGATTTAATGAGTTTAAAGGTTCAATGACATTGGCATACTTAAAAGAGTTAAGTGTTTCAGCAAGTTCAAAGTTCAAACAGCTTTAAAAGACTTAAACAAAAGAAGACTTTGAAAAAGAAAGATTAAACCGTTGAACCTTGAACCAAAAGAGTTTAAAGTTCAAAGGTTCAATGAGTTCAATAAATTTTGAGAGACTTATAAGAACAAAGGATTCAAAGAGCAAAGAATGAACCATTGAACCGTTGAACCTTGAACCAAAAGAGTTCAAATTTTAAAGGTTCAATGAGTTCAACAAAAAAGAAAAGGATCTAAAAAGTTTGAAGGACAAAAAGATTCAAAGAAAGAGAATGAACCATTGAACCTTGAACCAAAATGGTTCAAAGTTCAAAGGTTTAAAGGTTTAAGTAATTTCAAATTTTGAAAGGAAGCTTCGAGTGAAGGAAGGAAGTGGAAGATTCCAGAGACAAGTTCAAAGAGATGGTTCAACTGATTGAACCGAGGAGCTGATTGGACCACCCAAACCATTGAACCATTGAACTGATGCACACTCATGGTTCAAAGGTTTGAGGTTCAATGTGGTTCAAGTGACCAATGAGATCCCCGTGGACATCAAATTTAAGGTAATAAAATGCCCATTTATTTTCAAATATGGTGCAGAACCTGAAGAACAAACTCAGTGACCAGCCAAAGAAGGAGTTGAAACCAGCTGAAAGGGAAGAGATAGCCTGAGAGATTATATAATGAAGAAAAGGACAAAATGTGGTAAGACAAGAGAGAAAAACAAGAGGGAAGGACTAGAAATATCTGTAGGAAAGTTATTTTAGTAGGTGGAACAGTCCACCAAGTAGACATCAGAGCACATAAACTCAAGGACATGGCATATTTTTCTCCATCAAGTAAAGGTGAAATGGATAGCTACACACATATTAGGAAGAGGACCAGGTGGCCCATACTTCAAAAGGATACATTTGAGATGAATTGACATGCCACAGTTAAGGTCGATGCCTTGTTCTAGCATGGCCCCTTCATAGAACTAAAAATGCATTCAAGGCATTGAATGCAGCATGGGCCATTCCATGAAACAAAGCACCCAAGTCTTTCTTAGAGTGATATATATTGTAATCTCTTATTTTATGCAAATTATATCTCTCTATTATTAAAAGTGAAACTTTGCCCAAATTAAAAGGCATTCCTGAGACTTTGAGCTTAGACTGTTAATCATATTTTATTATTTGAATGAGAAAACAAGTGACCTTTCAGACTTTTTGCTAGAATAGCTTATGTTATTTAGGAAATTGTTTTTATGCCTATTTCTTAGAATCATATTTGTCCATTTAATTTAACAAATAGAACTAGTGGAAGTAATCAAGAAGGTATCCTAAAGCTGACTATGGAGAGACTTTGTGTTTCCACAATGGTCTTTATTGTGTTGTTTTCTATATATGTGTAAAGGATCTTGGGAAAATTTTGTGCCCCCATTTTCCTTTGTATATTTCACTCTTTTGTAGTTGAGGTGGAGACTTTGTGCTACACTTCATCTTGCTATGTTACTATGTCCAGTTACTTTTACTACCCAGGAAGGAATCTGGCTGTTGACTGAGTATTACTTCTGAAAGAAGAGAAGCACCTCCAACAATCACCCAAGAATTTTCCTATGTATATGAACATCATCTCTAAAAAAAGAGAGATGGATGGTGGTATCCTATGTTGAGTGTTATTTTTAGCTTATATTTATAGTATATTAATATATCATAGTTATAGGGAACCTCCCCTTAATGAGAGGAGAGATTTTTCCCCTTTTTATGTGGTCAACCTGCACATTTAGCTGATAAATTTCCCTATGTTTTGGTTGAAACACCTATTTTTCCCTCAGTTAGTTGGTGAAAAAATATTCACCTAACAACATGTAACCATGTCCTTTATTTGTTTGACCCCTTAGCCTCTTTTGTAGGTTTCTTGCTTCTTTCCTTGCATGCTTGTTTTCTTGTTTGCTTCTTAATTGTTTACAATGCCATGATCCACATCATGCATTATCTTGCCTTCTTATATGCCATGATGGACATCATGCTTCATCCTTCCTTGAAACATAACGAGATTTTTAGTTTTAGTTTAGTATACCACCCATGTTATTACATTATTACATCTATCTAGGCACACCTCATTGATCTAACAATCTCCAATACAAACTATGTTATATATTAGGACATATTTTAGATTATCATTGATATATCATGTATTTTTTAGCATAACACACTTACACAACTCTTTCTTATGAGGGAATTCATTGCATGGTATTCATTCCTACCCTTAGAATAAGGGGAAATAAATAGAGGTTTTTATCATAGATATTGGAGCCCTCTACCAATCAAAATTAGTTTTTAGAACACTCAGAACCACAATAAAAATTCAAAACATGCAGAACAAATTAAAAAAATAGTGACAAATATAGAATGGTCATCAGAAATAGTAAAGGACAAGATCACCCCATTTGAACTACAATGCCCTACAATAAATTGTCCACTTTTTAGCACTCTTATCCAAATAGCTAAAAACCCAAAAAATTTAGAAATAGATAGAAAGTTAAGGTTAACTAAAGTTTTATTAGTTATAATCTAGTTCAGATTGTGAAGTTTTAGTATAATTTAACTTAGATTATCTAGATATATGGGGAATCATACACAACATGATGGCTCTCACTTCTAATTTTATATTGGGTAGTTGGTACAAATTTTAAATTAGAATCCATGTTATAGACACCAGTGATTAGGGGTAATGTGAATGAAATATTTTCCTTCTTTTCTTTCTAGTTCATTGTATTACATAGGTATTCTCAGTAGTTGCATTCCTTATTTCATATTTAGGTGGTTGGTATTATTTTAGAGTATCTTTCATACAAGCCTAGTTCTTAGTTTTTGAGTGGCTTTCATACAAGCCTAATATCCAACTTTTGGATTGACCAAGATTGGCTTAGTTCTCAGTACACATTCAACTATCTATGCCATAGTATCAGATTACAAAGCATTCATGGGCTTCATGAGGCATCTCATATAACACACATTCATACATGTATCAATTCATAGTTCACATTTAGTGGGCAATGATGGAGCCAAAACACTAGCTAGCCTTTGTGTTCTTAAGCCACCTATTTAGAAGGATTAGACACATAGTCTAAATATTGATTAACACATACATAATCACATAGCTTCACTACATAATGGGTGATGATGGAGACAAAGGGCTAGCCTTTGTATTCTTGAGCTACCCTTGAGGAATTGAGCACTCAACTCTATTTGTGATATTACTCTTGGTATAGCACATACCCAACATCACTTAACATCACAACAAGTTTTGTATTGGTTTGCATACATAGTGAGGTGTATTCATTCCTTTCTCTTCATCTCTATTTTACCTAGCCTTTGTATCTTCTTATTTTTGAAATAGTGTGCCTAGTAATAACTGATCTACTTGTTTTCTCTTGTATATTTATGCTTCATGTTATGATATTTCTATGCACACTCAACATCACACATTTTCATGGTCTTCACCCTTACAATTAAGTTTAGGTATTCTTTCTAATTTTCATTTCTCTTATTATTTCACTTTGTTGCATCACTAGAATAAAGCGGGGGGAGGAAATTTAGTTATATAAAATTTTCAAATTGGTAGTTTGAGTGTAGCTTGTGACACCCCATCCATAGGTCCTTTTTACATGCTTTTGTGACCCTTCTAAACACCTTTTTTCTCATTACCAGTCATTCAAAATCTTCTAAAAAGTTACTCCATCTTAGCTAGGTAGTATACCCTATGCCAATCATATTCCCCTAGGTCCTGATCTTGTAGGATAGGAGAACCCAATTTAGACTATAGCACCTAATAGAGAAGTGTCCCATTTTTAGTGATCCTATCCATTTACACTTTGAGCCCCAATGGTCATTTTCATCTAGTGATTATCCATAATTAGGTTAGCCTAGCATGAATACATATGACCCATGATTAATTATTCCCTATAAAATCCCACTCAAAGTTCATTTACAAATGAGAGGCGATAAAACTTATAAATCAAGAAAGAATACAAAAAAATCACTAAGGTAAACTTCCATATTCTTGGCACACAATCACCCAACATAATTGCAAACATACTCAAATCCTCATACTAGTCCTTATCCATCTCAAACAATATGAAATTTGGCATTTGCATTTGCATCCCACTATTGCACAAAGCACACTAGGTGGGAGAACTAAATATGGCTTGATCCCTCTTCAAATTAGTGGTATGTGGGAAGCATGTCCACATAAGGGGTTTAGATTTCATGTTCAATACATATTTCACACTAACCCCCCTCTTTCTTAAGTGACTCAAATGTCATTTTATCAAACATGATGGAGGGTTAGGGTTTAAAGGAAAAATTAGCTTCATATTAAGTTCTATCAACAACCTATACTCAATTTTTAATAGGCATGCTCACATAGGCACAATGCAACTACCCAAAAACTTTCAGGTCTCTATGATTAGTTTAGTCAATAAAAGTAGGAATAGACAATAACACTGAACACCAAAGCATCCACTTTTTGGTGCTCTTGTCCATTCACCCAAAAAAATCTATATTCATGTTTATGACACCTTAATTCTGCACAACCATTTTCAACCTATGTATCATCCATCTCAGTCTATTTTCTAGATAATTTATATTTATTCATATTTATAGTTATATTTGTACCGATTTATTAATCTAGACCCTTAATTAAAATAGGAATAAAACTCCATTATTCCTAAATAAGTTAAATCATCCAACATCCTTTAAGTTATTCCCCTTTGTTAAAATTTTGATTGGTGTAGCTTCTCTTATAGGTCCGATGTGTATATGCATATATCTTCAATTTAATATGGGAGCTATTTTGTGCCTTCTTATTAACTCAAAACTCTAGCTCAATGGAAAAAGGAAAAACATGAGTTAAAATGGGGGACTAGGGTAATATGATGGGGTTTTTCTTTACCTCAATACCTTGTGTGTTGATCACTACCTACATATGAATACTCTAAAGAGAGATCAAACTCCATGTAGTTATCTCATGCTATGGTGGTGTGTGTACAATGATAATGAAATGTTATATGCTGGTATAATCTTGGTGTAATTAAGTCCTTAAAATATTTACTTATGACTTTAATATTGTATTAAGACATAACTCATGACTATTTGGGTTGTATGTACTCATAATTAGGAAGAATAGGTGATTTACTCTTAATGTGTAATTAGAATATATCTAAAATTTTCAATTTTGGGAGCCTTGTGCCATCTAGTGAAAAATGGATAAAAATGTGCTTATATAGTGGTATTTTTGGTATTTCCTCTAATTGGGCTTGTAAAATGTGTGGGATAACCCAATTTAATAAATTTGAATTTGGGAAATCAGCCATTAATTAGTGGGAGGACAAAATTGGTGGATTCAAACACTATCAGATAATAAGATTGTCTTAAATGAGTTATTTCATCTAAGGAATAGAGACAACTAAACTAGATGTTTTAATCAATAAATTAGTGAGTCTAGGTTACTTGGAATGAGGAATATGAACATTTAATATCATATCTACCTAAGGATAGAAGGTCATCTACATAATATTATAATACCAATGGTTTATAACCATGGAATTAAGCATAGGTTATGTGTGCATAAGGAGTGGTCAGAAGAGAATTGATTTAAAATAAAATGTTAATTTTGGCTGTATACATGTATTAAATACATTATATATTTCTATATTTCATTTCAATGTGTATTGATTGCATTCTATCTTCTAGACTACATTTTAATGGGTATTAACTACACCTTATCCTTTTAGTTGTGTTTCACTCTATAATGGATTGATTTTGTTTTTAAGTAACTAAACCTTAATAAAACCACATCATAGGATAATAAACTATATAGTAATACTTTTTGTCTCTTTTTAATCACTCAAAATACAACTTGGCTCTTTGGGATATCTCTTACCTTTCTAACACTGTATTTTAGCCTTTGAAAGCAAAAAAATGTCTTCATAAGACATATGTGTGGCATTTATACATATGCATTTGGATGTTATAACTATGCCTCATTACTTAAATCTATACATTGGTTTCTATACTAAAATTTAATTGTAAATAATTATTTTTTAATTTCAGAGAGCTACATTTTCACTAAAATAAACTTCACCTTGCTCTTTAACAGACTGTATTTGTCTTTGTTCAGTTTTTTTCCTTATCAACATTAGACCATTTAATGTAAAGGTTAGATTATTAGTCTCTACTATAATTATAAAACACATTTAAAAATTATGGCATATTTTCATTTAATTTTATTAATGGATGAGATCAAATGATATGTTCCTTTTCAAAACTAGCTAATCTTGAAACAAAGGCAATTAGTTTGTTCTTATTTATAAAAATTAATTATCATAAAATTTTGTCATTGGTTTATGAAATTTCTATTGAGATAAGTTGTCCATTTGTATAGAACCAACATATTCATATTAAAATATTATATATCAAATCCATTTGAATCTAAACCACTATCCTATAACACGATGCATGATCCATTTAATGGAAAATTAATTTCACCATTTGTTATTTAAGTTTCATAATTAAATTTTCAACCAAGGGGTTTCTATTGATTATGTAGCCTACACAATAATATAAGTAATACATTAATACTTTCAACATTTCCATTTTGTTTCCTTGATACCTCCTATACCATAATCTTGATAATATCTACATCTCCATCATGTCTCATAGCATTATTTTTATAAACTATTTCAAAATAGTGTATGGATCTCAAATTAAATAATACTCCTCTTAATATTAATATTCTACTAACAATTATCCTTGATAGTGCTAGCATTATTATCTAGAAATAAACACAACATGATT